>CM062290.1:159288939-159401328 GCA_031216915.1 Pictodentalium vernedei
GAAATATCAAAACAATAGAATACTTCTGAATAGAATAAACACTTTGAAATAAAGAAAACTTGTTTTGAAATAAGAAAATAATTATTCTAAAAAGGGTCCCCATTCACAACATGAGAGCCCATAGATACCTCATCGATCCACATAGAACTTCTTGGAACTGCTTAGTATGCTTTCAGGCAGCAGGGGTGGATCCAGATGGTAAATCAGTGATGCTGGGGGTGCATATAGAAGGATGATATGCCCTCCCATAGGTGAGGTTTGCTGGGCCTCCCTGAGAAAATTTTTGAATTCAGGTGCCCAAAGAACGCATTTTAAACCTATTTTAAGTTTGAAGTCATCACTAACTCCTACTCCAGAAAAGCCTGTCTTCTGCATTACGTGTACAGTACCCATATGAGACTGGTCAATTATTCGAATCAAATGGTTTTGCTCACCGAAGTCGCGCAGGGACGATTTGGGGAGCAAGCTCCTTTCGACCCTCATTAGCTGTAGAATTTTGAAGTGTCAGACCATGGTAAAGGAGGAGAAGTTGTGGGTTGTTAGCAGCACTGTGTCTTTTCTGCTTCTTTTTCAGAGGTGGAGGTTTGGAAGGAGAGACAGTGGTAGTTGGTGTTGTTGGTGGGCTGCCTGATGGTGGTTGCTGAGTTTTGTAGGGTCTGGTCCTAGCCGAGTCTGGAGTGGTTGTGGGTGATTGCTGAGTCTTTTGTTGTTGTAGGTTTCTGGCATCTACTAGTTTATGGGCTTCTTCGATTTGTTGGAGGAGTAGTTGGTACTTCCTGTCCATCTTTTGCCTGTGAAGGTCTCCTTGCATTTTGTTTTCCCGTAAGATGTTCTCCAGCCTGTCGTCCGCGTCCTGGCATTCTGGTTTAGAAGGAAGAGGTGAGTGGGGATCAGGAAGAGGCGAGAAGGCAGCTTCCATTTCCACCTCAGTCTCCACAGACTCTTCCACATCCGACAATACCGGCTGGGAAGCCGGCATTTGGATGGGGGCTGTCTGTGGGAGTGGGAGGGGAAGTGGTGGCCGCCTCTGGCTCTTTCTTTTCCCCACCATTCTCTTTCTTCATCTCCAAGAATGCCTCCAAGTGTTGGGAATTCCTCCGCTTGGTGGACAGGCTCTTCTTTCTTCTCTTTCTCTTTTCAGGGCCTCCTGACCTACTCGGGTGAGGACCAGTGTGAGAGGGGATCCTCCCATCAAAGGTACTACCTCTCCCCGAGGAGGGTGGTAATTCTTTCTCTTCTTCAACCTTGAATTCAAGGTTCAGATAAATGCTCTTGCCTATCTCCTGGATAGTCCAGGTGAAAGGGCAAGAGAAGCCCAGAGCTGCTATCGTTCTCTTCAATCGCGCTGGTAGTCCCAGTGTTTCCATAATTAATATTTGTAATTAGGATGCTCGCACTCTGAGTTCAGAGGTGCGAATGAAGTTCAGAGGGGTCAATTATTACCCCAGTTATTGATGCTAAATTTAGATTAGTGCTGTCTATTTATAGAGGAACTATTTATGAGTGGGCGTGTACAGTTAATTACTTATCTTCATTGACAACAGAGCAGCAATAACCAGAACATTGTCTTTGATATATTTTATTTCATTCAAGTGTTTCAACTTTTAACAAGCGATAAACTATAGAAACATAATACATTGCGCATGTGTTTTGGTTTTTCGGGGTTTTTTTTTTTTATGAACTATTGTAAAAAACACCTACCTCTGATGAAAATGTGTCTCATAAGCCTCCACAGGCTTGATTTCCTATAAATATTTTATAAATACTCTATGTATATTATATATGTGTATTGAAATGTGACACTTAAATAAAATATTCTACTACTACTACTACATTAAAGTAGTCAGGATTGAAGTGATTAATTAAATATAGTAGATTAAAACTACCACTTGCACAAGGTGCGAAATAACATTTGAGTGGCGCAACAAAGCACAGAGCTGTCCTTCAAACCAACATCTGTTTTAACACCTCTGCACATGACAACCTTGAGAAAAAATAGGAGACAAATCAACATTTTCAATTACCTTTTATTAATTCAGCAATCATAATTATAACCATATATATATAAAATCAGTAGAAAATAATATTTTTATTTATTTTTCAATAATGACATGCCGATCGACAAGCCAGACCACCACACATCATAAACCCTAGCTCAAACATGCCCAGAAATTTCGTATTATAATTTTTTGGTTTTGTCCCCCCTGGCGCCACCCCTGATTTTTGTGTGCAGCCAGCACATCAAAAATTTCAGTGTCTTGGCACTGTAAGATTCAGTCATCCATACCACTCCTAAATGGTGAAGTAAATAGTCCCCCCCCCCCCCCCCCCCACATCTCCGAAACAAGGCAATTGGACCCCAGACTCCCACAAACCCCCACGCACAAATAGGTCTATATCAATGATTGCTTGCCCATCTCCCCCCCCCCCCTTCCATCTTGGCCAGTTTTCCTTGCTAGTGCATGCAGGTGCTTCAGTATATGGATTCCAAAGCGTCTTGGGCTGAAACGTCCCAGGGCCACCACAAGCATTCATTTTTTCGTAAATGTAGTTTATTTATGTTAATTCTACTCTCAACATATTCATTTTAACATTCCACTCTGAACTTAACTTTTAAAATCATAAATCGGATTCCCTTCCTCCCCAACCCACAATTTATTCAAAATTCAGTAAAATCATAAATCGGATTCCCTTCCTCCCCAACCCACAATTTATTCAAAATTCAGTACCAGTAACAAGATTCTTCTCCATCAACAGCTATATATAGTTAGGTAAAAAACCATTGAGGGAATGATATTGTTCTGGTCAAGTTATAATTTTTTCAACTCAAATCCATGATTTCAGTATGGTATAATATTTATTTTTTTGTAATTCCTCGAGTTCTGAATCGATTTTGATGAACAACATTCAGAATCGCAGTAGCTTTTAATAACTTTTTCAAATATTGAACTATCTTTTTAATATTTCAAGTAAAAGTAATTTTTCACTGAGTGTGAAAAAATTTGATCTAATTAAGAGCTGGTGACTGAGAGATCAAAAGATAAACCGATGTCAGTCAAACATCCCATCACACAGTTTGACATATTCATGCAAGATTAAAAACAGGATTCAAACTCCATATTTTGATCGTTTTTTTCTGCCATATTAATGCTTTTTATTATCAAAAAACATGTATGGAGCATACATATTCAATTTAATACCTAACAATCACTAAACAACAATGAACTGAAACTATTTTTGGTGAAAGAATAAACCTGATTACCGCACTTGCAAAAAACACAAGTTAATTATAGACAAATTGAAGTCACGTGGTGGGGTTTTGAGACCCCACCTCGTAGTGTAATTAGTGGGGTCTCAATTTCTGTGTTCATATGGGCAGCGTACATGACATGTGTGACACGACAGAGGCCAATCCAGGACAGGGTATTTTTTGTTTTTAAATTTTTGATTAGCAGTTTTTATTGCTGTCCTGGAAAATTGATTAGCAATTCCCCCCCCCCCCCCCCTCCCCCCCCTTTTCCCAGTTTCTATCATATACTGCACTGCCCGGTTACTCGTGTCCGAGCTCATACTCTAGCATAACCCCATCCCTAACCTTACAAGTGTGAGTTACCAAATGACACCTCTGAGTTTAAGAACACCCGTTCACATGTACTTTTCTGTTTTCTTTTATAAAGACGATTTTAGTCACAGGCATGGGTAATTACAACAAAAATAGGTAAGTAGTCATCTGATGATCACAACAACTAACCTTACCAAATACACAAAAGGCTAGAGTACCCTGGTCCCTTGGGTTGGTAATGAAAAATATATACATCAGTGATTAAAACATGCTCTTCCAGTTCATAATTCGACTTCCACTTTGCAATTTTCAAATCAATCCACCAGAATGAAAAAAGTTGTGGAAGATGATTATGAAGAATGACTGGTGCACATCAATCAAGGGAGCTAATATATAGGCAGCGATATCGTAGAAAACACAAGTGGAGTTTTGTCAACTGATTTGACCAAATAAATTGATGTATTTTTATACTGTACTAATGACCCAGACTTAGCTGGTGCTAACTCTTAAATATCTAGGGCCAAACACAAATTTTACCCCCCAATCCCCAAAATTTGCATCAAAACCGAAAATTACATGTCCTATATGGTCCTCCATACTTTTACTCCACTGCGCATGCGCAGTGTCAAGGAGGTCTCGAAATTGGCGCAATTATTATTCTTTGTTTGGTCCTCAATTCAAATACATCTCACTGATATTTGTGCTTGCAAATCTCAGTTTAAATGATGCCAGACACATAATTATAAGAGAAATGGTGGATCTAAGGAGGAAATAGAAGGATGAGAGGAAGACACAGTGACAGGAAATGTTCAGGGCTGTAACTTATAATTTTTTTACGAAATTATTTCATGTTGCCTATTTTTCGAGGCATTGCCCTTATGTTGTCATTCTTGCTATGAATGTACCATTCTTGTTCAGTGTTTCCTCTCTCCCTTTCCTTTATTGCCCCCTAGCTATTCTCCCATGCTTTTGGCATATTTTTTTGTAATGTTGATTACTAAAATTTCTTGGGAGTTTTGGCTTGGTAACAGAATAATATTCTGTTTTTCCCCATGTTTACATCCTCACCATTGTCTGTTTAGGCGTTTTGTTCTGCATCTACCATCTGATGTTCTGCAGTTTCTTCTCTGGAAGTCCCTGTTTTGCATCAGATAGTGTTTAAATTGGTAACTGATTTCGGGCCATGTTTGTCAGTGCCTGGAGTCATGTTTCCGGTTTTTGTACACTTTTTGCTTATGTTGACAACGCTTGCTTCTGATAGTGATTACTTGTCCTCTGCTTAGTTCAGTTCATAGCAAGATACATTAATATTGTCTGTATGTCCTCTGCTTAGTTCAGTTCATAGCAAGATACATTAATGTTGTCCGTAAGTGTTACATTAATTTTTTGAAATGGTTTTAAAATTTTTGTCCACATTTAGGCTTTTTTGGGATCCATTTGGGCTCATTGTTCCCATTGGGAACTTGGGCTCTTCTGAAAATTTTTTCCAAATTTTTTTTTTTGGAAATTATTTTCATTCGAAATGTTATAATGGATTATATTATATTATGTATCTTTGTTTAAAGGGTTAGTTCGAGTACTATGACTGTGTATATTTTTCCTTGATGAAAAAATATTGTTCAAATTGTAATGCGAGTATATCTTCCTCTAATTCTCAGGTTCATTGTGTTTCTTATAGTCAGTCTATTTGCAATAATTCTTGCTCTGTGTGTGTTGATTGGAATGACAACGTTGGAGAAGTGTGTCACCTTATTTTGTTAGCGGTGAGGGGTCCGGTCCTCTCTCCGCAGGGTCACTCTACTTTATCAGTCTCTTTTTCAGAAGTACAAGAACAGGGTGATGTTTCCGTGATGTCTTCAACAAGTGTGTCTCCGTTGTTCCAATATTAGGGCTAGCGGAAAGTGCTCAAGGTATTATGACAATTGCCGAAGAGTTCCCTAGTAGGATCGAAGGCATTGATTTCCGCTAGTCCGCCCGGTG
Source organism: Pictodentalium vernedei (assembly GCA_031216915.1). Taxonomy (NCBI): domain Eukaryota; kingdom Metazoa; phylum Mollusca; class Scaphopoda; order Dentaliida; family Dentaliidae; genus Pictodentalium; species Pictodentalium vernedei. Next base: position 159,294,482 of record CM062290.1, read on the forward strand.
TCGAATGGCTCGGCAGCCGGGTTCATCCGTTGCGGTCCAGGGAAGCAGATTGGGTGATGCGAGCACTATAAAACATCGAATGTGCACACCCAGCAACGACAGATCCAAGGATAGTACGGAGGAAGCCTGTCAGTCTGATAGCTAGCTCGTCCAGGTCCACCCGGACCGCGAGCGAGAGAGGCCCCCTCTCTTACATCAACATCTGTGTCGCGATGTTGTTGTATGTTTCTTTGTTAGACGGAGCTTACATCCACTTCTCCTGCTCGGGACCCTCCGTCACATAAACAGTCCGACGTGGCTGTTACATTGGCTTCCTCACCCTTGCGTCAACACCCAACCTCACCTTGGTTATGCGACCACAGATTTCCAGGGGACGTTCGCATATTATATAAATGCAGGAATGAACGTCCCTGGTGCTCCTGCTTTGCCAACCAGGGAATACACGTCGACCAGGTCACTCCATCTGCTAGCCAAGGACACGAGGCCTTTCCAATTGGGACGTTCGCATATTATATAAATGCAGGAATGAACGTCCCTGGAGCTTCCAGTGGATAATTATGTAGGACCATGGGTCCACAGGTCTCATTGAGTAACATGAACAAGGTGATGTTACCGTGATGTCTTCTTAAGTGTGCTTCTGTCGTCACAGTCAAATGAAGAGCTAGCGGTCAAAGTGCTCATGCAGATACGTCAATTGCCTAAGATGTTCCAACTAGGAGCGACGACGTTGGCGTCCGCTAGCTCGCCCGGTGTAGTGACCATCGAATGGCTCGGGTTCATCCGTTGCGGTCCAGGAAGGAGATTTGGGTGATGCGAGCACTATAAAATACAATGTGCACACCCAGTGACGACGGATACGAGGATGGTACGGAGGAAGCCTATTAGTCTGGTTCCTAGCTCATCCAGGTCCATCCGGGCTGCGAGCAAGAGAGGTCCCTCTCTCGTACTACAACATTTGAGCCCAGATGTTGTGGTACAAAACGTTCCTCAGTCGGAGCATACGTCCACCGCTCGGGACGCTCCGTTATATAGACAGTCCGGAGAGACTGCACTTTGGGCTTCCTCATCCTCACGGCAGCACACGCGACTGCACCTTGGCTACGTGACCAGTGATATCCAACCAACATCGCCGACCAGGGATTCTATGGCGACCAGGTCACGCCATCCGGTAGCCAAGGATACAAGGCCTTCATACTCTGGACGATCGCATATAAGAAGTATGCAGGAGTCAACGTCCAAGGAGCTTCCAGTGGCTAAATCCTGTAAGATCGCAGCTCCATAGGCCTCCGTTATTATCAAAGCATCCCAGCAACCGACAGTAACTCTGTTGGATCAGGAATTATCCGAGGAAGCTGGGCTGGTACGTTCTCCTGCAGGTTCAGGCACGGATGACCAAGAATTACAAGTGGTCCGACAGGATGGCGAAAGGGATACGGATGAGTTGTATTTTTCCCTTTCGGAACAACATAATTGCCGTAGAGTGCATCCGGCATTATCATCTGACGTTGTTCTTGCGGATCAAAATGCTGCGTTGCCGGATAAGAGACTGATAGCGCCACTGGACACAGAATTCTTAATCGGTTTAGGGACATCATCCCTCAGTTTCCGACATAGTCCAGAAATGTCTCTCGGACATTTGAACTATTGAATGATGCTATATATAACTTGCTACCAAAACGGGCAGGTCTGGTTTCTTATCGGCAAATGCTCTACATCTGCCTTTCATCAATTCAAGGAATAACTTCGAAACGGCAGGACAGAGTATTCCGAGAGTTCCTCTGCGTCTAGACGACCAGGCCGAAGACCTAGTATTGTCTATACCGTCGTCTATGTCAATTCCAACCATGATGTTGGAAACGACAATATCGTCTAGCAGGGTTAGCTTAGACGCATTATCGTACGCAGATCACCTTACCAGAGCATTATCATTACGTCTCAAAGGAAAAAGAATTCCAGGATGTACAACTTCCTTAAGAGTTCTTTCAAGGGCCTAAGCATTCTCCACGTATAACTCCGCCCTTTAGTGGCAAATATGGAGTTGGTTAGACGTGACGCGGCCCTGGCTGCATCCACACATGTGGATAGTAAGGTGAAAAACTCTCTCAGAGTCGCTCCAGTCTCCAGAGAGTTTCTCTTCGACGGCAAGCTTTCCACAATCTCTGATCAGATAACTAAGAAAGCTTCAGACTCTCTGCTATTCAAATCCGTTTCCATAGAGTCGGATTCAGCGGAGAAAAGTAGGACAGGCACTTCTGGGGCGAACACATCCAAGGGAAGTTCCTCTAGAGATTCCTATGCGTTCTCTAGGTCTTACTCTAGAGACTGTCGGGGTAGCGACTCAGGTAGGGGCCGTAATACTGGCCGAGACATCCGGTCAGATGCCCCTAGGTCGAGGGGGCGAAGTGCCGGCCATGGAGGACATGGTTTCTCCTTCCGTAAGCCTCGCAGGACCAGGAGGTAATGGTATTCACCTCTATCGTGTTCCAGTGAGCGGAAGACTGTCGAGTTTCTCAATCAATTGAGAGTAGATTACGGACGTCCCTTGGATTCGAGGGGTGATTTCGGAAGGACTAATTTGTCCTTCAAACGAAAACCTCCGTTAACTCAAAGTCCAAGTTGGACTCAGCTTCCGTCAAGTCCACAGGAAAGAGGCACGCTTCCATCAGAAGTCCAGTCTCTTCTGGAGAAGATCGCGATAGAGATCGTAGAAATCCAGGAATTTCCAGGTTTCTACAACCATCCTTTTCTGGTTCCAAAACCAGACGGCTCTTTCCGTCCACTAATAAATCTGAGCTGGATAAACAAGCTGATCGTGGCTCCAAGTTTCTATATGGAGACCATCCGATCGGTCAGAACAAGTATTCGGGTGTACGACTATGCTACATGCATAGATCTCAAGATGCGTACTTTCACGTCATGGTACATCAGGCATTCAGAAAGTATCTTCGCTTCCTCATGATAGGAGTCGTGTATCATCTCCAAGCAATGTGCTTCGGTCTGAATCTAGCCCCCTCGGCTTTCACTCGAATAATGAACTCGGTAATGATTCATTTCTGAGCTCATTCGTCTGCGATAATGTCGGCCTACCTTGACGACATTCTTCAGAGGTACGGCAATGAGTTAACGTTTCAGAACGATGTGCAGAATCTGCTTCTATTGCTCCGACATCTTGGTTTTATAAGTAAACGAGGAGAAGTCGGATCTGGTATCATCCAAGTCATTCACCCACCGGGAGATGAGCTTCGAGACACACAACATTCTCGTTCGTCTGCCGTTAACCAGAGCGAAATGAATCAGTTGTTACGCTTGCTATTGTCTTCACTCAGACAAGGTTTCAGCGAGAGATTTCATGAGACTGATAGGTTTGTGTGGAGCTGCCGCGGATTTTATTCCGATGGGGCGGCTACGCACTTGTCCTCTCCAAATTTTTTTTGGCCCAGATTTGGAGGGTGAAGATTCTTCCGCTCGATACGGACATCCTCTTGTCAAATCAAGTGAACAAGAGATTCAGACTATGCAGATATTCAGTGGTTAACTCCGGGATTTCCACTGCAATTGCCGGATACGAGTTTTACAGTTTTGACAGATGCCAGTCAAACAGGTTGGGAAGCAACATTGAGCCCAACGGATTTGAAGTGCCAGTGTCTTTGGGATCCGTAGTTCCTAATCAAGCACATAAACATCAAGAAATGATGTCAATTCGGCTTGCGCTACGTCATTGTTATTCAGAATGCTCACGTGCAAATTCTGTCCGACAATTCAACGGTATTAGCGTATTTTCGGAACCAGGGAGGCACTCATTCCATTCTGTTATGCAAGTTAACGGAATGAATCCTTCTGTTTGTACTAGAACATCAAGTTCTCCTATCGGGCCGTCATATTCCAGGTTGTCTGAATGTATTAGCGGACTCCCTTTCACGGAGGGGCCGCTTGTTGCCGTCAGAATGGGCTTTCAACAAATGAGTATTCAATCAGATTTGCTACCAATGAGAGCGGCCAATGATGGACTTATTTGCGACGCATCTCAACAATCAGTTACAGACGTATGTGTCACCATGTTCGGATCCTCGAGTGTTCGCAGTAGATGCTCTATCGATCTCGTGAGACGGAATGATAGGATATGCGTATCCTCCAGCGCCGGTGATTCAGCAGATATTGCTCAAGTTAAAATAATCTTAATGCAAAATTCTGTGGGTAGCATCTCTATCTCCACAAAGACCGTGGATTAATCTACTCAGGTGTCTGTTGTGGGACATGCCATGGAAGCTTCCTCCACATTTCGATCCATTCTATGGCTAGATGGATTGAATTATCTTTCAGTACTGCTTATGATAATATCTTCAACTCAGCAGTCTGTGCTTAAGATTTCAGCTCATGAAGTTAGAGTTCTTTCTACATCATTGGCTTACACTAATAGTGTTGCTATTGTGTCTTTCTCGTTGTGATGCAAATAAGAAAGATACATGTAAAGCCTATTTCTCCTTTCTCCTCGAGGGGATAATTCTGTTATATGTAGTTGAGCCTATTGGATTTTCCTTATGTCCTAGGCCCTCCAACCTTTTTACTATTCAGCCATGTCTGGGTCATTGGTACAGTATAAAAATTTTAAAAAATTTATAGTAATTTATATATTTTTTATACTTACCAATGACCCAAACGGGGATGGCCCTCCCATGAGTTGGGAACTCATACCTCCCCGCTGAGTACATAATGCCCACCAGGCACTGGTTGTAAGAATGATAATTGTGCCAATTTCGAGACCTCCTTGACACTGTGCATGCGCAGTGGAGTAAAAGTATGGAGGACCATATAGGACATGTAATTTTCAGTTTTTGATGCAAATTTTGGGGATTGGGGGGTAAAAATTTGTGTTTGGCCTAAGATATTTAAGAGTTAGCACTAGCTAAGTCTGGGTCATTGGTAAGTATAAAAAATATATAAATTACTATAAATTTTTTAACATTGTTACACTGTTTATCAGTAGTTTTACCATTTTTGAATTGGAATATTGGGATGAGCACATCCAATTTTTAATGGCACAATGCGAACCATATTTTGGTGATTGGATCGCACATGGGAGATCTTGCTTCACAAACTGCGATGGGAACCCAAACAAAAAATACCCTGCAGGATCCACCTTAACCCTTTACCCAATGAATCGCCCACATTCGCCTGCGTAATATGCAAATTCAGCAGCTGAAGAAATATTATTTTTCGAAATATTTCAACAAAACCATATCATGTGACCCCTCTTTGGAACGAGCTCGACAAGCTCGTTCCAAAGAGGGGTCACATGATATGGTTTTGTTGAAAATTTTTGAAAAAAAATTAAAAAATGATATTTAAAATAAGAAATTTTGAAATCGTTTGCGTTGGGTAAAGTGTTAACCACAATAGAAGCAAGTTTGGGTTTGAAAAAATTCAACGAAGATGACGATCGCTGCATGAGTCTAGATTTTCATGACATGAATTGTCTCCCAACTGAAGATACAGGTATACTATAACTGTAATGGTTAAGGGAAAGAATTCTGTGGCAAATCCAAAAGGTTCTGTGGAAACTTGAATGCAGAGAGCCTTATCATGAGCAGTATTGATAGCATGAGGAGTATTGATAGCTCATGATAAAAAAAGTCCAAACTCCACACCAGACACATGCTGAGAGATGTGCTCTGGGACACTAGAGAGACTGCCTGTATCTGAGTCTGGCTGTATAGATGAAATTCAACACCACATCCCTGAAACAAACCATTGGTTAAAATGCTTTGATGCATGTTTATTGGTCTCTAATCAGGTAAAGTGCGAAGGTGGGTCCAGTGAATTGGGTAAACTAGTAAATGCCAATTATTTTCCATCGAAACAGTTGGTATCCGCCCAGTCCATAACGTTTTATGACTGACTCCTTCAGTTAAAGACAAATTGGATGTCGATTTCTGTGATAGCTTGACAAAATCTAGATTGGTAAGCTGGATCTGCCACTGGGCAGATCATTCAGACCTAGTTCTAACTAGGTAGGATCTTCCGTTCATTACCCCTTCCTCCCACATCCCGCTAGGTCTTACAAATTCCCAATTCAAACATTGTCTACTAGAGATGGGCGGTTAACCAAAAATTCTGTTCAGTTTTGGTTTTGTTATCAAAACCGAAACCAAAACAATTTCAGAAAACCTGTCATCACGGTTTTCAACCTCAGTGTTGAAAAACTCTTATCAGGTCTTCACTTCTCAGATTAAGGAGAGAAACAACCTAAAGTTAAACCTTGCTTTCAAACATCAGAGTCATGATACCCCTTTTTCAGAATAGCTGCACTAATTGGTATTTAGTTCGAGCATGGCATTTACCACAAAAATAGGGGAAAAATTACTTCTTACACATCATGTTTTAAATGTTCATCTGTTTATCAAATGCAGTTTCCCTTGCAGATCTGGAACTTGTCTTTTGTTCCACATTTACAATGACAAATATATTCATTTCTACACGTAAGTTTGAAAGCTTGAACTCCAAAGCCAGCATCAAAATCACAGTTAAAATTGGATGGACATATAGGGTTACAGCCACCCGTTTGAGCGACTTTTATTCGATAACATTTTTATTGTCTGTATAATTTTTTAGGGTGTGTCGGGTTACCCTAAACACAGGCATTTAGGGGAGGGGGGGGGGGAATTTTGCAACAGACTCAAGGCAGAAATCTTTTTTCTCAAATTTGAAGCTCTTGAGATAATTTATGCAAATAGAAAATACATTGTGCTCAGGAAGTCATGTGACATCTAATCACAGCATTGAAATACGATCTTGGGCTGTGCATGACGTAATCTTTATCCCTTGTTCCACTTGTACTAGAACCGCTAGTTTACAGAGGTGTTTCAGCTGTGTGTTTCCTTATATCATTTTTCAGCTTTAACACATAGTAGGACACATGTTAGGCCTGTATAAAATATCATCATGGCAAAAATTGATCTTCTCCAATTTTGTTGAAATTTTGTTGAGCTGATGATTTATTTGTCATGTAATTACTGTTATCAAAACAGTGAACTCAACATGTGTTATCAGCTTTCAACAACTGCAGGTAAAAATGTTCTCTTTCTAAATCAAATGATTGAACATGCTTTTAGAAGTTACTGTGTTTGATACAAATTGGTATCAGTCTAGATGTTTTGGCCTGTATTTGGGGAAAATTGCTTGATTTTAAAATAAAAGGGATTATATGAATAGAACATATTTTCTGCAGGACAAAATCACTGGAAAATGGGTCATATGTGTAAAATTAAATACTCAAAATACAAAATACTATTGGTTTTCACATTTAGAAGTGACATGTTGTTTAAAGTGTGCATTTAATTTTGTTTAAGAAATGGAATCCACTGGAAAGGCATACAGGTAGGCCAAAGTATTTGATAGTTGTAACTTGTAGTTGCATGCCATGACAGATCATGTGTATCATGATACATATCGTATCATGGAGACAGAATTGTGATAACTATCATTGCAGCCCTAGTACTGTATGAACTAACTAATATTGACACATAAATTGTGATTTCTCTTTCAGACACTTCTCAATTACATGTACAATGTAGTGTAGGGATACCAATACATTTCAGTACACTCTGATGTCGACTGAACGAAAGGAGCCAGTAGGAGGCAATGCACAATCCATCGCAGAGGGGAGAGGGCAGACAGTTGCCAGTATTTGTATTTCCAACATCGGTTACATTTTATTTCAATGAACCATCATCGCATAAACAGATTCTTACACTGTACAATCCATATGAATTTCCTGTGAAATTTAAAGGTATGTTTACAAATTGTAATTGTTTTTTATGCCCCCCAACTTAAGCCGGGGGGCATATAATGATTGAAGTGTGGTTGTGTCCGACTGTCCATGTGTGTGTGTCCGAGGCAATAACTTGAAAACGGTTAGGGCCACAGTCATCAAGCTTCACACAATTATAAAGGACCATGGAAGGATGTGTCACACACCATAGCCGGGTTCATACCTTCAAGGTCAAGGTCATATTTCAAGGTCACAGTAAAAATCTGTCAGTATTTGTTTCTCAGCCATAACTCAGAAACGAATCATAGTACAATTGTTAAAATTTTACAGATGTGAAGGACAGTCAGAAGGTGTGTCGCACATAATAGTTTCCACCCCCCCCCCCCCCCCCAAAAAAAAAAAAAAAAAAAAATCATATCTTCTGTTCGCAGGGCATCAATTAGGGCAGGTTACTTGGTTATCACAGTCCACAGCCCAGCAACTACTGCCCTGCCAAGGAATTATTTGTCAGAATGTTGCCATGCCTAACAGAACAGAACTGAACAGCTAGGGCATGCTGGGCACCTGATATATCATGGTGTTATGCAACTTCCATCTCAATTCATATGTCCTACTGCCCATGCAAAAGGAGGTCAGGGTGTCCTTGTAAATTTAACAATTCTATTTAGAATATACTAATTTATTTTCCTGTGTGGAGTGCCATGCCCTACAAGGCACCTGATATCATATGATATGTACAGTTGAAAGCACTTGAAAAGGTGATATATATAATATATATATGCAAGGGCAGAATGATGATACCCCCCACCCCCCCCCCCCCCCCACCCCCCACCGCAATATTTTTCTGTAGTTACGGGCCTGGTTGGGGTAGGGGTGGGAAAATGCATACAGATTTTTCACTTGCTGAACACTTCTGAAACTGCACAAAGGCACAGATCCAGAGCCGATTTGCTACCTATTACAGTATGAGCGCCAAACTCTGGAGACCAAATATCTCCAAATTCCAGCAGGAAAATATCATTCAACTTTGAAATCTACCAGTTTGAAGCAATTATTTCTAATAGTTAGTAGAAATCTATACTTATGCAGTTTTTTAAATAGCACTTCAAGACTCATGCAGTGGTCAAATAATCTATATTAAAACAACTCAATTTATTTGGGAACATCCTCGATTGAAAAACAGGTGTCCCACAAGAATTCCTGGATCTGTCCTTGACAATACAAGAAGCACTTGCAAAACTTTCAGCTTGTATCCAGTGATCCATGTGCCAAATATCTGTTTAATTTGTACTTTTCTGTATTTTTTTTTCTTTGTGAAAATGGACTTTTATAGGACAGAAAATCTACACTAATGTGTTTGAGTAGATTAGTGGTAATCCTTCTCATTGTATAATGAATGTTATAAATTTATCTTCAAGTACCTTAATGCTGGTGGATGCTAGACCTTACAGATGTTCAGTGAAGCTTGAAGCTTTCTATAAAATGATAATGCTCTAGTAGTATTTTACTCTTAACCCACTAAGTATTTTTAAAATATTTTTCATCAGATCTAGTCATGGCTGCTGTGAAGCAGCCATGACTAGATTTGATGAAAAATTCATCTATATTTAACTCTAGAAATCATTGGTGAAAAGCTTCGTACAATTTACACAGGTAAAATTTGATTAAATATGCCCAAATTATACTTATTTCATTGGCAAGAGAAATCCTGTCCTGGGCAGGAATATTTGACAACAGCATGCAAGGAGTTAAACTCATTGTTAAGAATATGGGTGTTATGAATACATTTATTGACTTATTAAATTATTTAGTTTATGGAAATGAAGATAAATGTCTAGCACTGTTTTTGTTTCTTATCCATTTTTTCACACCCTCAGAGTAATTGTAATTAATTGTATTTGAAAGTAATTGAAATTGTAATTAATTACTTTTTGGAAACTGGAATAAATGTAATTATAAGTACCATTCTTGTAAGTAATTACGTTTGAAAGTAATTGACCCCAGCCCTGCTACATGTATAGACACTCTCCAATAGATTTTGACAAAACGTATCCGAAGTAAAAAAAACAAAAATAACAACATTTGTCTGTGAAGTTCTTGTTATTCCTAAGAAAATGAAAACTTCATAGTGGTACCTACACTTCTTATTAGAGCCAAAATATGGGCTTCCAGGATTCATACAGTGCCTGAAGCTGCTTAATCCTCAGAACACTACTGATGTCAAAATACAAAAATTTTCTGCAGTGAATTTTTCCAACAATGCAACTAGGAATTTATAGCCAATTCAATTTCATTGAGCCCTGTCAAGCAAGATTAAATTTGTTAAATACCAAGTTCCATTTTTAGCTCAACTTTGGCGAAGCCAAATTTGAGCTTATGCCATGGCCCATCGTCCGCCGTCCGTCTGTCTGTCTGTCCGTCAACAATTGGATACGGCTCGGGCTAGAGGCCGTATTTATGAACCGATCTTTACGAAACTTCTTGGGTACCTTTGTTATGACTGTGGGATGAGAACGAGTGTTTTTGGGTGCGGTCCGAAATTCAAGATGGCTGCCAGCCACCATTTTGTACCGACGATGCAGAAATCTGTTTTTTGTACAGAACTTCCATATGAAAGCTCTGATTTGAATAATTTTTTGTATGAATGTTTAGTACCATGGGATACATCACATATAATACAGGTTTTTTTCTCATGTGTAAATTATGCAAATTAGGGGTCCGGGTGGGACTTAGAAAATTTTGGACCAAAATCCGGAAATTAGTATTTTTATACTGTACCAATGACCCAGACATAGCTGGTGCTAACTCTTAAAATATAGGGCCAAACACAAATTTTGCCCCCCAATCCCCAAAATTTGCATCTAAAACTAAAGAAAACATGTCCTGAAAGGCCCTCCACACTTCGCCCCTACTGCGCATGCGCAGTGTCAAGGACGTTCCGAAATTGGCGCCATTTATCATTCTAAGTTTGGCCCTTCATCAGTTAACATCTGACTGATCTTTGTGCTTTTAAATCTCAGTTTAAATGATGCCAGACACATAAATATTAGTGAAATGGTGATTCTAAGGAGGATAGAAAAGGAGGAGAGGAAAAGAATGTGTGACAGAATATTATCAGGGCTGTAACTTAAAATTTTTTAATGAAATTATGTTAAGTTACCTATTTTCAAGGCAGCAGCCGTTTTGTTGTCATTCTGATTATTTAGTTACACTGTTTTTTCAAGTGTTTTCCTCTCTCCCTGTCCTTTAAGTTCCCCCTTGCTATTCTCCCATGCTTTTGGCATAGTTTCTGTAATTATTATTACTAAAATTTCTTGGGAGTTTTAGCTGCATAACAGAATGAATTCTGTTCTTTCCCCATGTTTACGTCTTCACCTACGGGTGGTTAGGCGTTGTGTTCTGCATCTACCATCTGATGTTCTGCAGTTTCTTCCCTGGAAGTCTCTGTTTTGCATCAGATGGTGTATTTTTGGTAACTGATTTCGGGCCTGGGTGCCTGGAGTCTTATTTTAGTGTTTTTACACTCATTGTTTACATTTACAACAGCCCTCTGTGTGAGGGGGGGATTTCTAAATAATAATATCTTTATGTTATTTTAATCATAACTAGATACATTATTATTGTTCGTAAGTGTTGAATAAATTGTTTAAAATATTTTTAAAATTTTTGTCCACACTTAGGCTTGGGATCCATTGGGGCTCAACGTTACTTTTCAGAAACTTGGGCTGTTCTGAAAAAATATTTTTTCAAAATATTTTGATTTCAATTATTTTTTCTATATTAATGGATCATATTATTATTATGTATTTTGATTGCCAGGGGTTAGTGCGAGTACCAGGACTTGTTTTCTTTTCACATTGAAAGGATATTGATCAATTGTTTTAAGAGGAAGTCTTCCTCTGACCTTATTATCATTCTATATGTGGTCAGTGTACTCACATTAACTCCTGTTCTGTATCGTATGATTTCGATGACAATATGGGAAGCGTATGTCACGGTATGTTGTTGGGGATTTGGACACTCCGGTCCTTTCCCCGCAGGGTCACTCTACTTTATCAATTTCTATTTCAGACGATCAAGATTAGGGTGATGTATCTGTGATGTCTTCCAACAGTGTGCCTCCGTCGTCACAATTAATGAAGGGCTAGCGGAAAAGTGCTCATGTAATACGCCAATTGCCTAAGAGGACCCTAGTAGGTTCGACGGCCTTTGACGTCCGCTAGCTCGCCCGGTGTAGCATCCATTCACCGAATGGTTCGGCAGCCGGGTTCGTCCGTTGCGGTCTAGAAGGAATTTTGGGGTGATGCGAGCACTATAAAATTAACTTAATGCACACCCAGTGACGGCGGATTGGAGGGAGAATGGAGGAAGCCTTTTAGTCCGGTTCATAGCTCGTTCCGGTCCATCCGGACGGCAAGCGAGAGAGGCCCCTCTCTCGTTCAACAACATCTGGCCCCAGATGTTGTGGTACAAATGTGTCGTTAGCGGAGCATACGTCCGTCGCTCGGGCCGCTCCGTTGTATAGGCAGTCCGCTGAGACTGCTAAGGCTTCCTCTTCTCGTCAGCGCACACGACCGCACCTTGGCTGCGTGACCGCCGATATATTACCAGCTTCGCCGATAAAGGATTCTTCGGCGACCAGGTCACACCATCCGGCAGCCAGGGATTCGAGACCGATGGACTCCGGACGTTCGCATAGGAAAAGTATGCGGGAGCCATCTGATGCGGAGCTGCCCTCGGCGAAGCAGCGATAGACTGCGCCTCCGCAGGTCTCGACGCCGGACATTCTTGTGCACATAGCACAGCTTATCGCAGCATCCCAGCAGCCGACAGAAACGGTGTCGGATCAAGAATTATCCGACAGCGCTGGGTCGGTAGCCGGGGACTCGAGGCCTGCAGACTCCGGACGTTCGCATAGGAAGTGTGCGGGAGTCAACGTTCACGGAGCTTCCAGCGGCAATGCATCGTAAGTCCGCTACTGCACAGGCCTCGGGAACGGACGTGCTTTCCTTAATAGCACAGTTTATCGCAGCATCCCAGCATCAACTGAATCTGTCGCATATATTTTATCCGACGATGCTGGGTCGGGACGCTCCGCGGAAGCGGGTACGGACGTCCGAAAGTTTCATCCGGTCCGACGGGATACCGAAAGGGATTCGGTGGATTTCAAGCTTTCCCTTTCGGAACAACATATGCTGCGATGCCGGATAAGAAACTGATAGCGTCGGTGGACTTTTTTTTGGTTCGGTTCAGGGACATCGTCCCTCAGTTCCGACATAGTCCAATAATGTCACACAACTTTCGAATTATTGAACGACGCTATATATATTATTATTTTATGCTTGCTATCCAAGCATTTCTGGTTTCTTGTTCGAAGAGTTATGGAGATGTCTTTCAAAAGTGTGCCTCTGTCGTCATAGTTAATGAAGAGTTAGCGGCAATAAGTGCTCATGGAATATGTCTATCGCTTACGGAGTGACATTCGCTAGCTCACCCGGTGTAGCGTACATTCATCGAATAGTTCGGCTGCCGGGTTCGTCCGTTGCGGTCTAGGAAGGAGATTTGGGTGATGCGAGCACTTTAATTACTTTAGTACTCACCCAGTGACGGCAGATTGAGGACAGATCGGAGGAAGCCAACAACATAGGGGACCGCATGTTGTGGTTCAGATATTTTACATTCGGAGCATATGTCCGTTGCTCGGGACGCTCCGTTATATTGACAGTCCGAGAGACTGTCTTTAATGCTTCCTCATCCTCACAGCAGGGCACACGACCGCACATTGGCTACGTGACCTCGAGTATCCGATCAGTTTCGGCATTCAGTGATTCCACAGCGAATAGGTCGCGCCATCCGGTAGCCAAGGGACACGAGGCCTATACACTCCGTTCGCTCGCATATTGGAAGTATGCACGGGGTAACGATCTCGGAGCTTCCTGCGGCAATGCATCGTAAGACCGCTGCTCCTCAGGCCTCAGTGACGGACGTGCTATCCGAGTTAGCACAGTTGTTTCGCAGCATCCCAGCAATTGACGGTTTCTCGGTTGAATCAGGAATTATCCGACGGCGCTGGGTCGGTGCGGTCCGCGGTTGCATCAAGCTACGGACGACCGAACGCTTTATAGGGTCCGACAGGATGGCGAAAGGGATTCGAAAGATTTCGAGTTTTCCCTTTAGTAGTATCGGAAGTTGCCTTTCATATCTTCTGGCATTTCTTCCAGTGATTATTTTTCGGACTTCATTGCTGCGATCTTGGATAAGAGACTTATAGCGTCATTGGACTCGGATTTTTCGATCGGTACAGGGACTTTGTCCCTGACTTACCGACGCAGTCCAATATTGTCATTACAACATGTGTTTTATTTTTCGACGCTATATATTTATATATATATACAAGCCTGCTACTAAGCATGATAGTTTAGTTTCTTGTCCGCGTGGCTCATTTCTGCCATTTTATCTTTTTTACATATAGTTTATTTTGGCAGAGCAGGGCATACCGAGAGTTCATATGCGTCTAGACGGTGTGATTAAAGACTGCATATATTCTTTTTCGCCGTTTATGTCTTTTCCAATTTCAATGTTGGGAACGACATTATGTATAGTAGACTTAACTTAGACGCTTTATTATACGTAATCCGCCTTACTGAGGCGTTATCATTACGTCTTCAAGAAAAGATTTACGGGATATTATTCTCAATGTAATTTCTTTTGAGGGCAGTAGTTTGTTCACGTATAACTCCGCCCTTCAGTGGCTGATTGGAGTTGGTTAGACGTGATGCAGCCCTAGCTACATCCACGCGTGGATAGTAGGTTAAGAACTCTCTCAGAGTCGCTTCGTTCTCGGAGGAGCTTCTCTTCGACGGCAACTTTCCGGCAATCCATGAATTGCTTGATTTATACATTCTCTTGTCTATCTAGTGTTACAAGAGATTCAGACTGGGGCAAACATTCGGTGGTTGACTCAGAGAGTGCCGCCGCAGTTGCCGGACCCGAGTGTGGCTGTTATGACGGTTGCCAGTCAAACAGATTGGGATATATTCTGATCCCTACGGATTCGAAGTGCCAGGGTCTTTGGGTTCCGCAGTCTTTTAGCTATCAGTTTAACTTCCGCGGAATAATGTTTTTTAGGCTTGCTTTATGTCATTGCATGAACATTATTCAGAAACGCATGCCCAAATTCCTGTCCTTTAATTCGACAGTAGTGGCGTATCTCCGGAACCAGGGAGGCACTCTTTCGTTTCCGTTATTCAATTTAATGGAAAGAATCCGTCTGTTGGTTATAGTACACCAAGTTCAGTTTTGGTCCGTCATATTCTGGGTCGTCTGATTGTTTTATCGCACTCCCGTTCTCTTACGGGTCGCTTGTTGCTGTCAGAATGGACTCTCAACAAACAAGTATTTAATCAGATTTGCTATCTATGGGAGCACCCAATGATGTTTTATTTATGACACAGCTTGCTAATCAATTGCAGACGTATGTGTTGGCTTGTCCAGATCTCTGAGCTAATACTGTTAACGCTCTATTGATCTATAGGACGGAATGATAGGATACGCGTATCCTCCGGCGCTGTTGTTTTAGCAGGTATTGCTAAGATAAACAACCACAATACATTTCTGTTGATAGCATCTCTATCTTCACAGAGATCATGAGTAATTTACTCTCTTGTCTACTGTGGATCTTAACGTGAAATCTTCCTCTATGTGAGGATCTTTTTTCACTGGGTAAATCGTGTCATCTTTATCACAACCAGCAAGGTCGCAACCTTCATGTATTCCGTTGTGTGGTCCGTATTGCATTGTAAGCACTGTACTGGACGAGCTTTGGACGCGATTTCTTACTATAGGAGATCCTCTTCTTCTCTATTCTATGCGACTAAGTGGAGGCTCTTCCGTCATGGTGTAGGGATCATTATGTTCATATGGTTGATCCCTCCATACTACTCATTGCTATTTTTTAGTATACTTGTTTCACAAGATCTACTGCAGCCTGTTGTTAATTAGGTTATAGGTTTATGTTACCTCATACCTATGCACTCTACGATAGTTTACAATTGAGTCTTTTGTCTCTTTATCTAAGTCAGTTAGTAACTTTTTGATAAATAGACTTAGAATCTTTAGATTAAATTCCTATACGGATTTTAACTTCGGTTCTTATTTAGCTAAGTAATCATTTGAGCCTCTGGAAACAGTAGTTTTCAAATTCTGACCTTTTAGACAGTAATTCTGTTGGTTTCTCTTTTACTGTAGAGTCAGTGAGTTTCATGCACTATCGATGGATGATTTTCACTTTCATAGTTTCGGAATCAATACTTCCGTTACTATTTAGGTTGGATTGTTGCATAAGAGTTAGGCTCCTATTATCCGGAACCTATTATTTTAAGGTCCTTCCGTCTTCGTATGGGCATAGGCCTTTACTCTTTCCGGGTACAGTTTATGTATTATAAACAGATATCTGTTTATTACAAGGGCGTAAGCTTCTTCTGTCTTTGATGTCTAGTAGAAGGACGTTACGCTCCATTTTATTGTTAATGGATTCTATTAACTAGCGTACTGCTTATGGTATATCATTGGCTTAGCAGTTGTGCTTAAGATTTTGGCTCATGAAGTAAGAGTTCTTCTACTTCTTGGGCTTACATTAATAGTGTTGCTATTATAGATTTTTGAAGGCTGCTCATTGCGCTCAGCCATCCATTCATGAATTTTATCTCAGAAATATCGAGTCCATTTCTGGAGGCCTCTATTGTTAGGTCTATTATCTACTGCTCAGAATGTCATTCACTTAACAGTTGCTACTATAGCTAGGTAGGCTGTCTGTTTCGGCAGTGTCTCCGTTCGGCTGCCCTCTTCGCTCTGGGCTATTTGACCCAGGGCAAGAAAAAGGGGGGGGGGGGGGGGGGAGGGTGTTCCCTTGGGTCACCTGTTTTTACTATGAAAACAAGGGGATACCTCCTCCGGAGTTAGTAATTCTGAGCTGTTATTGGGATGGTTGTTTAGTGAGAAGTTTAAGTTTATAAAATTCATTCAAGTCTTAGTTTTTAAAGTATAGCTTTTGAATATTGCATATGTCAACGGACATGATTATGCAATTCTCACACACTTTTAGGAGTATAAGAGTCTCTATTCTCTAGACTTACTTTATTATTGGCTTACTTTAAAAATTATTAGTATAAGGATTATTGGATATTAATAGAGTACATGGATGTATGAAGCTCAATTTTTGGAAGGTGTTGTATCTTTCTAATTTATCATAAATAAGAAAGATACATGTAAGGCCTATTACTTCTTTTCCCTACAGGGGATGACTCTATTTTATTTTATTGAGCGTATTCCATTTTGCTCTATGTCCTTGGCCCTCCAGCCTTTTTACTATTCAGCTATGTCTGGGTCATTGGTACAGTATAAAAATGTTAAAAAATTTATAGTAATTTATATATTTTTTATACTTACCAATGACCCAGACGGGGATGGCCCTCCCAGGAGTTGGGAACTCTTGCCTCCCCGCTGAGTACATAGCGCTTACCAGGCACTGGTTATTAGAATGATAAATGGCGCCAATTTCGGAACGTCCTTGACACTGCGCATGCGCAGTAGGGGCGAAGTGTGGAGGGCCTTTCAGGACATGTTTTCTTTAGTTTTAGATGCAAATTTTGGGGATTGGGGGGCAAAATTTGTGTTTGGCCCTGTATTTTAAGAGTTAGCACCAGCTATGTCTGGGTCATTGGTAAGTATAAAAAATATATAAATTACTATAAATTTTTTAACTTCTTTGATGTTTTTTGGTGTTACTTTCAGCACTGTAAATGTAAATGCCAATACGGCTCGGGCTAGAGGCCGTATTTATGAACCGATCTTTACGAAACACCTTGGGAACCTTTGTTATCACCGTGGGACGAGAACGAGTGTTTTTGGGTCCGGTCCGAAATTCAAGATGGCCGATGGCAGCCATTTTGTACAAAATTTGGTGCAATCAGATTTTTGCACAGAACTTCCATATGAAAGCGCTGATTTGAATAATTTTTTGTGTGAATGTTTAGTACCATGGGATACATCACATATAATACAGGTTTTTTTCTCGTGCAAAAATTATGCAAATTAGATGAACTTTGATTTTTTCAGTGCTACTTACAGTGAGTACACATGTCAATACGGCTCGGGCTAGAGTCTGTATTTATGAACCGATCTTCACGAAACGTCTTGGGTACCTTTGTTATCACCTTGGGATGAGAACAGGTGTTTCTGGGTGCGGTCCAAAATTCAAGATGGCTGCCAGTGGCCATTTTGTACAGAAATTAGGTCTAATCAGTTTTTTGTACACAACTTCTATTCGGCTCAGGCTAGAGGCCGTATTTATGAACCGATCTTTACGAAACTTCTTGGGTACCTTTGTTATCACCGTGGGATGAGAACGAGTGTTTTTGGGTGTGGTCCGAAATTCAAGATGGCCACCAGCAGCCATTTTGTACTAAAATTAGTGCAATCAGTCTTTTGTACAGAACTTCCATATGAAAGCGCTGATTTGAATAATTTTTTGTGTGAATGTTTAGTACCATGGAATACATCACATATAGTACGGGTTTTTTTCTCGTGCAGAAATTATGCAAATTAGATGAACTTTGATTTATTCAGTGCTACTTATACACTGTAAGTGCACATGTCAATACGGCTCGGGCTAGAGGCTGTATTTATGAACCGATCTTCACAAAACTTCTTGGGTACCTTTGTTATCACCTTGGGACAAGAACGAGTGTTTCTGGGTGCGGTCCAAAATTCAAGATGGCTGACAGTGGCCATTTTGTACCGAAATTAGGTCCAATCAGTTTTTTGTCACAACTTCTACACAGCTCATATTTGTGAACTGATCTTCACAAAACTTCTTGGGTACCTTTGTTTTCACCTTGGGACAGGAATGAGTGTGTTTTGGGGTGCCTTTGTTATCACTGTGCTATGAGAACAAATATTTTGGGGTTCAGCCAGACCCACTCTGGGACTCAAAGATTTTTTTCTAGTTTAGCATCTGACTGTCACCCACCTTTACAATACTTTACCTATACATTTGTTATAGGCAACGGTCAGTATTATGTACAGACCGTTACAATACTTTATATGTACCTTTGTTATCAGGTCATTACCTAGATGTTTGTCATTGCTGTGTCACATACTATACATGTACATGTCTTTGTCTTGACAAGTTGAGCTACAGTGTCATTGACACTTTCATTGGAAAAATTTACTTCTTAAAATTCTGTTGAAGTATCATCTTCAATGTGCAGGAGGTTAAAAGAGCTCCAATTTTAAAACTGTAATTCAAGACCTTTGAAAGTTCTTGAAAATCAAACTTTATTGGAAAAGTCATCAAAAGTCCTTGAAAATTTCTGTGTGGTTACATGACTCGTTTTGATCAAATTGGTGTTTTTACAAACTGTTGTTTCTACATGTATATGCTTTTGTTGTGAGAATTACCAGTACCCTTTTTATCAACTCAATGTATACTTACATCTGACAATGATCCTTGGGTAGTACTTTGAGATTCAGTGCATGGATAAGAAATGTTAGCTGGTACACACAGGTAGAGCTGCAACGGTTAACCCATTAATTGATTAACCAATGATCAACATCTTGGTTGATCAAAAAAGTAATTGATGGATTAACTGCTACTTTTGAACAACTGTATTATAAGTGTTAACAAAGGAACAAACTTGCTCCAAAACAGGCAAACATTGTCACACTGAATCACATCAGTTATATAAAACAGAGTAAAGCATGCAAGTTATGTGCTGACAAACTTTTCCCCTTGCATGATCGTTATATGCAGGCAGCAGACGATACTTTTATAATAAATGCTTGAATTACTAAAAAATTTCAATTTTTCTTTCTAAAACATAGCTATGATCACTCATTGGAACAAGCTCCAAAAGCTTGTTCCAATGAGGGGTCATAAGCTATGTTTTTAACACAAAAAATTAAAACTTAATAAAATATCTGGTAAACGCATATGTGGGCATCAGTGCCCATATGTGGATTACAACCAATCCACGGCAACTCTACTGGATATAGTGCTGGCCGGTTTTATTCATTGTGTTGGGTAAAGGGTTAATGCTGTAAATCATCAATGGTTCGGCAATTATTCAGCTACCTGTTAGGGCAAGCGATTAATCAGTTAACCAAGGTAAATCTCATCATCAATGGTATGGCAATTATTCAGCTACCTGTTAGGGAAAGCGATTAATCAGTTAACCAAGGTTAATCTATGTGATTAATCAATCAAGAAAAGTCTTTAACTATTTCAGCTCTTACACCAAGGTACATTCCTTGAAATAACTTGCAAACAATTGTTTCATTTATGTGGGGCTTATGTCAATCAGAAATATGCGGGCGAACTACAGGTTACTGCAAAATAATACAAGCTAAATTAAATTCCTAATTCCCTGTGTTTTGTCTGTGAGCCTTGTCAGTCTGTTGGAAGGAACTTAACACAAAGGTTATGTATTGCATCCAGATATAAATAGAGTGACTTGCTGTTTCAGAGCATTTCATTAAAATAAATAACAACAACCTATGCGTGATCTCACCAAAGCAAGATTGCTCTTTAGTTGTTGCTATTTATTTGGGTGGAAATTATGTTAAAACAAAAAGCATGCCTTGCATAGTAAAAACAGTGAAGATGGAAAAGCATCACAACAGCTTTTCCTATACATTTACATCATGTTATATACAGGGATGTGGCTAGAGGTTTCTGATTGGGGGGTGTAGGGTAGTGAATTTCCAACTAAGGGGAGGGGCTGGGGGAACCCCCTCCCAGTCCCCCCTCCTAGTTGGAAATTCACTACCGAGAAAGATTTTGAAAATGAACCCATGAAAGGGAGCATAAAATTGATTCTAGTACCTGAAATGCCAACACATTTGTGATAGAATGATCAGGTTATTATTCTTCTGGGAATTGAATATGTGCTTAACAAATGCTCAATCTGAGAACTTTGAGCAATTCACACTCTCCTAACATTAAATCAGATCTTATGCAGGAATGATCAATTTTTGATGTTTCATCATTTTGTAACTGTGAATGATGGAATTAACTCAGGATAACGATTTTACGTGATGTGATTTTCTTGAAGTGCATTTGAGGATTTTTTTTATTACGATAAGTAAACGTACTATAGAAATCTCGTTCCAATTGACATCATGCATACTTACGAAGCACGATATTGCATACACTGCAGTTGTAAATAGTAACAGTTGAAGTTTTTGCTGATTTGAAATCGAGTTGGAATTTTGGGAAGTAAAGGAGACATCAGCATCGCCAGAGAAACTCTAAGATCCAGATAGATGGAATTTACTCATGATTTGCCCTTCGAATTTCCAACTATAGGAAATTTTGGCTAGGATTGGGGGGGGGGGGGGGGTGACCCTCCCCCCCCCCCCCCCATCACCACGTCCCTGGTTATATAGTGTATTAACCTGCTCACAGGTTATGATGTATGCTCCTTATTTCTAGACCTGCAGGTACAGTACCGTGATTGTAAAAGAGGACCTCAAATTTTGGCTGGATCACAACTGAGTCTCAGTCCAGTTGAAATTCTCTATCTGCTCTCTTCCACACAACACTACTGAATCTCACTTTTTTGAAGAAGAAGATGGTATTTTTGATTGTTTATTTTGATGCAGTCTTCATTTTGCCTTATTTTCTTTACCAAATCTTAATCCACTAGCATTAGTGTGTTGTGATTGGTTAACAATCTGATCATGAAAAAGACAACTTTTGTGATCACAGTACTGTATGTACATGCAACCATCAAAGATGAGTAAATATGTAGAAAGGGTTCAGGAAGTGGCTTGTAAATTTCTAAGAACTGTCCTTGAAAGTCATGGATTTTCTTCATCTGAAGTTTGAATGAACCCTGATCAAGATGCGAGTAGCATTTTTTAAGAAGTATTTCATGTAAACTACATTTAAATTGCAATAACATTTAAAAATAAGAAAAGATGATGTTTAGCTTCACCATAACCATATCACTGACAAACTGGGTAACTAATAATTCAGCACCAATACGTGCCACAGTTTAGAATAAAAATAACATGATTTCAGAGTGCATTGTGGTTTATTAATGGCCCAACAGAAATGATTAACAGCCTGACAGCTTATAAGCAGTTTGAGATGCAGTTGATACCAGTGAAACACAGTAAATAACTGACAGTGGGCTAAAATGGAATTGTTGTACAATGGAAAACAGTTGACAAAATATTATTTTTAATAATGTCAGTGGTCACTGTGAATAACAACACAACTATAATTATCATCTGCATTGTTGTCAAATAGAATTCAAACAGTTACATATGTATCACCGTTTTTTGGCCTATTCTCCCCACCCCACCCCCTAACAACCCCTAATGTGTTGGGTTGATATTGAGATGTTAACTCATTAACAGTTCAACATTTCACATGATCTTTCGAGCTTTACTATGTTTTAATTTTCAAAACTCTTTTAATGTTCTAGGAATGCTCTGAAAAGTGGTAATAAATTCTGCCCATTCTGTTTCAGTATTGTGCACAAATCCAAGAAAATACACAGTTGTTGATTCAGAAGGCAAAATACGTCCAAGGTGTTGTGTAGATATGTAAGTACATACACCACTAGTTTATAATATTTGTTTGTTGTGTTGTTCTGTAGTCTGTTGACTGAAAGCAGATCTAGGAATGACAGTATTGGAGTCTATTTTTTTTCTATGAGTCATATTGTCATGTGGTGAAGGGTTGAGCTATGAAGCAACGAGTCGACAATGGTTCAGAAAAGTGTGTGCTAGGGCAAAAAGCTTCTGGCATTGATTCTTAAGAAACATTTTGAGAGCTTTACATGGCCAGCTGGCATGTTAATAAATGAACTCTTTATCAAATACATATGATATCAAAATTTATTATTTTGAATTTTGGTTTTTAAGCTTAAGTTATCACTTTCTGTCCACCATCCATCCGTCCGGCATGAACTTTACATTACTGACGTTTAAAAAATCACTGGGCCGAACTGAACCAAATTTGATATGCATGTTCCTTATCATGTATCACTTTCAGTTTGTTCAAATAAATTATCCATGCCTACCGGGCACACCAAAAGGGGCGTAATTCTGTTAGCACCCCACAAATTTTTTTTTTGAAATTAAAAAATCTTCTTCTCCAGAACAACCAATCAGAATCTTTTGACACTTGTTATGAAACATCCTTAGAGGGGGCAGATTCAGTTTTGTTCAATGCTAGTCCTTTGATTCATATTTGGGCTCCCTGTGGGAACCCAAACTTTAACTTGGTGCGATATGAGGAAATGTATTTAAAAATCTTCTTCAGACCTACCAGTCAAAACCTCTTGCTATTTGGTATACTGCATCTTTAGGGGGTTCAGCTTGAAGTTTGTTCAAAGCAGTTCCCTTGAGTCATATTTGGGCTCCCTGTGGGAGCCCAAAATTTAAATTTGTGTAGTATGTGGAATATTCTTTAACCCTTTACCCAACGAATCGCCCGCATCCGCCCGCGTAATATGCAAATTCAGCAGTTGAAAAAATATTATTTTTCAAAAAATTTCAACAAAACCATATCATGTGACCCCTCGTTGGAACGAGCTCGTCAAGCTCGTTCCAACGAGGGGTCACATGATATGGTTTTGTTGAAATTTTTTGAAAAAATTGAAAAAATGATATTTAAAATAATAAATTTTGATATCGTCTGCGTTGGGTAAAGGGTTAAAAATCTAATGCAGATCCATCAGTCAGAATCTTTTGATAATGGTTATGTAGCATCCTAATTTGAGTGGGATTAAAGTCTGTTCATATCAAGTTCCTGGGTTCATATTTGGGCTCCTTATAGGAAAGCCCTGTCTGTAAGTAGCACCATTGGGTTAAACCTAACTTCCATTTGATCAGTCTTAGGTGTTCTAGGGATATCTGTTACTGAGCTGATTCAGTCAGAAAAAAACATCAATTAGGATAACAAATAAATTTCGTCTAATGTATGTTATGTTCTCATTGTCACATTTTCTCCCTTATTGACTCGTCTGGTGAATGAATTTGACAATAAAAACGCAACATATTCACCCCTTTGCTGAATACACTAAGTGATGAGAGTCCATAGAAGCCACTAGTCCAGTTCCCTCTCAGTAAAACCATTTAGCTTGTCGATTTTTGCTGGATCTTGCAGTTCGGTTTTCTGTTTTGTCACAGAGAACACCGGAAAACTCTAAAACACCCAGCTCAAAAATGCCCAAATTCTTTGACTGGTAGAAGGCAAAATTATTATATTCAGAATTTGTTGACATGTATTTGTCTTGTTACAGTTTGTAAGGGAGAGTTCCTGTAGACACTGTCTCATAAATTGTTTCATGAAGATCCATACAGACTATGAGCTTGTTCCACTGAGTGGTCACATGAAATGATCTTGTTGAAACGTTTTAAAAAATCAAGTTTTTCAGATGTTCAGTTTGTAAATTAACCCTTTACCTAAAATTGCAGCCAAAAACAGCCAGGAAATGGACCAAAACAAGCCTGCAACAGCATAAAATATCTTACAAATATCTCAATAAAACCCTACAAATATGAATATCATTAGAACCGGCTCGTTGAGCTGGTTCTAATGATATCCATATTTTTGGTCTTTATAGAAAAATTGTGAGAATTTTTTTTCTCGAAAAATGTGAAATTTAATTTATTTTTTAAAAAGCTGTGTCAGGTAAAGGGTTAAGCATGCAGATTTGGCTGATTTGTTAGGTAAAGGGTTAATCTATGGTTTTGCTCTTCAGAATAGATTCCAAATATGGGATTTAGTTAATAAAGGTTTTCTTATGAACTTTATTGTTCAGTGTCACTATGTTTTATACATGAATGTGCATACCTCAGGAAGAGTCTAATCAAGTTTTGTTCAGATCAAGACTCTTGAAGCGTCTCTCCACATCCTCTGGAGAAATTAATATTGTTTTTATATTTTTATACTGTACCAATGACCCAGACATAGCTGGTGCTAACTCTTAAAATATAGGGCCAAACACAAATTTTGCCCCCCAATCCCCAAAATTTGCATCTAAAATCAAAGAAAACATGTCCTGAAAGGCCCTCCACACTTCGCCCCCACTGCGCATGCGCAGTGTCAAGGACGTTCCGAAATTGGTGCCATTAATCATTCTAAGTTTGGCCCTTCATCAGTTAACATCTGACTGATCTTTGTGCTTATAAATCTCAGTTTAAATGATGCCAGACACATAAATATTAGTGAAATGGTGATTCTAAGGAGGATAGAGAAGGAGGAGAGGAAAAAAATGTGTGACAGAATATTATCAGGGCTGTAACTTAAAATTTTTTAATGAAATTATGTTAAGTTACCTATTTTCGAGGCAGCAGCCATTTTGTTGTCATTCTGATTATTTAGTTACACTGTTTTTTAAGTGTTTTCCTCTCTCCCTGTCCTTTAAGTCCCCCCTTGCTATTCTCCCATGCTTTTGGCATAGTTTTTGTAATTATTATTACTAAATTTTCTTGGAGTTTTAGCTGAATAACAGAATGAATTCTGTTCTTTCCCCATGTTTACGTCTTCACCTACGGGTGGTTAGGCGTTGTGTTCTGCATCTACCATCTGATGTTCTGCAGTTTCTTCCCTGGAAGCCTCTGTTTTGCATCAGATAGTGTATTTTTGGTAACTGATTTCGGGCCTGGGTGCCTGGAGTCTTATTTTAGTGTTTTTACACTCATTGTTTACATTTTCAACAGCCCTCTGTGTGAGGGGGGGATTTCTAAAAAATAATATCTTGATGTTATTTTAATCATAACTAGATACATTATTATTGTTCGTAAGTGTTGAATAAATTGTTTAAAATATTTTAAAATTTTTTATCCACACTTAGGCTTGGGATCCATTGGGGCTCAACGTTACTTTTCAGAAACTTGGGCTGTTCTGAAAAAATATTTTTTCAAAATATTTTGATTTCAATTATTTTTATTAATGGATCATATTATTATTATGTATTTTGATTGCCAGGGGTTAGTGCGAGTACCAGGACTTGTTTTCTTTTCACATTGAAAGGATATTGATCAATTGTTTTAAGAGGAAGTCTTCCTCTGACTTTATTATCATTCTATATGTGGTCAGTGTACTCACATTAACTCCTGTTCTGTATCGTATGATTTCGATGACAATATGGGAAGCGTATGTCACGGTATGTTATTGGGGATTTGGACACTCCGGTCCTTTCCCCGCAGGGTCACTCTACTTTATCAATTTCTATTTCAGACGATCAAGATTAGGGTGATGTATCCGTGATGTCTTCCAACAGTGTGCCTCCGTCGTCACAATTAATGAAGGGCTAGCGGAAAAGTGCTCATGTAAATACGCCAATTGCCTAAGAGGACCCTAGTAGGTTCGACGGCCTTTGACGTCCGCTAGCTCGCCCCGTGTAGCGTCCATTCACCGAATGGTTCGGCAGCCGGGTTCGTCCGTTGCGGTCTAGAAGGAATTTTGGGGTGATGTGAGCACTATAAATTAACTTAATGCACACCCAGTGACGGCGGATCGGAGGGAGAACGGAGGAAGCCTTTTAGTCCGGTTCATAGCTCGTTCCGGTCCATCCGGACGACAAGCGAGAGAGGCCCCTCTCTCGTTCAACAACATCTGGCCCCAGATGTTGTGGTACAAAATGTGTCGCAAGCGGAGCATACGTCCGTCGCTCGGGACGCTCCGTTGTATAGGCAGTCCGCGGAGACTGCTAAGGCTTCCTCTTCTCGTCAGCGCACACGACCGCACCTTGGCTGCGTGACCGCCGATATATTACCAGCTTCGCCGATCAAGGATTCTTCGGCGACCAGGTCACTCCATCCGGTAGCCAGGGACACGAGGCCTGCAGACTCCGGACGTTCGCATGGGAAGTGTGCGGGAGTCAACGTACACGGAGCTTCCGGCGGCAATGCATCGTAAGACCGCTACTGCACAGGCCTCGGGAATGGACGTGCTTTCCTTAATAGCACAGTTTATCGCAGCATCCCAGCATCAACTGAATCTGTCGCATATATTTTATCCGACGATGCTGGGTCGGGACGCTCCGCGGAAGCGGGTACGGACGTCCGAGAGTTTCATCCGGTCCGACGGGATACCGAAAGGGATTCGGATGATTTCGAGCTTTCCCTTTCGGAACAACATATGCTGTTGTGTATGTCATCTGACTTGGTCTTCTACAGCTTCTTTCGTCGGACCAGAATGCTGCGATGCCGGATAAGAAACTGATAGCGTCGGTGGACTTAGAAATTTTTGGTTCGGTTCAGGGACATCGTCCCTCAGTTCCGACATAGTCCAATAATGTCACACAAACTTTCGAATTATTGAACGACGCTATATATATTATTATTTTATGCTTGCTAACCAAGCATTTCTGGTTTCTTGTTCGAAGAGTTATGGAGATGTCTTTCAAAAGTGTGCCTCTGTCGTCATAGTTAATGAAGAGCTAGCGGCAATAAGTGCTCATGGAATATGTCTATTGCCTACGGAGTGACATTCGCTAGCTCACCCGGTGTAGCGTACATTCATTGAATGGTTCGGCTGCCGGGTTCGTCCGTTGCGGTCTAGGAAGGAGATTTGGGTGATGCGAGCACTTTAATTACTTTAGTACTCACCCAGTGACGGCAGATTGAGGACAGATCGGAGGAAGCCTGTTAGTCCGGTTCCTGGCTTGTCCAGGTCCGTCCGGGCTGTGAGCGAGAGAGGTCCCTCTCTCGTCCAACAACATAGGGGACCGCATGTTGTGGTTCAGATATTTTACATTCGGAGCATATGTCCGTCGGTCGGGACGCTCCGTTATATTGACAGTCCGAGAGACTGTCCTTGATGCTTCCTCATCCTCACAGCAGGGCACACGACCGCACATTGGCTACGTGACCTCGAGTATCCGATCAGTTTCGGCATTCAGTGATTCCACGGCGAATAGGTCGTGCCATCCGGTAGCCAAGGGACACGAGGCCTATACACTCCGTTCGCTCGCATATTGGTAGTATGCACGGGGTAACGATCACGGAGCTTCCAGCGGCAATGCATCGTAAGACCGCTTCTTCTCAGGCCTCAGTGACGGACGTGCTATCCGAGTTAGCACAGTTGTTTCACAGCATCCCAGCAATTGACTGTTTCTCGGTCGAATCAGGAATTATCCGACGGCGCTGGGTCGGTGCGGTCCGCGGTTGCATCAGGTACGGACGACCGAACGCTTTATAGGGTCCGACAGGATGGCGAAAGGGATTTGAAAGATTTCGAGTTTTCCCTTTAGTAGTATCGGAAGATGCCTTTCATGTCTTCTGGCATTATCTTCCAGTGATTGTTATTTCGGACTTCATTGCTGCGATCTTGGATAAGAGACTTATAGCGTCATTGGACTCGGATTTTTCGATCGGTTCAGGGACATTGTCCCTGACTTACCGACGCAGTCCAATATTGTCATTATAACATGTGTTTTATTTTTCGACGCTATATATATATATATACAAGCCTGCTACCAAGCATCATAGTTTAGTTTCTTGTCCGCGTTGCTCATTTCTGCCATTTTATCATTTATACGAATAGTTTATTTTGGCAGAGCAGGGCATACCGAGAGTTCATATGCGTCTAGACGGTGTGATTAAAGACTGCATATATTCTTTTTCGCCGTTTATGTCTTTTCCAATTTCAATGTTGGGAACGACATGATGTATAGTAGACTTAACTTAAGACGCTTTATCATACGTAATCCGCCTTACTGAGGCGTTATCATTACGTCTTCAAGAAAAGATTTACGGGATATTATTCTCAATGTAATTTCTTTTGAGGGCAGTGGTTTGTTCACGTATAACTCCGCCCTTCAGTGGCTGATTGGAGTTGGTTAGACGTGACGCAGCCCTAGCTACATCCACACGCGTGGATAGTAAGGTTAAGAACTCTCTCAGAGTCGCTTCGTTCTCGGAGGAGCTTCTCTTCGACGGCAACTTTTCGGCAATCCATGAATTGCTCGATTTACACGTTCTCTTGTCTATCTAGTGTTACAAGAGATTCAGACTGGGGCAAACATTCGGTGGTTGACTCAGAGAGTGCCACCGCAGTTGCCGGACCCGAGTGTGGCTGTTATGACGGTTGCCAGTCAAACAGATTGGGATATAATACTGATCCCTACAGATTCGAAGTGCCAGGGTCTTTGGGTTCCGCAGTCTCTTAGCAATCAGTTTTCTTCCGCGGAATAATGTTTTTTAGGCTTGCTTTATGTCATTGCATGAACATTATTCAGAAACGCATGCCCAAATTCCTGTCCTTTAATTCGACAGTAGTGGCGTATCTCCGGAACCAGAGAGGCACTCTTTCGTTTCCGTTCAATTTAATGGAAAGAATCCGTCTGTTGGTTATAGTACACCAAGTTCAGTTTTGGTCCGTCATATTCCGGGTCGTCTGATTGTTTTATCGGACTCCCATTCTCTTACGGGTCGCTTGTTGCTGTCAGAATGGACTCTCAACAAACAAGTATTCAATCAGATTTGCTATCTATGGGAGCGCCCAATGATGATTTATTTATGACACAGCTTGCTAATCAATTGCAGACGTATGTGTTGGCTTGTCCAGATCTCTGAGCTAATGTTGTTAACGCTCTATTGATCTATAGGACGGA
This sequence comes from Pictodentalium vernedei, assembly GCA_031216915.1. Classification (NCBI taxonomy): domain Eukaryota; kingdom Metazoa; phylum Mollusca; class Scaphopoda; order Dentaliida; family Dentaliidae; genus Pictodentalium; species Pictodentalium vernedei. The sequence goes on from CM062290.1 coordinate 159,323,888, forward strand.
ATGATAGGATACGCGTATCCTCCGGCGCTGTTGTTTCAGCAGGTATTGCTAAGATAAACAACCATAATACATTTCTGTTGATAGCATTTCTATCTTCACAGAGATCATGGGTAATTTACTCTCTTGTCTACTGTGGGTCTTAACGTGAAATCTTCCTCTATGTGAGGATCTTTTTTCACTGGGTAAATCGTGTCATCTTTATCACAACCCGCAAGGTCGCAACCTTCATGTATTCCGTTGTGTGGTCCGTATTGCATTGTAAGCACTGTACTGGACGAGCTTTGGACGCGATTTCTTACTATAGGAGATCCTCTTCTTCGCTATTCTATGCGGCTAAAGTAGAGGCTCTTCCGTCGTGGTGTAGGGATCATTATGTTCATATTGTGGATCCCTCCATTCTACTCATTGCTATTTTTTAGTATACTTGTTTCACAAGATCTACTGCAGCCTGTTATTATTTAGGTTATAGGTTTATGTTACCTCATACCTATGCACTCTACGATAGTTTACAATTGAGTCTTTTGTCTCTTTATCTAAGTCAGTTAGTAACTTTTTGATAAATAGACTTAGAATCTTTAGATTAAATTCCTATATGGATTTTAACTTCGGTTCTTATTTAGCTAAGTAATCATTTGAGCCTCTGGAAACAGTAGTTTTCAAATTCTGACCTTTTAGACAGTAATTCTGTTGGTTTCTCTTTTACTGTAGAGTCAGTGAGTTTCATGCACTATCGATGGATGATTTTCACTTTCGTAGTTTCGGAATCACTACTTCCGTTACTATTTAGGTTGGATTGTTGCATAAGAGTTAGGCTCCTATTATCCGGAACCTATTATTTTAAGGTCCTTCCGTCTTCGTATGGGCATAGGCCTTTACTCTTTCCGGGTACAGTTTATGTATTTATAAACAGATATCTGTTTATTACTATGGGCGTAAACTTCTTCTGTCTTTGATGTCTAGTAGAAGGACGTTACGCTCCATTTTATTGTTAATAGATTCTATTAACTATCGGTACTGCTTATGGTATATCATTGACTTAGCAGTTGTGCTTAAGATTTCGGCTCATGAAGTAAGAGTTCTTCTACTTCTTGGGCTTACATTAATAGTGTCGCTATTATAGATTTTTGAAGGCTGCTCATTGCGCTCAGCCATTCATTCATGAATTTTATCTCAGAAATATCGAGTCCATTCTGGAGGCCTCTATTGTTAGGTCTATTATCTACTGCTCAGAATGTCATTTACTTAACAGTTGCTACTCTAGCTAGGTAGGCTGTCTGTTTCGGCAGTGTCTCAGTTCGGCTGCCCTCTTCGCTCTGGGCTATTTGACCCAGGGCAAGAAAAAGGGGGGGGGGGGGAGGGTGTTCCCTTGGGTCACCTGTTTTACTATGAAAACAAGGGGATACCTCCTCCGGAGTTAGTAATTCTGAGCTGTTATTGGGATGGTTGTTTAGTGAGAAGTTTAGGTTTTTAAAATTCATTCAAGTCTTAGTTTTTAAAGTATAGCTTTTGAATATTGCATATGTCAACGGACATGATTATGCAATCCTCAGACACTTTTAGGAGTATAAGAGTCTCTATTCTCTAGACTTACTTTATTTATTGGCTTACTTTAAAAATTATTAGTATAAGGATTATATTGGATATTAATAGAGTACATGGATGTATGAAGCTCAATTTTGGAAGGTGTTGTATCTTTCTAATTTATCATAAATAAGAAAGATACATGTAAGGCCTATTACTTCTTTTTCCCTACAGGGGATGACTCTATTTTATTTTATTGAGCGTATTCCATTTTGCTCTATGTCCTTGGCCCTCCAGCCTTTTTACTATTCAGCTATGTCTGGGTCATTGGTACAGTATAAAAATGTTAAAAAATTTATAGTAATTTATATATTTTTTATACTTACCAATGACCCAGACGGGGATGGCCCTCCCAGGAGTTGGGAACTCTTGCCTCCCCGCTGAGTACATAGCACTTACCAGGCACTGGTTATTAGAATGATTAATGGCGCCAATTTCGGAACGTCCTTGACACTGCGCATGCACAGTGGGGGCGAAGTGTGGAGGGCCTTTCAGGACATGTTTTCTTTGATTTTAGATGCAAATTTTGGGGATTGGGGGGCAAAATTTGTGTTTGGCCCTATATTTTAAGAGTTAGCACCAGCTATGTCTGGGTCATTGGTAAGTATAAAAAATATATAAATTACTATAAATTTTTTAACTTTTTTTTCCTATCAAGTTGTTTCTCGGAGAACCACTTGATGAAATTTAATTAAATTACGAAATATTAATGGGTGAGTTTATGAAAAAAGGGAATAACTGAAAATTAATTATGTCTTCACTTCACCCAGCATGATATCTTCATAATTACAACAATCTAGTTATAAGCACCATCTGAACCTTGTAAAATTATTTAGTTAATTGTTGTTTTTATATTCACTGTTTTGTAGTGTAGTTAGACATGTTGACGTATGTTCCAGCAATGTGGAGGTGAAGTTTAATGATAAACTTAGAATTCAGGTGTCCGAAATTGGGCAGAAAAAAGTATTAGGTAAATATTTGTTACCTTTACTGCATACTGTTCACAAAAAATTGTATTATCATACCCCCACTTTTTTTTAAAGTGGGATACCGGTATACTGGACCGAACCTGTCCATCCATCCGTCTATCTGTCTGTACATCCACCTGGTTGCCTGCCCTCCGATGTCTGTTCGAGTTATAACTTGAAAATTACTAATCAGATTTTGATGAAACTTCATACAGTTATTCACTATCATGAGATCTTTGAGGAGCATCATCTGTTTTGCTATTAGAATATTTTTTCTGTCAGTTATGGCTCTTTGAAGATACAAAATAGCCAATTTTTTGTCTGTTTGCTTCGTATCTCAGGTTTGGGTTATCGGATCTCAATGAAATTTGGAATGTAAATTGGTTATGGGAAAGGCTTTCAAGTGAATCTCTAATAATATTTCTTACATTTCAATTTCTAGACTTATCCCCCCTTTTTAACTTTGGAAATTTGCTGTTCGCCTTGTAAAATAGTCAATTTTTTGTCTGTTCGCCTCATATTTCAGGTTTGGGTTATCGGATCTCAATGAAATTTGGAAAGAAGATTGTTTATGGGAAAGGCTTTCACAGTACCATGGTTTATTTCTTCTCTTGCCATTGTTTGGTGGTGTGCACCATGGAGGTGTGCACTGTGGCATGGTCCACCTCTTGTTTTTCTTGGATATAAGCCTTTCAACACCTCATTGTGATCAGTTCAACAGGGTAATTCAAATGAGTGAAAAGATATGTATGGTCATAAAAATGAAACTTTACCCAATATAATGGCTGTATATGGTCAGCACTATTCACAAAAATCGTAATTGAGATCATGCCCTAAAATTTCTTGTAATTCATGATTACCGGTTTGGATTCTTGCGAACTCTTGCCATGAGAATCAATTGTCAGTGCTTAATTCTTTACACAATGCACACGATATCAAAATTTAATATTATAATTATTATACCCCCGCTTCGAAGAAGTGGGGGCTATATAGGAATCACCCTGTACGTCCGTCCATCCGTCCGTACGTCCGTCCATACATCCGTCCGTCCGTATGTACGTACGTCTTTCCGTCCGGACAAATTCTTGTGTGCGCAACTCCTCCTACATTAATGAACCGATTTTGATGAAACCTTCATCTCTACTAAGTGAACATGTGCATATTCGAAACTTTTTGATCTGCGACAATTTTAACCAGGTTATCTCTCTTGAACTTTGATTTAATATGGGTTTCTGCATGAAATTCTTGTGTGCGCAACTCCTCCTACATTTATCAATCAATTTGGACGAAAGTCTACAGACATCATCACTACTAAGTGAACATGCGCATATTCTAAAATTTTTGAGCTGTGGCAATTTTAACTAGGTTATCTCCCTTTAACTTAGATTTATTATGGGTTTCTACATGAAATTCTTGTGCATGCAACTCCTACATTTATCAATCAATTTTGACGAAACCTTTCAAACATTATCACAACTAAGTGAACATACGCATATTCTCAAATTTTTGATCTGCGACAATTTTAACCAGGTTATCTCCCTTTAACTTGGATTTATTATGGGTTTTCAAATGGGATTCTTGTGTGTGCAACTCCTCCTACATTAATGAACCGATTTTGAATACATGTTGCACATTGTAAATGTGTTTTTCCAAATGTAAACCATATATGTGTGGGCTCTTTAAGTATTCAGTGCTGTTCTGTGGAAGGCCACATGCAAATACAAATTTCAACAACAAAAAATGATCTTTATGTATACATTTCCTTATGGCCTTCGCCTACATGATCAGAAATGCATTCCTCTAAAAACCCAAAGCAGGGGTATTAATCACCTTCAGTGATAGTTCTAGTTGTTTTTTAAAATTCAAGAAAAAAAAAAAAAATAATATGACTCTTCATTGGAACAAGCTCAATGAGCTCGTTCCAATGAGGGGGTCACATGATATGGTTTTCTTGAAATTTCTTGAAAAATATATTTTATTCAACTGCTTAACCCTCTACTCAATGTAATGGACAAAACCATTCAGCACTGTTCACAAAAAATCACCATTCAGTTTTCATTACTTTTTTCAGTGTTTGTCTCAGAAACATAGCTTATTACGCTTCAGTGGAATGAGGTGTCCTAAGCTATGCTTTTGATACAAAAAATGAAAAAAAATTGTTATTCAAGAATTTTGTTTACAAGTGTTAACTGCCTTTCATGTTAGGTAAAGGATTAATTTGTAAATTATGAGAGCAGATGAGGCCAATTTGTTAGGTAAAGGGTTAAATAATTTAGAATTTAAGTGTTCTGCTATACCCTTGTGAGTGCAACCAGTACATATGCCATGGTGAAAAATAAACCTCATATTTATATATTTGGGAGCGCAGTGGCTCAGTGGTAGACTGTTGGACTTCTATGCTAGAGGTCCTGAGTTTGATCCCCGTCCGGGCTGACCCACGTTGTGTCCTTGGGAAAGGAACTTTATCCTGGTTGCCTACATGGGGGCACGATGTCGCCGTGTACTGAGGCGTGCTGCATGTCAATGGTGCACATGTCTTCAACTGGTTGCTATAACCCTGCTTGAGCGGAGCTTGAACAAAGTGAGAATGTTGAGGAGCTGACAGTTGCTCGTTGATGCTCAGTGGTTCTCTCCGGGTACTCCCGCTTCCTCCACCCGTAAAACTGTCATAGTCACGATTAGCCATTGTGCATAAGTATGTGACCTTAAACATCAATAAATAAATATATTTATATATTTACTAGAGTTTAATCCTTTGGAGCAAAGCTCTAGTTTTGGTGAGTATCCTGTCTTACATGCAAATGTACAACACACGTCCTAACATTTGGTGAACTTGGTGATGAAAGTAACAGTACAGTGGAACCCTGTTAATTGAATAGTCATTTTGCCAATGAAATTTATTCAGTTAACAGGAGTATTCAATTAACAGGGATTGTGTCACTTTCCTGTATTCTAGAGATAAACTTAGCATTTATTCTATTATATCTTGTTTGACAGAGCTCCGGGGTAATTTCTTGACAGGTTACAATATTTTTTTATTCAATTAACAGGAGTTTACTCTATAACCTATATTCAATTAACAGGTCAAATTTGTACTGGAGGTATGGTAAATGGTTTTGTGTTGGGAAAATATATTCAATTAACAGGGTTATTCAGTTAAGAGATATCCAATTAAGTGGGCTCCACTGTACCTTGGCTGTTGTTTCTAGTGAACTCTTGGCTGCCTGATGAGGCAGAGAAGACTTCAGTAGACACCACTGCTGGTCAAAGGGTTACCTTATGAGGGAACATTGAATTAAAGGACACTTTCAGAATCTTTGACAAGAATGAAATGATTTTGTGAGAATCAGCATGGATTCTTCTTATTTTTTTTGCAGAAATCATTTGTGAGAAATGAAATTCCCTCATTAATTTATAAGGCCTGAAAATTTCATTATTTTTCCAATTGCTGCCCCCAAAACATAGCTTATCCTCAAAACAATCTCACTGAGCTCATTCCAGTAAGGGGTCATAAGTGATGTTTTTGAGGCTAAAAAATTATGCATTTTGTTCCAAAAAATGATAATTTAAAGTAATTTGTATATTTTTTATACTTACCAATGGCCCAGACTAGCTGGTGCAAACTCAAAGTTATCAAGGGACAAACACAAATTTTGAACCCCCCTTTCCCCCAAATTTGCTTGCAAAAAATCTGGTCCTCCATACTTTCAAACTCCGTGCATGCGCAGCCGTCAGGAAGTGACCGGAATTGGTGCCAACATCATTCTGTGTAGAAGAGAGTACTACATAATAACTCAGCAGGGAGGTAGAGTGCCCACTCATGGGAGGGCCATACTCGTCTGGGCTATTGGTAAGTATAAAAAATATACAAATTACTTTAAATTATCATATTTTTATACTATAAACCAATGGCTCAGACTAGCTGAATCGTAAAAGGGCGGAGGGCCTAGGACTTCAGAATTAGCAGACCAACATAGTTTCCAAGCCTGCAATCCAAGGTGAAAGGAAATTAAATTTAAAAGGACTTACATATATGTCTCTCAGTGCTCAAAATAACATTTTTTCTTTGCGTAGCAAAATGCTACACTATTCCAAAAAATGAATAGCATTTTGTAAAAATTACATAGCTATTTTTGTGTACCAGAGTTATGTTATGCTGTTTTGTATTGAATTCTTCTAAGTAGATAGAATAGTTTCCATCCATTTTTGGGCATTTCCAAATGATCTGCAACACATGAAGCATTTACTATGTTTTTCTTTAACTGAAATGCCTCTAAGGGTTGCATGGACTTGGATATTTTCAAATGGCGTCTTGGTTGTTTAATAGAGTTCTCAAAATGGAAGTTGGGATTTTTAATTTGATGGGCTTGAAGTTATTTTTAATGGGCATTTTATGCAAAATGTTGTAAAAACAGGAAGAATTTAAACCAATAGAATTCATCAGACGTAAAGCATCAGTGAACTAGTTTTCAAATTTGTTTTCATTCACATTTTGCGATACAAGATAATCAACTGCAGCCTAATAGGCTGCAGTTGATTATCTTGTATCGCAAAATGCTATCTGATTCGTACTCCCGCGTTGTGTCCTTGGGCAAGGCACTTAACCCTGATTACCTACATGGGGGCACGATGACGCTGTGTACTAAGGCGTACTGCATGTCGATGGTGCGCATGTCTTCAACCAATCTAACCCTGCCTGTGCCGCGGTGCAGAGTTCAGAGTTACGATGTTGGAGAGCTGACAGCTGCTCGTCGTTGCTCGGTGGTTCTCTCCGGGTACTCCGGCTTCCTCCACCCTTAAAACTGTCACCGACATGATGTGACCCTGGCTGTTAATGTGTCGTTCAACCCTAAAAAAAAATAAAAAAAAATAAATAAATAAATCGCAAAATGCTATACATAAATGAACATTGTGTAGCTTTTTGCAAGTTTTGCATAGCAAAAAGCGATGTGACATCACTTATTTTGAGCCCTGATTGTCTCTCTATGCAGTAATAGAGAAGACATATCATAAATAAGGAGCCAAATTCAAGTAATTCCGTATTCTTTGCATGAATGACTATGCTAATTGGATGTAACAAGTTCCCAATTTTAAGGCTAGTCCGGACTGAGCCCTAAAAATTAGGATGGCATATTTGAGAGAGAGAGGTTAACCCCCCACAAACATACACCATATACAATAATACACAAGCTGTATCCAGGATATAATCTACAGACAAAACAGCTTCACTCATAGTTACCTACTTATCAAGCTGGAGGAGATTTAAAAAATCTTCCCCCCCCCCTCCCTCTTTGAAGGAATCTTCTTCAAAAACAAAGAGGGGAGCCCTCTGGATTCAGTAAAAGGCGTACCAAATAACAATATATATTCGTCGAACAGGCACCCAGATATTAATTATTATTAATAAATTGGTGCTCAACGCAACTTCAGAAGCTAAGGCTATCGCGGCGATCCCGGTAATTAATATCGCCCGCTCATAACGTATACCGGGAGTCGGCATATGTAGATAGGTCAAAAACTGGTGATATAATATATACAACATACACATGTCCAATAGAGCCACAATGGACAATCTCTGGAGAGTAAACACACTTCCAAGGTAATCCACAGGCGACCCCGTTCCGGTGTACAATAAATTCCAATAGATAACCCTCCCAGATGTGTTCCATCCGATATCTATGCTTCCAAACACGTGCGAATATACGAGAATGTATAGACAAGTTATTATACCCCCACTTTCAAAGAAAATGGGGGTATACTGGATTACATGCGTGCATCCGTCTGTGTGTCCATGTGTGAGTCCATCCAAGAATATTCATAACTTTCATAACTTAAGTAAATTATTATTTTCTATAATATTTGTTGGTCATAGGTATGCCCACACTAGTTACTTTTTTTTTTATTACTTATCTTCATTTCTTGTTCACTTAGAAATTGTGTCTGTCCAAGCCAAATTTTGTCTGTTCAGCCTGTATATCAGGTATCGAATGTTCTATTGCAATGAAATGTGCCGTGAACACTGCTTATGGTATAGGCTTTAAAAAAAGGATTCAACGATATTTCTCACATTCTCCTTTTTAGAGTTATCCCCCTTTTTTGACTTAGAAATTGTAGGAAATAGACATTATTTGTCTGTTCAGCCTGTATCTCAGGTATGGGTTATCAGATTTCAGTGAAATATGGCATGCAGTTTGCCTATGACAAAGTCTTCTGCCTCATTGCATAAAAATTCCAAACATCAAACAATTTACCATACCTTTTGACTTAGAAATTGTTGGAAATTGTTATACCGCCACTTTCGAAGAAAATGGGGGGTATACTGGATTACATGCGTCCATCAGTGCATCCGTCCATGTGTGAGTCCATCCGAGAATATTCATAACTTTCATTATTTTCTATAATATTTGTTGGTCATAGGTGTGCCCACACTAGGCGGTACACCACGGAGGGGGTATGCACCGGACGATAGTCCAGCTCTTGTATTCGATTGGGTACCAAAATTAATGGAAACCTGGATTTTAGAAATGGAATGAGCTATGATTAACAGACTCGTCATGGACCGCCCCCGAAATAATTCATTGTTTCTAAGGTCCATAACATACAATAATGCGTCTGCCTAATAATACACTTATTAATTATGCACGAGAACATTGAAATCCTGCATGTAATCATCTGAATACCAGTTAATTGACTAGACAGCCTTACAGGTACCCAATTTATTGATGATGAATCATATACTCATATATGACATATAGACGAACAACCACAGGAGACAAACCAACTAAAAAGTGGATGTGCCCATGAGGTCACCATAGAACATGACCCAGCCGCCAATCAAGAAGTCATGAAATGCATATATATACTTAAATGCATACAAGGCTTACAGGAAGAAAACTATGTCTTGCCCAGTAATCACCTCTTAACACATTGGAGGTGTGGGGGGGGGGGGGGGGGATTCGAAATCATATCGAACCCCCCTCACCCGCTTTACTTGAATCATTCTTGTGTCATCAAATAGTATAGGAACCGCAAGGCTCCCTCACGTCTGACCGACTCCATAATGCCACTAAGGGCGGAGAAGGGCGTGAAAAACAAATACAGCATATTAACATGATAACTCACACCAAACCATACTGGTTTGAAGAGAATAACCTCCTCTAACAAATGATATCATGTCCGATAGGGCAACTAACTCAGCCTAGCTGAAGCAGCTAAAGGTCTTCCTGTACGTGAAGACCATTAAAAGCTGATAACTGAGGCCCTAGAAGCTCACTAAGGAGACTTACAATGCTAGCCAAAGCTTATGTTAAGCTATTAATTGAAAGTAGAATATGTTTTCATTTTTGGAATTTACTAAAAACAAAGCCAAGCAGGGTTCTTAAGCTGAGTTTGAATAGTACTGGCTGTTTTTGACCATTACATTGGGTAAAGAGTTGATTTCGATGACATTTACACTAAGGCTGTACAGTGCACAAGGTTACTTATTCAGTTGGAAATGAAATTTTATTTTATAACCTGAAAGTGTGACTAACCCTGTGCAGTGCACAAGGTTAGTCACACTTTCTGGTTATAAAAAATTGGTAACAGCCGTATGACATACTACATGAAAATATATAATGACTAAGGTTGTAAAAATGCTTTGGGTAAGTTAGTTACATGTCGTTACATAGGGTGCTGGATTCAAGGAACTATTGGAAATACACCGGATTATGGAAATTTTTTAAAATGAATTCCAAAAATGAAAATATTCTATTTTCAATTAATAGTGTGTTATAAGTCTTCATCTACGTAAAGACAGATATATCTGTGTAAGTTGTGACCCTGAAGGCTCACTTAATGGAGACTTACAATTAACGTCGCGCAAGCTTAAGGTAGGGAATGAAGAACCGTTAAATAAACAGCCCTGAATTCCCAAAGAGACTGCAGTCCCAAGAGATAATAAATTCTGTTATGCCACTGCATAATACTGAAAAAATCTCACTCATGATTTTAGCTAGGCTACTATGGTGTAACAATAAGACTCAAGTCTATGACACCTAGGAAAAACAAACCGAAAAGCACAGTATCTTCGTTGGTTTTATTCCCAAAAGACAGCAGGCAGAGCCCAACCCAAGAGACTGCTGTAACCGTACAGAAGGCTACTATGGCTTCCACAATGACATAATTATCTTGACGCCAAGGTATAACTCAGCCTATCTATGCACTATCCATCTGGATTCAGGACGAGAAACAGGAAAAACTGGAGAATAATTTTCATGATGTCTAATGCTTTTCTTCAATAGGAAAGCTATACCTCCAGAAGTAAAGCCTCTCTTGGAAGATTTGTTTAACAAGTATTCTTGTAAGTGTTGCTTGCTCGGGCTGATAGCCATAGGCCTGCCGAGACTACATTCTCATCCACTGATCTTCCGTAAATTATCCACTTTTGCGAGGTTGATAACCTACCACCAAGTGGCAAGCAACCAAAATCTATTCTCGATAACCTCAATTGTTCCCTTCAATAAGAGAGCCTTCACCTCCACTAGGAGCGACTCTCTTTGAAAGGAACTTCCGTGATTAACGTTGATAACCTTCCATTAATCGTCGGCCTAGGGGGGTCTGATCCATAGCCTTGATCAGACCTATGCCCCTTTCCCGAGTCGCTATAATGACAACTTCCAGAGTAAATATAAGATGGTTATTGTACCCTCATGAGACATTCTCATGATGCTTTCTTAGAAGCAAAATGGCCTCGCTTAACCCGGTCTGCTGAAGTGTGTTGATGAGACAGCGACTTCAATAGCAGAGTACTGGAAGCTTCTTGTAGCCTGCTCCTATATAAAAGCAAGCTTGTCGTTAAATAGTATATTTCCGGTAAACGGAGTGACTCAGAGAGAGCTTTTCACCTTGTCATCTATAAGTGATGACGACGCAAGGGCAGCATCATGTCTTACCAACTCCAAATTCCCTGTCCGTGCAGAGTTGTACGTGGCATACATGACTGCCCTGGAAAGTACTCTTAGCGGGGAACCATGTCCTCATATTTCTTTCCATTGAGAGGTTGCGCCATAGCTCTGGTAATGTGATCTGCTTAGGACATTGCGCCCAGATTGCTCTTTTCAATATTATAGCACATTCCATTATTTCCGAGCATATATTAAATGACATAATTACATCCCCGGCCTGCTCATCTAAGCACAGACTTATATTCAGATGGAACAATATTCTTTAGAGCTTAAGACTTCTCATAGTCTTAAAGTGCCCTTCTGTGAGAGATGGAGACTCACACTCCGTATCCCTCTCACCATCCAAATGTTCCATCCACAAATATGGTCAACTCCATCCAACTGAATGGATGACTGAACCAATGCAGCACCATCTGACAGCTCACCATCAGAGTCTGTTAAATGGTAGTACTAGTCTCAAACGACTAGCTATCAACCTGAACCTGCGAAGTCAGATAGCTAGTCTGTGGTCAACGCACTTCATTAATGAAGCTAGGGAAGATGCCATAGCTGCAACCGAATCCGGCTGCAGTGTGGAAGAAGCATCCCGAAATGCAAGCGTAAATGGGCGTCCCAACTCACTAAAGTTTCTTGCACCAAAAACAGTCGACTCCGACTGCTGACGGAAAGGATAAGGTTCTCCAGCACGCAGTCTGCTCCAGACCTCTCCGAGCATTCCATTAGAAACTTATAGGCATCTATCCCTTATCGTGCATATCCATGGAAGAAGAGGAAGCCATAACCACAGCTGGCCCCGGCTGAAGTGTGGAAGAAGCATCCCGACTCGTCACATAGGACAGATGCTCCTCCTCATTGAAGTTTCTTACAACACAAAACAGTCGTCCCCGACTGTTAACGGGACGAAAAAACGCTCTGCACTTGTGATCTGTCCCCAGTTCTCGCAGAGTATCCCGCTTAGAAACTTCTAGACTAATCCTCTTTTGGGCGCTTTCATGTAAGTAGAAGAAGCCATAACTGCTGCTGGCCCCGGCTGCAGTATGGAAGGAACGTTTTGATGCGTGTTCCGACTCAGTATGGTTTCTCACAACAAACACAGTCAACCCCGACTGTTAACGGGACAGAGAGGGTTCTCCAAACTGAGATCTGACCCCAGATCTAGCTGAGCGTCCTGTAGAGAAACTTCTGGCTTCTTCTACATGCACAATTGACCGGACCGACCCAGCACCGTCCGACAGCTCCACACTGGAGTCTACGGGAGGCTGCTCTTGCATTAGCTGGGATGGTGCTAATAGCTGCGCAACTGCGACAGCAAGTCCGTTCTCGAGGCTTGAGGAGCAGCGGGCTTCTGTTTTATCCACCGCTCGCTGCTCCTGGGATGAAGATCTGGAGATAGATCTCTTCTCCGAGCGTCCCGTTGATTGATGCCTCGGATCGCTAGCTATCAGATGGTCTGACTTCAGGGGCGAAGAATGGCTCTGTCTTCGTGCAGCTGAATGGATATCTGAAGTCGGGTAGCTAGTCTGCGGTCATGTGTGCTTTAATAACGTAGCGGAGGAAGCCGTGACTGAAGCCGACCCTGGCTGCAGACTAGACGGAGTGTCCCGAGCGGCAGGCGGACGTATGCTCCGTCTCGTGCAAGTTTCTCATAACAACATTCGGCCCCAAATGTTGTTGGGTTAGAGAGGGACCTCTCCCGCTCATGGCCTCATCGACCTCGCCGAGCCCCCCAACAAGAAAACTTCATTTCGGCTTATGAAATGTAGCGGAGGAAGCCGTGACTGAAGCCGACCCTGGCTGCAGACTAGACAGAGCGTCCCGAGTGGTGGGCGGACGTATGCTCCGGCTCATGCAAGTTTCCTATAACAACATTTGGCCCCAAATGTTGTTAGGTTGGAGAGGGGCCTCTCCCACTCGCAGTCTATTAGACCTCGCCGAGCCTCCCAACAAGAAACTTGCTGGCTTCCTCCCTATTTCCTCCCTATTTCCGTCGTCGCTGGGTGAGCTTATATTTAAGTGCTCGCTCTACCCACATCTACACTTCCTTCGACCGCAACGGACTTACCCGGTGTCACGGCTCCCATGGACGGAGTAACCGCTTCACCGGTCGAGCTAGCTGCTTGCAAGAGATTAAGAAAACTAACTAGAGGCCTTATCCCTTGCATATCATGAGCAGTGCAGCTAGCTCTATTTGCTCAACGGAGCCCGACGACGGTAGCACACTTGGATAGGTGTCACAATATCATCACCATGTTCATGTTCCTCTGAAATAGAAACTGAAAAAATGAATTATAACGTGGTGAGAGGCCTCACCGCCAACAACGTACTGCGACACCTGTCTCCAACATCAGTCATCCCAGTGAACACAAGTATGACAAGAGTTCACAGAAGTGCATCGACTAAAGTCGATATCACTCTTCCAAACTCCACAGCAAAATATATAATTAAGATACATGAATAATAGCAATCAAAATTAAATTAAAAATGTTTTTTGAAAACATGTTTTTTTAAAAAATGCCTAAGTTCCTAAAGGAAACATTAAGAGCCCAAAGGCATCCCAATAGAGCCTTAGTATGGACCAAATCCAAATTTATTGAGCTACACTACCGGAATAGTAATCCATGTATCCTACCATAATTCTACAGTAATAGAATATAAAATACTACCTATATCTGAGGACGTTGTCAATGTAAACAACGTCGGTGAGAAAACCGGAAACAAGACATCAGGCACACAAAAAGGCCCAAAGTCAGAAACCAATTTAAACCCCTAGGGTGAGGATGTAACCATGGGGAAAAACAGAATAAATATTCTGTAATACATGTTAAACTCCCAAGAAATTTAATACAAAATTTCAATAAAAAATAGCCAAAAAGCTTAACAGGAAGGGTTCATGGAAGGATAGGGAAGGAATACTTAACAAACAGTGGAATAATCATCATCAAAAATGTGATGACATCAGGTGTATGTCCCAAAATTGGGAAACATGAAATAATTTTATATTTATTATAAAGTTACAGCCCTGAACATCTAAAACCACCGTTGAACACTTCCATCATCCAATAACAGCCTTGGATCCAATTTCGAATGGTACACCCTCCCCTCACTAACCACCAATCTGGTCTAAATTGTCCAAATTTTAAATGCTTTCACTTGCATTTCATCTTCCTACTTCATTCTAACAGTCAGTCCAATTTTTTAAGCTGTCCAAAGGGAGGTAACTAACAAAACAAAGACATATGCAACTTGATGCAGCTGTATCAGTGTCAGTGCAAATTTTACTTTAATTGCATCTGGTTTCAGCTTTCCAAACAACATAAAGGGTAAGTAGATGGTACTATATCATATTTGGTGCTCAACAGTCATGAATTCATCTGAACCAACACCAATTTCAACAAGCTCATTCTAATGAGGGTCACATGGTATGGTTTTGTTAAAATATTTTGAAAAATAATCTTTTTTCAACAGCTCAATTTGTAAATTAAGATGGGTGGATGCAGCAGATTCATTAGGTAGAGGGTTAATTAAATTAAGTCATTATATTCCTAGTTAATTAACAGAGTTCCATGGTACCAAACTGTATTGCTAAAATAACAGTCCCTAAATATTTTGAAAATAAATTAAGTAGAACTGGAATGAAATATAAATGGAAAAAATGAAGGCCAAAAATAAATCTTTCTTCTTCGCTGATTTGAGCCCTCTTATACACTTAAGTTTCAAGTATTAATTAATCTGCCATCATCAGATCACTCGAATTAACAGTTTTGTGTGAAACCATGTTTCAATCTCATTCATTGTAAATTATCCATTGAAGCTGGGGCATCACCAGGGAGAGGGGAGGTTGGGGTGTGTGAGATCCCTCCTACCAATAATTTTTCCAATAGGGACATTTTCATCTGGATTGGAGTTGCAGTGTTTGATTTCAGTTGGCGTGTACATGTAATCATGCACTTTCTTACACAACTAGATTTTGGTACTTGGACTTGTTGGTCATACAAATGGAGGCCTGTAAATACCTGATTTGGGCAGTTGTGGCCTCAGCATGACCAATGTGGACAACCGGTTTGCGTTAATTAAATAAAATCTTGTGGCACTACTACTCCATGTATATTTTATATAACCAGAAATAAATTTCAATGACATCTTGAGTTTTTGAACTACAGTTGAAACTAGAAGTTATGTAACAGTTAGTGCAGAAAATGATAGTTAGTTAATGAGCTCCTTACTGCAGAAGAATGAAGTTATCAGAAATACACAAGAGCGTATGCCCTGTGCAATACAAAATATAATGCACTATTGACGAGGTTGGTAGTGAAATCACGAACTGATCTGATCAAACAAAGAAAATATTTAAACTACAGAATGTGGAGGGTGGATTACTACTAAATTACAGTGGGATAGATTTTTCACTTAGAAATTATTTACACTTTTGAGGACAAAACACAAGAAGCACTTGCAGTCTTTCATCACGTGGACCATCAGGTTGCTCTCAGCAGTCCATGTGATGAAAGTTTTTCTTGTGTTGTTATGAACAATTATAAATCCATTTCAAGTGGAGACTATATGGCTCTGCGGTTAAGTAGCAGTCCACTCTCTTCATTCTGCATATGCAGTCAAATTTCAATATCTATTTACATCATTACATGGACTGTACATGTATCGCAGTAGAGTTTAGGAATAATGTTAATGATCTCTATATTTTTATACTGTACCAATGACCCAGACATAGCTGGTGCTAACTCTTAAAATATAGGGCCAAACACAAATTTTGCCCCCCAATCCCCAAAATTTGCATCTAAAACTAAAGAAAACATGTCCTGAAAGGCCCTCCACACCTCGCCCCCACTGCGCATGCGCAGTGTCAAGGACGTTCCAAAATTGGCGCCATTAATCATTCTAAGTTTGGCCCTTCATCAGTTAACATCTGACTGATCTTTGTGCTTATAAATCTCAGTTTAAATGATGCCAGACACATAAATATTAGTGAAATGGTGATTCTAAGGAGGATAGAGAAGGAGGAGAGGAAAAGAATGTGTGACAGAATATTATCAGGGCTGTAACTTAAAATTTTTTAATGAAATTATGTTAAGTTACCTATTTTCAAGGCAGCAGCCATTTTGTTGTCATTCTGATTATTTAGTTACACTGTTTTCTAAGTGTTTTCCTCTCTCCCTGTCCTTTAAGTTCCCCCTTGCTATTCTCCCATGCTTTTGGCATAGTTTCTGTAATTATTATTACTAAAATTTCTTGGGAGTTTTAGCTGAATAACAGAATGAATTCTGTTCTTTCCCCATGTTTACGTCTTCACCTACGGGTGGTTAGGCGTTGTGTTCTGCATCTACCATCTGATGTTCTGCAGTTTCTTCCCTGGAAGTCTCTGTTTTGCATCAGATAGTGTATTTTTGGTAACTGATTTCGGGCCTGGGTGCCTGGAGTCTTATTTTAGTGTTTTTACACTCATTGTTTACATTTACAACAGCCCTCTGTGTGAGGGGGGGATTTCTAAAAAATAATATCTGGATGTTATTTTAATCATAACTAGATACATTATTATTGTTCGTAAGTGTTGAATAAATTGTTTAAAATATTTTTAAAATTTTTGTCCACACTTAGGCTTGGGATCCATTGGGGCTCAACGTTACTTTTCAGAAACTTGGGCTGTTCTGAAAAAATATTTTTTCAAAATATTTTGATTTCAATTATTTTTTCTATATTAATGGATCATATTATTATTATGTATTTTGATTGCCAGGGGTTAGTGCGAGTACCAGGACTTGTTTTCTTTTCACATTGAAAGGATATTAATCAGTTGTTTTAAGAGGAAGTCTTCCTCTGACTTTATTATCAATCTATATGTGGTCAGTGTACTCGCATTAACTCCTGTTCTGTATCGTATGATTTCGATGACAATATGGGAAGCGTATGTCACGGTATGTTGTTGGGGATTTGGACACTCCGGTCCTTTCCCCGCAGGGTCACTCTACTTTATCAATTTCTATTTCAGACGATCAAGATTAGGGTGATGTATCTGTGATGTCTTCCAACAGTGTGCCTCCGTCGTCACAATTAATGAAGGGCTAGCGGAAAAGTGCTCATGTAAATACGCCAATTGCCTAAGAGGACCCTAGTAGGTTCGACGGCCTTTGACGTCCGCTAGCTCGCCCGGTGTAGCGTCCATTCACCGAATGGTTCGGCAGCCGGGTTCGTCCGTTGCGGTCTAGAAGGAATTTTGGGGTGATGCGAGCACTATAAATTAACCTAATGCACACCCAGTGACGGCGGATCGGAGGGAGAACGCAGGAAGCCTTTTAGTCGGTTCATAGCTCGTTCCGGTCCATCCGGACGGCAAGCGAGAGAGGCCCCTCTCTCGTTCAACAACATCTGGCCCCAGATGTTGTGGTACAAAATGTGTCGTAAGCGGAGCATACGTCCGTCGCTCGGGACGCTCCGTTGTATAGGCAGTCCGCTGAGACTGCTAAGGCTTCCTCTTCTCGTCAGCGCACACGACCGCACCTTGGCTGCGTGACCGCCGATATATTACCAGCTTCGCCGATCAAGGATTCTTCGGCGACCAGGTCACACCATCCGGTAGCCAGGGACACGAGGCCTGCAGACTCCGGACGTTCACATAGGAAGTGTGCGGGAGTCAATGTACACGGAGCTTCCGGCGGCAATGCATCGTAAGACCGCTACTGCACAAGCCTCGGGAACGGACGTGCTTTCCTTAATAGCACAGTTTATCGCAGCATCCCGGCATCAACTGAATCTGTCGCATATATTTTATCCGACGATGCTGGGTCGGGACGCTCCGCGGAAGCGGGTACGGACGTCCGAAAGTTTCATCCGGTCCGACGGGATACCGAAAGGGATTCGGAGGATTTCGAGCTTTCCCTTTCGGAACAACATATGCTGTTGTGTATGTCATCTGACTTGGTCTTCTACAGCTTCTTTCGTCGGACCAGAATGCTGCGATGCCGGATAAGAAACTGATAGCGTCGGTGGACTTAGAAATTTTTGGTTCGGTTCAGGGACATCGTCCCTCAGTTCCGACATAGTCCAATAATGTCACACAAACTTTCGAATTATTGAACGACGCTATATATATTATTATTTTATGCTTGCTATCCAAGCATTTCTGGTTTCTTGTTCGAAGAGTTATGGAGATGTCTTTCAAAAGTGTGCCTCTGTCGTCATAGTTAATGAAGAGTTAGCGGCAATAAGTGCTCATGGAATATGTCTGTCGCCTACGGAGTGACATTCGCTAGCTCACCCAGTGCAGCGTACATTCATCGAATGGTTCGGCTGCCGGGTTCGTCCGTTGCGGTCTAGGAAGGAGATTCGGGTGATGCGAGCACTTTAATTACTTTAGTACTCACCCAGTGACGGCAGATTGAGGACAGATCGGAGGAAGCCTGTTAGTCCGGTTCCTGGCTTGTCCAGGTCCGTCCGGGCTGTGAGCGAGAGAGGTCCCTCTCTCGCCCAACAACATAGGGGACCGCATGTTGTGGTTCAGATATTTTACATTCGGAGCATATGTCCGTTGGTCGGGACGCTCCGTTATATTGACAGTCCGAGAGACTGTCTTTAATGCTTCCTCATCCTCACAGCAGGGCACACGACCGCACATTGGCTACGTGACCTCGAGTATCCGATTAGTTTCGGCATTCAGTGATTCCACGGCGAATAGGTCGCGTCATCCGGTAGCCAAGGGACACGAGGCCTATACACTCCGTTCGCTCGCATATTGGTAGTATGCACGGGGTAACGATCACGGAGCTTCCAGCGGCAATGCATCGTAAGACCGCTTCTCCTCAGGCCTCAGTGACGGACGTGCTATCCGAGTTAGCACAGTTGTTTCGCAGCATCCCAGCAATTGACAGTTTCTCGGTCGAATCAGGAATTATCCGACGGCGCTGGGTCGGTGTGGTCCGTGGTTGCATCAGCTACGGACGACCGAACGCTTTATAGGGTCCGACAGGATGGCGAAAGGGATTCGAAAGATTTCGAGTTTTCCCTTTAGTAGTATCGGAAGATGCCTTTCATATCTTCTGGCATTATCTTCCAGTGATTATTATTTCGGACTTCATTGCTGCGATCGTGGATAAGAGACTTATAGCGTCATTAGACTCGGAATTTTCGATCGGTTCAGGGACATTGTCCCTGACTTACCGACGCAGTCCAATATTGTCATTACAACATGTGTTTTATTTTTCGACGCTATATATATATATATATATACAAGCCTGCTACTAAGCATGATAGTTTAGTTTCTTGTCCGCGTTGCTCATTTCTGCCATTTTATCATTTATACAAATAGTTTATTTTGGCAGAGCAGGGCATACCGAGAGTTCATATGCGTCTAGACGGTGTGATTAAAGACTGCATATATTCTTTTTCGCCGTTTATGTCTTTTCCAATTTCAATGTTGGGAACGACATTATGTATAGTAGACTTAACTTAGACGCTTTATTATACGTAATCCGCCATACTGAGGCGTTATCATTACGTCTTCAAGTAAAGATTTACGGGATATTATTCTCAATGTAATTTCTTTTGAGGGCAGTAGTTTGTTCACGTATAACTCCGCCCTTCAGTGGCTGATTGGAGTTAGTTAGACGTGACGCAGCCCTAGCTACATCCACACGCGTGGATAGTAAGGTTAAGAACTCTCTCAGAGTCGCTTCGTTCTCGGAGGAGCTTCTCTTCGACGGCAACTTTTCGGCAATCCATGAATTGCTCGATTTACACGCTCTCTTGTCTATCTAGTGTTACAAGAGATTCAGACTGGGGCAAACATTCGGTGGTTGACTCAGAGAGTGCCGCCGCAGTTGCCGGACCCGAGTGTGGCTGTTATGACGGTTGCCAGTCAAACAGATTGGGATATAATACTGATCCCTACGGATTCGAAGTGCCAGGGTCTTTGGGTTCCGCAGTCTTTTAGCAATCAGTTTTCTTCCGCGGAATAATGTTTTTTAGGCTTGCTTTATGTCATTGCATGAACATTATTCAGAAACGCATGCCCAAATTCCTGTCCTTTAATTCGACAGTAGTGGCGTATCTCCGGAACCAGGGAGGCACTCTTTCGTTTCCGTTATTCAATTTAATGGAAAGAATCCGTCTGTTGGTTATAGTACACCAAGTTCAGTTTTGGTCCGTCATATTCCGGGTTGTCTGATTGTTTTATCGGACTCCCGTTCTCTTACGGGTCGCTTGTTGCTGTCAGAATGGACTCTCAACAAACAAGTATTCAATCAGATTTGCTATCTATGGGAGCGCCCAATGATAATTTATTTATGACACAGCTTGCTAATCAATTGCAGACGTATGTGTTGGCTTGTCCAGATCTCTGAGCTAATATTGTTAACGCTCTATTGATCTATAGGACGGAATGATAGGATACGCGTATCCTCCGGCGCTGTTGTTTTAGCAGGTATTGCTAAGATAAACAACCACAATACATTTCTGTTGATAGCATCTCTATCTTCACAGAGATCATGAGTAATTTACTCTCTTGTCTACTGTGGGTCTTAACGTGAAATCTTCCTCTATGTGAGGATCTTTTTCACTGGGTAAATCGTGTCATCTTTATCACAACCAGCAAGGTCGCAACCTTCATGTATTCCGTTGTGTGGTCCGTATTGCATTGTAAGCACTGTACTGGACGAGCTTTGGACGCGATTTCTTACTATAGGAGATCCTCTTCTTCGCTATTCTATGCGGCTAAAGTGGAGGCTCTTCCGTCGTGGTGTAGGGATCATTATGTTCATATTGTTGATCCCTCCATACTACTCATTGCTATTTTTTAGTATACTTGTTTCACAAGATCTACTGCAGCCTGTTATTATTTAGGTTATAGGTTTATGTTACCTCATACCTATGCACTCTACGATAGTTTACAATTGAATCTTTTGTCTCTTTATCTAAGTCAGTTAGTAACTTTTTGATAAATAGACTTAGAATCTTTAGATTAAATTCCTATACGGATTTTAACTTCGGTTCTTATTTAGCTAAGTAATCATTTGAGCCTCTGGAAACAGTAGTTTTCAAATTCTGACCTTTAGACAGTAATTCTGTTGGTTTCTCTTTTACTGTACAGTCAGTGAGTTTCATGCACGATCGATGGATGATTTTCACTTTCATAGTTTCAGAATCAATACTTCCGTTACTATTTAGGTTGGATTGTTGCATAAGAGTTAGGCTCCTATTATCCGGAACCTATTATTTTAAGGTCCTTCCGTCTTCGTATGGGCATAGGCCTTTACTCTTTCCGGGTACAGTTTATGTATTTATAAACAGATATCTGTTTATTACTATGGGCGTAAGCTTCTTCTGTCTTTGATGTCTAGTAGAAGGACGTTACGCTCCATTTTATTGTTAATGGATTCTATTAACTATCGGTACTGCTTATGGTATATCATTGACTTAGCAGTTGTGCTTAAGATTTCGGCTCATGAAGTAAGAGTTCTTCTACTTCTTGGGCTTACATTAATAGTGTCGCTATTATAGATTTTTGAAGGCCACTCATTGCGCTCAGCCATCCACATTCATGAATTTTATCTCAGAAATATGGAGTCCATTTCTGGAGGCCTCTATTGTTAGGTCTATTATCTACTGCTCAGAATGTCATTCACTTAACAGTTGCTACTATAGCTAGGTAGGCTGTCTGTTTCGGCAGTGTCTCCGTTCGGCTGCCCTCTTCGCTCTGGGCTATTTGACCCAGGGCAAGAAAAAGGGGGGGGGGGAGGGTGTTCCCTTGGGTCACCTGTTTTACTATGAAAACAAGGGGATACCTCCTCCGGAGTTAGTAATTCTGAGCTGTTATTGGGATGGTTGTTTAGTGAGATGTTTAGGTTTTTAAAATTCATTCAAGTCTTAGTTTTTAAAGTATAGCTTTTGAATATTGCATATGTCAACGGACATGATTATGCAATCCTCATACACTTTTAGGAGTATAAGAGTCTCTATTCTCTAGACTTACTTTATTTATTGGCTTACTTTAAAAATTATTAGTATAAGGATTATATTGGATATTAATAGAGTACATGGATGTATGATGCTCAATTTTGGAAGGTGTTGTATCTTTATAATTTATCATAAATAAGAAAGATACATGTAAGGCCTATTACTTCTTTTTCCCTACAGGGGATGACTCTATTTTATTTTATTGAGCGTATTCCATTTTGCTCTATGTCCTTGGCCCTCCAGCCTTTTTACTATTCAGCTATGTCTGGGTCATTGGTACAGTATAAAAATGTTAAAAAATTTATAGTAATTTATATATTTTTTATACTTACCAATGACCCAGACGGGGATGGCCCTCCCAGGAGTTGGGAACTCTTGCCTCCCCGCTGAGTACATAGCGCTTACCAGGCACTGGTTATTAGAATGATTAATGGCGCCAATTTCGGAACGTCCTTGACACTGCGCATGCGCAGTAGGGGCGAAGTGTGGAGGGCCTTTCAGGACATGTTTTCTTTAGTTTTAGATGCAAATTTTGGGGATTGGGGGCAAAATTTGTGTTTGGCCCTATATTTTAAGAGTTAGCACCAGCTATGTCTGGGTCATTGGTAAGTATAAAAAATATATAAATTACTATAAATTTTTTAACTTTTTTCACAGAATCATCAAATCAAGTCACTCTTACATTTGCTAAGTAGGCGGGGGTACCTTTTGTGTTACCCTATGGTGACAATAGTTCTTATGATATATGTCCCAATGGTCTGTAATCTGTCACATGTCTGTCATCTGTCATCCTTCAGTGTCACCCAGTAATAAATGTTTCATTTCTGTAATGCTATCCATGGTATTGCAGGCAGAGTATATGCCACCCTCGACTTTTGCTCTAGTTCATGCTATCTTAACTGCTTGTTAGCTCACCTGACTGAAAGTCAGGGTGAGCTATTCTGATCACTTTTTGTCCGTCGTCCGTCATGAAGGTGGTTTTTGAGTCTTTTTCTCCCAATCCACTGGCCACATTTTAATGAAATTCACATGAGTAGTGGTTATATAGGGGCATTTGTGCTTTTCTTCAAATTGGGTTTCTGCTCATTTTGAAGAGGGGGTGGGGCCAAAATACCTCAATTTTTAAACAAATCTTCTTCTCATGAACCAGCTGTAGCAGAGACTTGCTTTTTGGTATACAACTTCCTTTTGAGGTGTAGACTCAAGTTTGTTCAAGAGAAGTTCGAGGGGCAATATTTGTCGTCTTTACGGGAATTACAGGAATTTTTATTTTCAAAACCGTGAGGCCGATTTGAAGCAAATTTGATACGAAGTATTAATGGATCATAAGTACTTGATTTATGCCAAAAAGTGTTTTTCAAAATGCTCCTTGGGAACCACAGGAGCTAAAAATAGAAAAAAATTCAAACGCCCTTATTTCCAAAACTACATGGCTCTGAGAATTCTTATTTGGTGTGAAGCTTCCTTAGGACCAACAGAATGGAATGGTCAAAAAAAATTGCTATCGGTTTTATCATACGGTACTTTTGGGGGACTTTGACAAAATGCTGAGTAAGCATTTTTTAACACTGTGAGTAATGGGGAAAATATTTAAGACTCTTCTTCTCCCAAACCACTGCAACAAAAGCTTTCAAATTTCACATATAACATCTTTTGAAGATTGTTTCACAGGTGTGTTGAAATCAAATCCCTGGGTCCATATTTGGGCTCTCTGTGGGAGCCCAAATGTTTAAATTAGGTGCAGTATGAGGAATATTCTTTAAAAATCTTCTTCTTCAGATCCACCAATCAGAATCTTTTGATATTTAGTATGCAGAATCCTTGGGGGGGAGGGGGGGGGGGGATTCACGTTTGTTCAAGCCAAGTATCTGGGTTCATATTTGGGATCCCTGTGGGAACCCGAATTATAACTTAGTTCAGTATGAGGAATTTTTTTTAAAAATCTTCTTGTTTATATTCAGCAGTCGGAATGTTTTGATATTTGGTATACAGCATCCTCAGGGAGGTGTGATTCAAGTTTGTTCAAGCCAAATCTCTTGAGTCCATATTTCGGCTCCCTGTGGGAGACCGAATTGTAACTTAGTTCAATAAGAGGAACATTCTTTAAAATCTTCTTCTTCACATCCACCAGTAAGAATCTTTTGATATTTGGTATGCAGCATCCTTAGGGGGGTGAGATTCACGTTTGTTCAAGCCAAGTCTTGAGTTTCATATTTGGGCTCCCTGTGGGAGCCCAAATTATAACTTAGTTCAATATGAGGAATTTTCTTTAAAAATCTTCTTGTTCAGATCCAGCAGTCGGAATGTTTTGATATTTGGTATACAGCATCCTTAGGGAGGTGTGATTCAAGTTTGTTCAAGCCAAATTTCTGAGTGCATATTTGGGCTCCCTGTGGGAGACCGAATTGTAACTTAGTTCAATAAGAGGAACATTCGTTAAAAATCTTCATCTTCACATCCACCTATAAGAATCTTTTGATATTTGGTATGCAGCATCCTTAGGGGGGTGAGATTCATGTTTGTTCAAGCCAAGTCTCTGGGTTCATATTTGGGCTCCCTGTGGGAGCCCAAATTATAACTTAGTTCAGTATGAGGAATTTTCTTTAAAAATCTTCTTGTTCAGATCCAGAAGTCAGAATGTTTTTATATTTGGTATACAGCATCCTTAGGGAGGTGTGATTCATGTTTGTGCAAGCCAAATCTCTGTCCATATTTGGGCTTCCTGTGGGAGACTGAATTGTAACTTAGTTCAATATGAGGAACATTCTTTAAAATCTTCTTCACATCCACCAGTACAAATCTTTTGATATTTGGTATACTGTATCATTAGGGAGGTGAGATTCAAATTTGTTAAAGCCAAGTCCCTGGGTTCATATTTGGGCTCCTTATGGGAGCCCAAATTATAACTTAGTTCACTTTAAGGAATATTTAAAAAAAAAAAAATTTCAGATCCACCGGTCAGAATGTTTTGATATTTGGTATATGGTTATCTTAAAGGGGCAAATGCAAGTTTGTTCAAATCAGGACCCTCGGTTGATAGCTGTCAGTATCAGGTGAGCACTCTCAGGCCCCTTGGGGCCTCTTGTTATTTTACTTATCACCCTAAATATCAATGAATGGAGATTTCAAGATGGCATTTACTGTGTTCTGAATCAGTATCCGAGTAGTGTCTACCCAAAAGTAAATTCCAAAAATGAAAACACAATTAATAGCTTGTTTAGTATGGTGAAATGATTAGTGTGCCTCATTCGAATGCCTGATTATCAGGAATTTATTTGAAAGTGTTCATTCTGAAAAAAATGCAGTCATAAGATGCAAGAAGGCTAAGTAACCTATATGAACATTTTCAGCAGCATACTGTCATATATTCATAGTCTGTGACTAAATTAGTATTCTCTATACCCCTTTTGTGTTGCAGGTCAAAAAGATGTACCCATGGTCTTATTATCCACAAGAGAGTCAAAAGAGCCAGAAGAGAATTTTCATTCCCTCCCATCATCCGCTGAGCAAGATGTGCAACAGCCCTTATCCACCAGACAAAGTTAGTATTAAAATTATAAGAAAGGTTTGCAGTAATATACTGAGTCAAAAAAGAAAGTATAATAAACTTTGATGAGCAATTTTTTCAGTATTATCGACTTTAATCCCAAACAAATTATTGTAAGTTCATATTTCGAGTCTAGCTGTATGAATTTGCATAATTTCATATTCTTACTGTTGCCAGTGTCACGTCAGGACATCACAATTCAGACATGGGGTGAAATGAAAAGTTCACACATGTAGTCAATAGAATGTATGTCCACCGCTTGCCTCTTGGATGGCAAGACATTGACAGCGCATGGACCTGATAAGTCTCTGGATGTCACCCTGTGGTATTGCATTCCACTCCTGCCTTAGAACATTACGTAAATCGCCTAACGTCTGAAGATCATGAAGTCATACCCGACGGTCCAGTTGATCCCAACGATGCTCGTTTGGTGACAAATCTGGCAAAAGTGGGCGCCTGGGAAGAAGTTTGATGCTCTGCTCCTCAAGAAAGTCACAACAGATATGCACCATGTGACATCATCTTGCTGGAATAGCTGCAATCCGACGTTAGCATTGAACAACGGGACAACAACAGCGTTAAGAATTTCGACCCTATATCGCTGTCCATTCAGATTACCATCGATGAAGATCAACTGCATTCGATGGTGCAAGGAAATTCCTGCCCAAACCATTACACTACCCTTGCCAAAACAGTTGCATTCCCGCACGCAAGCATCAGAAAGCCGTTCTCCTCCTTGGCGATACACTCTTGCCCTACAATCAGATCGCCGTAGACAAAATCATGATTCATCACTAAAAAGAACTACGCTCCAACGCTGCTGAGTCAGCGAACACGCTGACGTACCCATTCCATTCTGATGGTACGATGATGTTGGGTAAGGATTGGTCCGTGATATGGATGCCTATTTCGGATGCCGTGTTCAGCGAGTCTGTTGCGGACAGTTTGTGCACTAATTCTATTGTTAGGTCAACCAGGAGTAATTACTGCTGTCCTTGTCGCCGGAAGGAAGTGATCCCGCAGGTGAGACGCCCTGATGTGTAGGTCTTTTGCAGGGGTCATAACTCTTGGTCGACCTAAACACGGTCAGTCGGCAGTAGATCCAGTGGTTCTACACTTTCCAATGAGACGGTAAATAGTGGCCACAGTGACTCCGAACTCAGCAGCAAGCTCATCTCGAGGTATCTCAGCCTCATGCATACGAATGGCACTCAACCTCTGATATTTTTATACTGTACCAATGACCCAGACATAGCTGGTGCTAACTCTTAAAATATAGGGCCAAACACAAATTTTGCCCCCCAATCCCCAAAATTTGCATCTAAAACCAAAGAAAACATGTCCTGAATGGCCCTCCACACTTCACCTCTACTGCGCATGCGCAGTGTCAAGGACGTTCCAAAATTGGCGCCATTAATCATTCTTAGTTTGGCCCTTCATCAGTTAACATCTGACTGATCTTTGTGCTTGTAAATCTCAGTTTAAATGATGCCAGACACATAAATATTAGTGAAATGGTGATTCTAAGGAGGATATAGAAGGAGGAGAGGAAAAATGTGTGACAGAAAATTATCAGGGCTGTAACTTAAAATTTTTTTAATGAAATTATGTTAAGTTACCTATTTTCGAGGCAGCAGCCATTTTGTTGTCATTCTTGTTATCAAGTTACACTGATTTTTCAGTATTTTCCTCTCTCCCTTTCCTTTAAGTCCCCTCTTGCTATTCTCCTATGCTTTTGGCATATTTTCTGTAATTATTATTACTAAAATTTCTTGGGAGTTTTCAGCTGAATAACAGAATGAATTCTGTTCTTTTCCCCATGTTTACGTCTTCACCTATGGGTGGTTAGGCGTTGTGTTCTGCATCTACCATCTGATGTTCTGCAGTTTCTTCCCTGGAAGTCTCTGTTTTGCATCAGATTGTGTATTATTGGTAACTGATTTTGGGCCTGGGTGCTTGGAGTCTTATTTTAGTGTTTTTACACTTATTGTTTACATTTACAACAGCCCTCTGTGTGAGGGGGGATTTCTTGAAATAATATCTTGATGTTAATTTAATCATAACTAGATACATTATTATTGTTCGTAAGTGTTGCATAAATTGTTTAAAATATTTTTAAAATTTTTGTCCACACTTAGGCTTGGGATCCATTGGGGCTCAACGTTACTTTTCAGAAACTTGGGCTGTTCTGAAAAAATATATTTTTATACTGTACCAATGACCCAGACTTAGCTGGTGCTAACTCTAACAAAACCAGGGCCAAACACAAATTTTGCCCCCCAATCCCCAAAATTTGCATCCAAAACAAAAAGAAATCATGTCCTAAAGGACCTCCATACTACGCCTCTACTGCGCATGCGCAGTGACGCAGTCGTCCCGAAATTGGCGCCAATTATCATTCTCTGTTTGGCCCTTCATCAGTCAACATCTCACTGATCTTTGTGCTTGTAAATCTCAGTTTAAAGGATGCCAGACACGTAATTTTTGGAGAAAATGTGATTCTAAGGAGGATAGAAGGAGGAGAGGAAAAAGAAGTGGCAAAAAATAATCAGGGCTGTACTTAAAATTTTTTGATGAAATTATGTTAAGTTGCCTATTTTCGAGGCATGGGCCTCTTGTTGTCATTCTTGCTAATTGTTGCACTGCTTATTCAGTGTTTCCTCTCCCCTAGCCTTCTAAAGTCCCCCCTGGCAATTCTCCCATGCTTTTGGCATATTTTTGAGAAATTTCATTTCTAAAATTTCCTGGGAGAGTTGCTTGGTTACAGAATGTTTTCTGTTATTTTCCCCATAGTTACGTTTTCACCCATGGGTGTATAACGTTTGTGTTCTGCATCTTCCATCTGATGTTTTACAGATTCTCCCCTGGGAGTCTCTGTTTTGCATCAGATAGAGTGTAATTGATGACTGATTCCGGGCCAGTTTTTTTCAGTGCCTGGAGTCATGTTTTCTAGTGTGTTTACACTGTTTGTTTTCATTGGCAACAGCCTTTTTTGAGGGGGGCTGTTTGCCTTTGTGGTAGTTTATCTCATTATAAGATACATTTATATTATCCGAAAGTGTCTCATTAATTATTTTATATAAATTTAAAATTTTTGACCACACTTTGCCATCGGATCCATCGGGGCTCAACGTTACTTTTCAGCAACTTGGGCTTCTCTGAAAAAATATTTTTTCAAAATTATTTTGTTTTGCAATTGTTTTTTCATTTATTAATGGATCATGTTATTATGTATCTTTGTGTCAGGGGTTTTTGCGAGTAACTAGGACTTATTGTTGTTCTTTCACAATGAAGGGACGTTGTTCAAATTGTAATAGGAAGAAATCTTCCTCTGACTTTCATGATCATTGTATTAATTGTAGTCAGTGTTCTCGCATTAATCCCTGTCCTATATGTGAACATTGGGATGAGAAACATTGGAAACGTGTGTCACGATATGTTGTTTCTGGAGAAAGAGCGATGCCGGCTCTTTCTCCGCAAGGTCACTCTACTCTCTCAGTTTCTATTTCAGAGGAACCAGAACAGGGTGATGTTTCCATGTTATCTTCTTCAAGTGTGCGTCCGTCGTCACAAATGAATTCAGAGCTACCGGCAAAAGTGCTCATGGAGATTAGACAAATGTCGTCCGCTAGCTCGCCCGGTGTAGCGTCCATTCACCGAATGGTTCGGCAGCCGGGTTCGTCCGATGCGGTCCAAGAGGAAATTTTGGATGATGCGAGCACTATAAACATAATAGATGCACACCCAGTGACGGCGGATAGTAAGCGAGAACGGAGGAAGCCTTTTAGTCCGGTTCCTAGCTCGTCCAGGTCCAGCCGGGCCACGAGCGAGAGAGGTCCCTCTCTCGTACAACAACATCTGGGACCAGATGTTGTGGTACAAAATGTGTCTTTAGCGGAGGATACGTCCGTCGCTCGGGACGCTCCGTTGTATAAGCAGTCCGCAGAGACTGTTAAGGCTTCCTCTTCTCGTCAGAGCACACGACCGCACCTTGGCTGCGTGACCGCCGATATATTACCAGCTTCGCCGATGAAGGATTCTTCGGCGACCAGGTCACACCATCCGGCAGCCAGGGATTCGAGACCGATGGACTCCGGACGTTCGCATAGGAAAAGTATGCGGGAGCCATCTGATGCGGAGCTGCCCTCGGCGAAGCAGCGAAAGACTGCGCCTCCGCAGGTCTCGACGCCGGACATTCTTGTGCAGATAGCACAGCTTATCGCAGCATCCCAGCAGCCGACAGAAACGGTGTCGGATCGAGAATTATCCGACGGCGCTGGGTCGGTACGCTCCGCCGAAGCATCGGGGGCGGACGACCGGGAACATCGTGAGGTCCGACCGGATGGTGAAAGGGATACGGATGACTTGGAGCTATCCCTTTCGGAACAACATAAAGCTGCCGTGGACTTCATCCGGCACTTTCTCCCTCAAGTTGTTCCGTCGGGCCAGACTGCTGCGCTTCCGGACAAGAGAATTATAGCGTCATTGGACTCTGAATTTTTTGAGCGGTTCAGGGACATCGCTCCCGAGTTTCCGTCGCAGTCCAATAATGTTGCTAGTACATTTGAATTATTGAACGACGCTATATTTAAACTTGCTTCCAGGACGGGGAAAGCAGGTTTCTTGTCCGCTAATACTCTCAACCTGCCTTTCATTAATGCAAGGAATTAATTCGATACGGCAGGACAGGGTATACCGAGAGTTCCTCTGCGTATGGACGTTGAGGCGGAAGACTTAGAGCTATCATTACCGTCGTCAGCTTCTATTCCAACCGCGGTGTTGGAAACAGCTATTGCGTCTAACAGAGCTAATTTAGATGCCTTATCTTACGCAGATCACCTTACTAAGGCGTTATCACTGCGCCTTCAAGGGGAAGAGTTTCAGGATATACAATCCTCTTTAAGACTTCTTTCAAGGGCAGTAGCTTATTCCACGTGTAACTCCGCCCTTTCAGTGGCAAATCTGGAGTTGGTTAGACGTGACGCAGCCCTAGCTACATCCACACTAGTGGATTCTAAGGTGAAGAACTCTCTTAGAGTCGCTTCGGTCTCAGGAGAACTTCTCTTTGACGGCAAGCTTTCCGCTATTTATGATAAAATTAAAAAGAAAGCTAATGATTCTCTGTTGTTCAGATCGGCTCCTAAAAAGTCGGATACAGCAGACACGAATAAGACAGGCACTTCTGGGTCTAATGCGCCCAAGAGAGGTTCCTATAGAGGTTCCGGTGCGTCCTCTTGGTCTTATTCGAGAGACCGTCAGGATAGCGACTCTCGTTCGGGACGTCCTTCAGGCCGGGACAATCGGTCGGATGCCCCGAGGTCGACGAGGCGAGGTGCGGGTCGTGGAAGACGTGGTTTCTCCTACCGCAGGCCTCGCAGGTCCAGGAGGTGATGGCTTAAACCTCTATCGCGTTCCGGTTGGCGGAAGGTTGTCGAGTTTTTCACAAGAGTGGGCGTCGATTACGGACGACCCTTGGGTGAGAGGAGTGACTTCGGAAGGTCTAAAGATATCCTTCAAACGAAAGCCTCCATTAACTCGAAGTCCAAAGTGGACTCATCTTCCGTCAAATCCACAGAAAAGAGACGCTCTGTTATCAGAGGTGCAGTCTCTTTTAATGAAGAACGCGGTAGAGGTCGTAGAAAACCAGGAATCTCTGGGATTCTACAGCCATCTGTTTCTGGTTCCGAAACCAGACGGCTCGTTCCGTCCAGTCATAGATTTGAGCTGGATAAACAAGCTGATCGTCGCTCCGAAGTTTTATATGGAGACGATTCGATCGGTCAGAGCGAGTATTCGGGTGAACGATTATGCAACGAGCATAGATCTCAAAGATGCGTACTTTCACGTCATGGTACATCCGACATTCCGAAAGTATCTACGCTTTGCAGTCCTGGGAGTGGTGTATCAATTCCGGGCGATGTGCTTCGGATTGAATCTAGCACCCTGGGCTTTCACTCGGGTAATGAACTCGGTAATGATCTACTTCCGAGCTCATTCGTCTGCGGTAACGTCGGCCTACCTGGACGACATTCTTCAGAGGTACGGCAACGAGTTAACGCTTCAGAACGATGTTCAGAATTCTTCTTCTATTGCTCCGACGTCTCGGTTTTATAGTAAACGAGGAGAAGTCGGATCTGGTGCCGTCCAAGTCATTCACTCATCTGGGAATGAGCTTCGAGACGCACAACAATCTCGTTCGTCTGCCGTTAACCAGAGCGAAATTAGTCAGTTGTTACGCTCGCTGTTGTCTGCACGCAGACAAAGTCACGGCGAGAGAATTTATGAGACTGATAGGTCCGTGCGGAGCCGCCGCGGATCTCATTCCGATGGGGCGGCTACGCACACGTCCTCTTCAAATTTTCCTGACTCAGAATTGGAGTTTGAAAATTCATTCGCTCGATGTAGACGTTCTCTTGTCAGATCAAGAGAAACAAGAGATTCAGACTTGGGCAAACATTCAGTGGTTAACTCAAGGAGTTCCGCTGCAGTTGCCGGATCCGAGTTTTACCGTTATGACGGATGCCAGTCAAACAGGTTGGGGTGCATCATTAATCCCAACGGATTCGAGATGCCAGGGTCTTTGGGATCCGCAATTCCTGTGCAAGCACATAAACATCAAGGAAATGATGTCAATTTGGCTTGCGTTACGTCACTGGATGGACATTATTCACGATGCTCATGTCCAAATCCTATCCGACAATACGACAGTAGTGGCGTATATATGGAATCAGGGAGGCACTCATTCAGTTCCGTTGTTCAATCTAACGGAAAGAATCCTTCTGTTTGCGTTAGAACATCACGTTCTTCTTTCGGTCCGTCACATACCGGGTCGTCTGAATGTGCTAGCAGACTCCCTTTCACGAAAGGGTCGCTTGTTGCCGTCGGAGTGGACTCTCAACAAACAAGTATTCAATCAGATTTGCTACCAATGGGAACGGCCAATGATAGACTTATTTGCGACACATCTCAACAATCAGTTGCAGACGTATGTGTCTCCGTGTCCGGATCCAAGAGCATTTGCAGTAGACGCTCTGTCGATCCCTTGGGACGGAATGATAGGATATGCGTATCCTCCAGCGCCGTTAATTCAACAAGTATTGCTAAAGATAAAACAATCTCAATGCAAGATTCTGTTGGTAGCATCTCTGTCGCCACAGAGACCGTGGATAAATCTGCTCAGGTGTCTGTTGTGGGACCTACCGCGGAAGCTTCCTCCACGAGAGGATCTTCTTTCGCAGGGGAAATCGCGCCAACTCCATCACAACCCGCAAGGTCTCAACCTTCACGTTTTTCCGTTGTGCGGTCCTTCTTGCATGGCAAGCACTTTACAGGACGAGCAGTGGACGCGATTTCTAACTGTAGGAGGACCTCCTCTTCGCTAAACTATGCGGCTAAGTGGAAGGTTTTTCGTCGTTGGTGTAGGGATCATTCTGTAGATATATTTGATCCCTCTATACCAGACATTGCAAACTTTCTAGTATACTTGTTTGACGAAATCAAACTGCAGCCTGTTACTATAAAGGGTTATAGATCTATGTTATCTGATACCTATGCACATCATGATAGTTTACAAATTGGATCTAATGTCTCTTTATCGAAGTTGGTTAGAAACTTTTCGATAAATAGACCCAGAACTCTTAGATTAATTCCTAAGTGGAATTTAGCTTGGGTTCTCCTTAAATTGAAGGAAAAGCCATTTGAACCTCTTGGGACAGTAGATTTCAAATTCTTATCTTATAAGACAGCTTTTCTCTTAGCTTTCTCTTCTGCCAGAAGAGTCAGTGAGCTTCATGCACTATCGGTGGATGATTCTCATTATCGTAGTGTTGGGAACACTATCACCTTCACTACTAATGTGGGTTTTTTAGCTAAGAATCAGGCTCCTAATAAATATCCGGAACCTATTGTTATTAAGGCTCTTCCGTCTTCAGACGGGCGTAGGCCTTTACTCTTTCCTGTTAGAGCACTACGTATCTATAAACAGAGATCTCAGTTTATCAGAAAGGGACGGAAACGTTTCTTTCTGTCTTTGATGCCTAATAGAAAGGACATTTCAGTCCATTCTATTGCTAGATGGATTCAGTTAACTATCCGTACTGCTTATGAAGATTTATCTTCTTCTCAGCAGTCTGTGCTTAAGATTTCTGCTCATGAAGTAAGAGCTCTTTCTACTTCCTGGGCTTATGCTAATAGTGTTGCTATTACAGATTTAATGAAGGCTGCTTATTGGTCTCAGCCATCCACATTTACGAATTTTTATCTCAGAAATATTGAGTCCATTTCTGGAGACCTGCATTGTTTAGGTCCGTTATCTGTTGCTCAGAATGTCGTCCACTAAATAGTTGCAACTATAGTTATGCAGGCTTTCTGTTCCGGCAGTGACTCCGTCCGGCTGCCCTCTTCGCTCTGGGCTATTTGACCCAGGGCAGGGGGACAGGGGGGGGGGGGGGGTGGGTGTTCCCTTAGGTCACCTGCTTTATAGTGAAAAGCAAGGGAATGCCTCCTCCAAGTCAGTATTTCTGAGTCGCTTCCGGGATGGTTTTAAAGTGTAATATTAATGTTTAAATTCATTCATGTCTTATTTTTAAAGTGTAGCTCGGTGTGAAGCATTTGTATATGTCAAGTGTCAAACGGGCTTTAATATACAATACTCGGACACTTTTAAATGATTATAAAGAGTCTCAATTCTCTGGACTACTTTATTTATTGGCTTGCTTTAAAAATAATTAGTATAAGGGTTATACTGGATGTTAATAGAGAACATGAATGTTATTGTGCTCAATTATTAAGGGTAGTGTATCTTTCTAATTTAATATTAAATAAGAAAGATACATGTAAAGCCTAATACTTCTTTTCTCCTTAAGGGGTTACCTCTTTACTATATAGTTGAACTTATTGGATTTTCCTCTATGTCCTAGGCCCTCCAGCCTGTTTACTATTCAGCTAAGTCTGGGTCATTGGTGCAGTATAAAAATGTTAAAAAATTTATAGTAATTTATATATTTTTTATACTT
This sequence comes from Pictodentalium vernedei, assembly GCA_031216915.1. Lineage (NCBI taxonomy): Eukaryota > Metazoa > Mollusca > Scaphopoda > Dentaliida > Dentaliidae > Pictodentalium > Pictodentalium vernedei. The sequence continues at coordinate 159,358,902 of CM062290.1, forward strand.
ACCAATGACCCAGACGGGGATGGCCCTCCCTGGAGTTGGGAACTCTTGCCTCCCCGCTGAGTACATAGCGCTGACCAGGCACTGCCAGTAAGAATGATAATTGGCGCCAATTTCGGGACGACTGCGTCACTGCGCATGCGCAGTAGAGGCATAGTATGAAGGTCCTTTAGGACATGATTTCTTTTTGTTTTGGATGCAAATTTTGGGGATTGGGGGGCAAAATTCGTGTTTGGCCCTGGTTTTGTTAGAGTTAGCACCAGCTAAGTCTGGGTCATTGGTAAGTATAAAAAATATATAAATTACTATAAATTTTTTAACTTTTTCAAAATATTTTGATTTCAATTATTTTTTCTATGTTAATGGATCATATTATTATTATGTATTTTGATTGTCAGGGGTTGGTGCAAGTACCAGGACTTTGTTTTCTTTTCACATTGAAAGGATTTTGATCAATTGTAATTAGAGGAAGTCTTCCTCTGACTTTATAATCATTCTATATGTAGTCAGTGTACTCGCACTAACTCCTGTTCTGTATGTGATGATTTCGATGACAACATGGGAAGCGTATGTCACGGTATGTTAGTGGGGAATTGGACATTCCGGTCCTTTCCCCGCAGGGTCACTCTACTTTATCAATTTCTATTTCAGACGATCAAGATTAGGGTGATGTATCCGTGATGTCTTCCAACAGTGTGCCTCCGTCGTCACAATTAATGAAGGGCTAGTGGAAAAGTGCTCATATAAATACGCCAATTGCCTAAGAGGACCCCAGTAGGTTCGATGGCCTTTGACGTCCGCTAGCTCGCCCGGTGTAGCGTCCATTCATCGAATGGTTCGGCAGCCGGGTTCGTCCGTTGCGGTCTAGAAGGAGTTTTGGGGTGATGCGAGCACTATAAATCAACCTAATGCACACCCAGTGACGGCGGATTAGAGGGAGAACGGAGGAAGCCTTTTAGTCCGGTTCCTAGCTCGTTCAGGTCCATCCGGACGGCGAGCGAGAGAGGCCCCTCTCTCGTACAACAACATCTGGCTCCAGATGTTGTGGTACAAAATGTTTCGCATTCGGAGCATACGTCCGCCGCTCGGGATGCTCCGACATATAGTCAGTCTGGAGAGACTGTCAATAAGGCTTCCTCATTCTCATGGTAGCGCACACGACCGCTCTTGGCTACGTGACCTCGGATATCCAGTCAGCTTCGCCAGTCAGAGAATCATCGGCGACCAGGTCACACCATCCAGTAGCCAGGGACACAAGGCCTGCAGACTCCGGACGTTCGCATAGGAAAGTGTGCGGGAGTCAACGTACACGGAGCTTCCGGCGGCAATGCATCGGAAGACCGCTACTGCACAGGCCTCGGGGACGGACGTGCTATCCTAAATAGCACAGCTTATTGCAGCATCCCAGCAACAACTGAATCTGTCGCATAATGTATTATCCGACGATGCTGGGTCGGGACGCTCCGCAGAAGCGGGTACGGACGTCCGAATATTTCATCCGGTCCGACGGGATACCGAAAGGGATTCGGAGGATTTCGAGCTTTCCCTTTCGGAATAACATATGCTGTTGTGTATGTCATCTGACTTGATCTTCTACAGGTTCTTTCGTCGGACCAGAATGCTGCGATGCCGGATAAGAAACTGATAGCGTCGGTGGGCTTAGAAATTTTTGGTTCGGTTCAGGGACATCGTCCCTCAGTTCCGACATAGTCCAATAATGTCACACAAACTTTCGAATTATTGAACGACGCTATATATTTATTATTATATGCTTGCTATTACCAAGCATTTCTGGTTTCTTGTTCGCAAAGTTACGGAGATGTCTTTCAAAAGTGTGCCCCTGTCGTCATAGTTAATGAAGAGCTAGCGGCAATAAGTGCTCATGGAATATGTCTATCGCCTAAGAGGTCCCTTGTAGGATCGACGGAGTGACATTCGCTAGCTCACCCGGTGTAGCGTACATTCATCGAATGGTTCGGCTGCCGGGTTCGTCCGTTGCGGTCTAGGAAGGAGATTTGGGTGATGCGAGCACTATTATAACTTTAGTACTCACCCAGTGACGGCGGATTGAGGACAGATCGGAGGAAGCCTGTTAGTCCGGTTCCTGGCTCGTTCAGGTCCGTCTGGGCTGTGAGTGAGAGAGGTCCCTCTCTCGTCCAACAACATAGGGGACCGCATGTTGTGGTTCAGATATTTTACATTCGGAGCATATGTCCGCTGCTCGGGACGCTCCGTTATATTGACAGTCCGAGAGACTGTCGATAATGCTTCCTCATCCTCACAGCAGTGCACACGACCGCACATTGGCTACGTGACCTCGAGTATCCGACTAGTTTCGTCATTCAGTGATTCCACGGCGAACAGGTCACACCATCCAGTAGCCAAGGGACACGAGGCCTATACACTCCGTTCGCTCGCATAATAGTAGTATGCACGGGGTAACGATCACGGAGCTTCCAGCGGCAATGCATCGTAAGACCACTTCTCCACAGGCCTCAGTGACGGACGTGCTATCCAAGTTAGCACAGTTTTTCGCAGAATCCCAGCAATCGACAGTTCTCGGGGTGATCAGGAATTATCCGACGGCGCTGGGTCGGTGCGGTCCGCAGTTGCATTAGGTTCGGACGACCGAACGCTTTATAGGGTCCGACAGGATGGCGAAAGGGATTCGGACGATTTCGAGTTTTCCCTTTCGGAACATCGGAAGCTGCCATACATTTCTTCCGGCATTATCTTCCAGTGGTTGTTCCTTCGGACTACATTGCTGCGTTGTTGGATAAGAGACTTATAGCGTCATTGGACACGGAATTTTGGATCGGTTCAGAGACATTGTCCCTGACTTACCGACACAGTCCAATAATGTCATTAGAACATGTGTATTATTTATCGACGCTATATATATATAAGCTTGCTACCAAGCATGATAGTTTAGTTTCTTGTCCGCAATGCTCAATTCTGCCTTTTATCATTTATAGGAATAATTTATTTTGGCAGAACAGGGCATACCGAGAGTTCATATGCGTCTAGACGGCGTGGTTAAAGACTGCAAATTATCTTTTTCGCTGTTTATGTCTTTTCCAACCACAATGTTGGAAACGACAATGATGTCTAATAGACTAACTTAGACGCTTTGTCATACGTAATCCACCTTACTGAGGTGTTATCATTACGTCTTCAAGAGAAAGAATTCCGGGATTTCTTTTGAGGGCAGTAGTTTGTTCACGTATAACTCCGTCCTTCAGTGGCTACCTGGAGTTGGTTAGACGTGACGCAGCCCTAGATACATCCACGTGCGTGGATAGTAAGGTGAAGAACTCTCTCAGAGTCGCTTCGGTCTCAGAGAAGCTTCTCTTCGACGGCAACTTTTCAGCAATCCATGAATTGCTCGATTACACATTCTCTTGTCTATCTAGTGTAGCAAGAGATTCAGACTGGGGCAAACATTCGGTGGTTGACTCAGAGAGTGCCACTGCAGTTGCCGGATCCGAGTTTTATAATTATGACGGTTGCCAGTCAAACAGGTTGGGATGCAATATTGATCCCAACGGATTCGAAGTGCCAGGGTCTTTGGGTTCCACAGTCTCTAGGCAAGCACTTATCTTCCACGGAATAATGTTTTTTAGGCTTGCTTTATGTCATTGGATGAACATTATTCAGAAACGCATGTCCAAATCCTGTCCGATAATACGACAGTAGTGGCGTATCTCCGGAACCAGGGTGGCACTCATTCGTTTCCGTTATTCAATTTAATGGAAAGAATCCTTCTGTTTGTTATAGTACACCAAGTTCTGCTTCGGTCCGTCATATTCCGGGTCGTCTGATTGTATTACCGGACTCTCTTGCACTTATGGGTCGCTTGTTGCCATCAGAATGGACTCTCAACAAACAAGTATTCAATCAGATTTGCTATCAATGGGAGCACCGAATGATAATTTATTTACGACACAACTTGCTAATCAATTGCAGACGTATGTGTTTACATGTCCGGATCTCTGAGCTTATGTTGTTAACGCTCTATTGATCTAATAGGACGGAATGATAGGATATGCGTATCCTCCTGCGCTGTTGTTTCAGCAAGTATTGCTAAGATAAACAACCACAATACATTTCTGTTGATAGCATCTCTGTCTTCACAGAGACCGTGGGTAAATTTACTCTGAGGTCTACTGTGGGACTTAACGCGAAAACTTCCTCCATGAGAGGATCTTTTTTCGCTGGGAAAAATCGTGTCATCTTCATCACAACCCGCAAGGTCTCAACCTTCACGTATTCCGTTGTGTGGTCCTTTTTGCATTATAAGCATTGTACTGGACGAGCTTTGGACGCGACTTCTTACTGTAGGAGAACCTCTTCTTCGCTATACTATGCGGCTAAGTGGAGGCTCTTTCGTCGTTGGTGTAGGGATCACTATGTTGATATTGTTGATCCCTCCATACTAGTCATTGCAACTTTCTAGTATACTTGTTTGACAAGATCTACTGCAGCCTGTTACTATTAGGGTTATAGGTTTATGTTATCTTATACCTATGCACTCTATGATAGTTTACAATTGAGTCTTATGTCTCTTTATCTAAGTCAGTTAGTAACTTTTCGATAAATAGACTTTGAATCATTAGATTAAATTTCTATACGGAATTTAACTTCGGTTCTTATTTAGCTAAGTAATCGTTTGAGCCTCTGGAAACAGTAGTTTTCAAATTCTGACCTTTTAGACAGTAATTCTGTTGGCTTCTCTTTTACTGAAGAGTCAGTGAGCTTCATGCACTGTCGGTGGATGATTCTCACTTTCGTAGTTTCGGAATCACTACTTCCTTTACTATTTAGGTTGGATTTTTGCATAAGAGTCAGGCTCCTAATAAATATCCGGAACCTATTGTTATTTAGGTCCTTCCGTCTTCGTACGGGCATAGGCCTTTACTCTGTCCGGTTAGAGTTTACGTATTTATAAACAGATATCTGTTTATTACTATGGGCGTAAGCTTCTTCTGTCTTTGATGCCTAATAGAAGGACGTTACGCTCCATTCTATTGCTAACGGATTCAATTAACTATCGATACTGCTTATGGTATATCATTGACTCAGCAGTTGTGCTTGAGATTTCGGCTCATGAAGTAAGAGTTCTACATCTTGGGCTTACATTAATAGTGTCGCTATTATAGAGTTTTGAAGGCTGCTCATTGCGCTCAGCCATCCACATTCATGAATTTTTATCTCAGAAATATCGAGTCCATTTCTGGAGGCCTCTATTGTTAGGTCTATTATCTACTGCTCAGAATGTCATTCACTTAACAGTTGCTACTATAGCTAGGTAGGCTGTCTGTTTTGGCAGTGACTCCGTTCTGCTGCCCTCTTCGCTCTGGGCTATTTGACCCAGGGCAAGAAAAAAGGGGGGGGGGGGAGGGTGTTTCCTTGGGTCACCTGTTTTACTATGAAAACAAGGGGATACCTCCTCCGGAGTTAGTAATTCTGAGCTGTTATTGGGATGGTTTTTTAGTGAGAAGTTTATGTTAAAAATTCATTCAGGTCTTAGTTTTTAAAGTATAGCTTTTGAATATAGCACGTGTCAACGGACGTTATTATACAATCCTCAGACACTTTTAAGAAGTATAAAGAGTCTTTATTCTCTAGACTTACTTTATTTATTGGCTTACTTTAAAAATTATTAGTATAAGGATTATACTAGATATTAATAGAGTACATGGATGTATGATGCTCAATTTTGGAAGGTGTTGTATCTTTCTAATTTAACAGAAATAAGAAAGATACATGTAAGGCCTAATACTTCTTTTTCCCTAGAGGGGATGACTCTATTTTATATAATTGAGTGTATTCCAACTTGCTCTATGTCCTAGGCCCTCCAGCCTTTTTACTATTCAGCTATGTCTGGGTCATTGGTACAGTATAAAAATGTTAAAAAATTTATAGTAATTTATATATTTTTTATACTTACCAATGACCCAGACGGGGATGGCCCTCCCAGGAGTTGGGAACTCATACCTCCCCGCTGAGTACATAGCGCTTACCAGGCACTGGTTATAAGAATGATTAATGGCGCCAATTTCGGAACGTCCTTGACACTGCGCATGCGCAGTAGAGGTGAAGTGTGGAGGGCCATTCAGGACATGTTTTCTTTGGTTTTAGATGCAAATTTTGGGGATTGGGGGGCAAAATTTGTGTTTGGCCCTATATTTTAAGAGTTAGCACCAGCTATGTCTGGGTCATTGGTAAGTATAAAAAATATATAAATTACTATAAATTTTTTAACTTTCAGTTAACCTTGGCATTTTTTAAAATGTCGGAAGACAAAAACTAGCATGTTTTCTCAATAACCCATGCTCACTAGCACAACATAACACAAAGAAAATCATCGATCACCCATTCAATTTGACATTCTCGGGTAGCATGTGCTATTTTGAAATCCTTAGCAAAATTGTATACAGTTGGGTGGACAACAACAACATGTCATTAAACTTGTTGCTCGACTTCTTGTCCACAAACATGCAACATTAGAACTATTATATTTCATCCTTTATTCTATTTTTTCTCATTTGTTTCTATTATACTTTCTTTTTTGACTCAGTATATATTAACCCTTTTCCTGATGCACACAATATCAAAGTTTGTTATTTTAATAAAAATTTTTAAAAATTTCAAAATATTTCTACAAAAACACATCATGCCCTGATGGGAACAATCTCACCTACATTAGGATGAGTAGTTTAGTTTTTTAGTGTTGTTAAAACTCTTCCCTCTGTCACAGGTTATATGTGTCTGCTTTATTTTAGGCCACACCAAGTAGATCTTCTATTTCTCCGGCAATTTTTTTCTAAAAATGCTTGCAGATGGGCGTTTTTTTTAGCTCACCTTGACAAAGTCAAGCTGAGCTTATCGAATCGCTCTCCGTCTGTCGTCCGTCAACTCCATGTTTTTGTCTTCTCCAAAACCACTGGCCCAATTCAAGTGAAAGTCTGTGTGAGCGATGGCCCCGAATGGGGCATTGCATTTTTGTTCAACTCAATATGCTGAGCCCCATAGGGAAAATGGCAGAAAATGCTCCAAAATATTTTTAAAATCTTCTCATGAACCAGTGGGTACAATGACTTGATATTTGGTATGGAGCTTCCTTTTGAGGTGTAGCCCCAATTTACTTGTCACACACTCTGGCCTTGATTCACACACCCACCAAGGTAAATTCTATGCAGGAGAAATACCACAAACCACTCTACCCCAATGACTCCCACATTAATATGAGTATTTCTACCCAGTGGACCCCACTGCCTGTGTAGGATCATCTGCACGAAGATACCAAAACAAACGAAACCAACCCCCCTCCCCACATGGGAGCTGTAGATAGGAGTTCACAGGAACATGCAGGTAAGTGAATCCCACAACACATGGCCACCAACCGTGATACTGCCTTTAAATGTATCCACCCCATGGCAGTGCTATTTTTTTTGCCCCCCACCCTCCAGGGCCATGTTCACACAGGTAGGGCACCACAGCCCCTCCTGTCTTGCACCACTGATAGATATCTACGCCGGAAGCTTGGGGGTGAACCTGGTTGCTGCTATGCCCATTTATTATCTCTAAGAGTGAATACAAGGCATTTATGTAACATGTGTATCCCCATATTGCAGACCATTCGGGGACTCTATGTTATGTGAAGCTTGCATTGGTCCAGTGCTTCTTTTTTTCTGAGGGAGGATGGGGAGGGGGAGAAAAATTTGGGGAAATGAATGGGAAAAACTGGGTAGACTGTACAGTGGGGGGGGGGGGGGGGGGTGCTGGAAATTTATGGACCCATTCCACCCTCAACCTGCTGGTCATGACCCTAATACAGACATACAGTTTGTGTCGAGTGGATTACCACTAAATCACTTGCATGGTGGAGTTTTCACCCACACATACTTGAAGGTTCATGTAAAGATGCTTAGTTATCAAGCCTTCCTCTCACAGTCTCATTGGTATTTTTAGTTCTTCCGTCATCCTTATCATAAATACTTTTGTTCTTCAACAAGCTGTAGATGTGAGCCTTAGCTCATCTTATTATATGTTCACGTCTGGAGAGAGGGCTTGTCAGGTTTTAACTTCCAAATTAATTGTCTGTTTTTGGTGGTTTTGTCAGATAGCCTCCAGACATTCAATAATGTTGGCAATATCCTTTTGTGTGTTTGTGAGCAGTCGAGTCAGTAGTAGGTGTGAATAAGTTTTGAAAACACTATACATTGTGACATTATACTATGTCATTATACAGAGCTCCTGTTTTATGATGTCAGTTCAGAAAGACTTTGTTACTTTAACCCTTTTCCTAACGTAACGGCAAAAAAAAAAACGCCCAGAAAATTGACCAGAATAAGCCTACCACAGCCTAAAAAATCTCAGAAGTTTCTCAAGAAAGTCATATAAATATGGATATCATTAGAACCAGCTCGTCGAGCTGGTTCTAATGATATCCATATTTGTATGGATTTATTGAAAAACTGTGAAATTTGTTTTCAAAAAATGTGAAATTTAATTTATTTTCCAAAAATACTGTCAGGTAAAGGGTTAATGACAAGATTACAAAGGCAAACAATTTGGAGTAAAATTTATATTTTGTATGGGTCTTATGTTCATCTTATGTATCATCAGTGATATATAAGGATTAATGATAAAGACTGATTGAAAAAAATCCTTCTGTACACGCACATTTCACACAACTTCCGTCCCGCAGTGAATATAGAAACTGAATCATATAAAAGATGATTATCTGATTTGGCAGTGACTTTGATTTGACTGTGCAGATTAACTTCTGAAAAGTAACAAGTTATTTTGACAATTTTATAGTTGTTTTTTCTTTGATAGCCATAACTAATTGAACCAGTTGAACCTGATTTGAAATGCTATTAACCCTTTACCCAATGCAGTCGTTATCAAAATTTATTATCTTAAATATCATTTTTTTTTAAATATTTTCGAAAAACTTCAACAAAATCATATCATGTGACCCCTCAGTGGAACATTGTTGAAATTTGTTTTGAAAAATAATATTTTTTCAACTGCAGAAATTGCATATTATGTGGGCAGATGCATCCGATTCGTTAGGTAAAAGGTCAGTGAAATGTCCGAGTCGAGTAACAACACAATTTTTTTCCCCTAGTAATATGCATCTGAGCTCAAAGTTACCAACCTCGATAACTCCCTTCTGCATTCAGTTATTGCTTGTTTAAGCTGGCTTACTTGATTGTTTTGCACTAGTTAGTACATTAACTAACAGGCATTTTCTGCACTAGTCATGACAGGACTTCTAGTTTTAACTGTAGATATGCTGAAAAATGTTTTGAAAAATACTCTACAGGATAAGAGTTTATTTTCCTTCAGTTCAGGCCTGCTGTTTTCAAAATTTTGCCTAACCCATTTATCGTTCACCTGGTCTGAAATTTGGTAACTTATTGTTCATTCCCCTATACTTGATTCAGGTAACCCATTGGGTAACTTAATTATATATTGTATTGCAACTATTCTGATATATGAACTGTTGTATATAGCCAAGTTCTTGCTCCTTTGGGTAATATCCTGATGAATAATGATGAATCCATATGAACAGTTATGAGGCTGTGTTGCAGCAATTCAGATATGAAATAGTTGCAATTATAGCCTAATCTTTGCATGGTCTGGCATGCTGCAGAAGAGTATGTAATCCATAATCACTCTTTGTGGCAGAGACATGCATGAATTATTGCCATTTCCTGATTTTGTACCTATGCTACATGCACATCTTAAGATGATCAACAGTTTAAAATGATGTTGAGCATCAACCAATCATCAACACAGGTGTTTGTGTCTGCCTAAAGTATAGTTGCTCTGTTGGCCATTGGCCAACAGAGCAGCTATACTTCAGACAGATGCAAACACCTGAGTAGCTGATGATTGGTTGATGCTCAACATCATTCCACTATTCATTCATACTGTATCGTTCAACTTTGCAAAACTTTCTCTTAACCCAGCAATAATTTGGTGCGACCCATTTTTGTCACTCATGTAATTGAGGAATAAAAGTGTACTGATATGAAATAGGGACTAACACAACAGACATTTGTTTGGGGTCTGCAGATTGAAACCAATCAGGGATGTAGCTGCAATGCAAACTGTAGCAAAATAGTTTTTCTGAATATCTAAATGTCAGGCTTTCAGTTTCTCCCACAATGTAACTAGAAATTATTGAACTCTGTCAAACAGGACTGAAATAGTTGAATTTTTAGTTGCATTATTGGGAAAAATTTGTTGCTTTAAATTTTGGTATCTTCACATCAGTGTGCAGAAGGTTAAAATATAAAACTAGCATTTGACTATAACCTTCTTGGTTTAGTTACATTTTTATGTGAATCACAATGTCAAGATTGTTGACAACTCATAGTGCCTTATTCAGGTTGCCTAGATTGTAGTTATCAATATACAGAAGAAGATTTCTCTATTTACAGATAGACCTGGTAACACTGGACCCAGTATGATTCTAGTTTGTGTAGCCCTTTTTTGTATTATTGCCTTGATGTTGCCTGTAGATGGAGACACTGGATCACGATTACCAAGTTACCTCTTTTTGTCTGTTCCACAAAAACTAATTGCTGCTTATATTTTGGGTGAGTTTATGTATTTATTATGTGAATTGATTTTTATCCCCCCGAAAAAAAATTTTGGGGGATATAGTCGTAACGCGTTTTTTTTTTGTCCGTCCATCCATCCGTACGTCCATCCGTCTGTCCGTCCGTTTACATTTCGTTTCCGGATGATAACTTCCCTTGAAATAGTTTGATTGTAACCAAACTTGATATGTGGCTTAAACATATAAAAATACGGGTCAAGTTCGAATCCGGGTTCATCCTGATTAATATTACCAGAGTTATGCCCCTTTTTAATTTAGAAAATCTTATGATTTTTGGTTTCCGGATGATAACTTCCCTTAAGATAGTTTGATTGTAACCAAACTTGATATGTGGTGCAAACATATCAAAATACGGATCAAGTTCGAAAATGGGTTTGTCCTGATTAATTTTACCAGAGTTATGCCCCTTTTCAACTTAGAAAATCTTATGATTTTTGGTTTCCGGATGATAACTTCCCTTAAGATAGTTTGATTGTAACCAAACTTGATATCTTTAGCCCCAAAAAAATTTTCGAGAAAAATGAAATTTTATCTCCCTCTTCTCTAAAATCACACCAGTATGGATGTCATTGTAACCAGCTCATCAAGCCAGTTACAATGACATCTATATCGTGTGTTTTTAGTGAAACTGTTGCGACATATTGTGGTCTGATTTAGCCCGATTCAGGCTATTTTTTTTTGCTGTTTTTTGTCAGTTTGCTAGGTAAAGGGTTAAAGTGTGGTCTGGTCAATTTTTTCAGAGTTATGCCAAATTCAATGTACTTTTAAGTTTCTGGATGATGACCACACTTTTTTCGGGGGGATCAGCTGCCCCGTGGATGTGGCAGCCCTCTAGTTATCCTACTAGGGCTGTCACGATTAATTGATTGTAGATCGGTCATACCGAAATTGATTAGTATTTCTCATTGTTGAAGAATCGGTACATTTTACCCCATTTTAGACGTTTAATAATTTTAAAATTTGATGAAAAAACTATTGTTTCTAAAGTAAAAGGTCAAGAGTGTTGACGTTAAACCTCAAGAAGTCATTAGAAGCATTTGTTTTTCAGGTACATTCAGAGCTTTGATGCTCTGAACTTTTGAACCGTCAGAGTAATAATCCAGACCGGTTGGCAGTTGCAAACTTGCGAAGTTTGCAACTGATGACCGGTCTCGATTATTACACCTACGGTTCAAAAGTTCAGAACATCAAAGCTTTGAATGTACCAAAAAGAGGATCATCTTCATTGTTTACTTGAGGTAGGTCAACTGACTTGAACTTCATTTTTAACAACTTCAAAGAGAGGGAGAGGGGGGTCATCTAGGTTCGATAATTGATTTTTATCGATTATTTGCGCCGATTAATCGATTCCTAAATTAAAAAATCCTGGCAACCCTATTTCCTACTTCACCACACCTTAGCCCGCTGGATGAGAAATATGGTTAAGTTGTCATAAAATAGAAGAGTGGGGTATTCAGAAAACTCACTTTCAAAGCAGACCAAATATTCCATGAAATAAATGTGCAGAAAGATGGAACTTACGTTAAAGAGGCCATAAAATGTACAATTGTGGATGGGGTAGGGGTGAAGAGAGGAATATCAGGCCCTGGCACAATTTAGATGAAGGGGCCTACATGATGTGGAATGCATCCTATGAGTCACAAAGTGGTGAGCATTTTCCCTTTCATTGGGAAAATCTCTCCTGCGAAACTTTCTTCAGTCCTGGTAATTCACCTTCACTCCCTCAGCAAAAAATATGCAGACAGAAATTTCCCTCCTTCGGTAACTTCTGAGGGTCACTGCATTCAGATGCCGAAAGCAATGAGGGGGCCCTGGGGGGGGGGGGGGGGGGTGGTGGTCTCCCCGCAGAAAATAAAAATGAAAATGTGCTATAAACTGAAGTCTTCTGGTGGCTTTTCGGAAGCAAATGTACTTGTTTTTTGGATGGCAAAAATGTTCCTTTTTTGACTGCATGTTCCAAATTGCCCCAAAATCCCAGTTCATCAGAGGATATTTCATTGGTTTGTTTATAAATATGATAATGACGTATCGACAGGCTTCTCTGGTTTGTATATTTGAAAATGTAAGAAATCCTGATTGATTATTGAGGTAATTCAAATTCAATTTAAAGACATTATCCATTGTTAGTGTATATGGGGGGGAGGGGGGGGGGGGCTCCGTAGTATAGGCGTGGTTGCATATTAAATAAACTTTCCTTGACATGACCAATGATAAAAGTGTCCCCAACTCCCCATCTGGCATGAAATTGAAAGTTGCACTTGGTTTTTGACAGAAATAAAACAAACATCGAATTACCAAAAATGACCACATACTTCACTTTAATGCAATATCCATGTATCTGCTGGCCATTGTCAGTAATTTCCACGTATACATAACACATTTGAATGGAATTTTAAAAAAAACTATTGTACATTATACTTTTGGGGGGGGGGGGGGGAGGGTGGGTCCTGACATTCTACAACATTACATCCTCGGCAATTGTTTTGCCGACAATGTGCATTGCTACCATGGGTATTTTCCTCAGCATTATCGATTGCCGAGGATGAATTGCCAGCACTGATTTTTGCGGTGTCAAATGACGATGTTTCCTTGATTTCCTGCTGTAAATTACTCAATTTGACAATAACAAATTTGTGGATTTTCACATGTAGACTGTATGTATATTAAAGAAGCATGCATTCAAGCTGTTTTAGCAACAGACACTTAAGAGGTGCAGGGCTGTACATTTATATGTTTCAAGTATATCTAGACTCAAAAGAATCATCTGTACATTACATAATTTGAATTCTGTCATAAAAGTCAACTTACCAGTGTTGAGTGTACATCTGAGGAATGAGTCAGTTCTTCCTCCACAGACTTCAGGGAGAATTCAACTTAAACATGGAGAAGTGAGCTAGAAGGGAAAAAAAAATTTGGCGTAATTCCATGTAATTCCAGTGTTTGGGAGGGCTTGTTTTGGGAACAAGTACTCTTGGAACCTAATAGAGTACAACCTGATAATGTTAACAAGAGAAACATTTTTTACCCACTTACATTTAGGTTTGCGAATTAAAAGTGAAGTTCTAACCCAAAAGTGTTGTTTTCTAAAAAAAAATACTTTAGTTCTAAAAGTGGTACTGAAAGAATGTTCGAACACAAAATCACATGTCTTTTGCCAGTTGTCACCTATTTTCACTGTAAGCTAAAAATGTTGGGTTTGACTGATCATTTGATGTTTTTTTTTATCTGTTGATTTTGTTGCGGCTCGGCAGCAGTTGAAGAATTAATTTTCGTTAAAGAAATGACTGATTTTTTTTTTCAGTTTGGTCAACCCTTAAGGGCCTGGGTAGTTGTTCTGAATCTCTACTAGACAGCAACCTGTACATGTTCAGTTGCCTGGCAGTGATTTCTAGTCAAGTTAAGGCAGCCAAGACTTGACTAGAAATCACTGCTGAGGTGATTTGTGTTTTGTCAGCAGAACCTCCTAATGATGACATGTTAAAGGCACATGTTCTGTGATCACATTACCTGAAATAGGCATTTGAAGGTTGTGGTGTGTTTGGAACAGGTCACAAAATTACTGTCAATATGCTTTGTGTTTGCGAAAGAATGCAAATGGTGAGCTCATTGGCAGTGACATTTGTGGTGCTGTTGTAGAATGATGCAAGAACAACTTATTCTATATTTTCCCGATTTAAATTCCCTTTTGGTATTACAGTGGAGCCCACTTAATTGGATATCTCTTAACTGAATAACCTGTTAATTGTATGTAATTTCCCAACACAAGACCATTTACCATACCTCCAGTACAGATTTGACCTGTTTAATTGAATATAGGTTATAGAGTAAACTCCTGTTAATTGAATAAAAAATCTTGTAACCTGTCAAGAAATTACACTGACTCTCCCCAGTTTTCCTTTCTTTATAGACCTATTTGGCCTCAGTACATCCAATACAGGCATTTAATGCATTATAGTAGAATAAATGCTACGTTTATCTCTAGAATACAGGAAAGTGACACATCCCTGTTAATTGATTACTCCTGTTAATTGAATAATTTTCATTGGCAAAGTGTCTATTCAATTAACAGGGTTCCACTTATCAGTAAATATTGGTCAAGTCAGATACCGAATACCAAACTGATACTGTTCTGTACCCACATAAAATACCGAAATCAATACAGAACTTTAAATTCTAATACCACCCATGTCTGACAATGCACTATTATTTCAGGTCTACAACAAAAAGTTACGATTGATGTACAACTGATCATACATATATATATATATTGTTTTTACTTTCAGGTTTGGTTACCATGGTGATATTGAGAGCATAACCATTTGTTTGTGATAGTCAGGATGTTATTACTCATTTGTATACCTTAACTTATTTGGACATATTTTTCTAACATTTTTAATAATAAATTTTAGCCTTGCTTATTTTTTACATTCATTTGAATAATTTGGACTATTATGTCATATGTAAATTTTGATTAATTATTATGTTTAAGTGTTCATAATAAATGTATAGTTATTTGTGATGATTGGATCATATACAAGTAACATGTGACGTCGAAGTGCAATAAATCCATTTTATAACTACAACAATTTTTTGCATCATTTGAGTTCATTGCTTCAGTAATATCTGATACTCTCATAAGGCCACACAAAATAAACATTGCGTTTTCAGATTTAATTTCTGAATCTTTCTCTCTCTATCTCTCTCCTAAATTTGCCTGGAAACACAACTGCTTTACTGTCTGCTTCCTTCCCAGATTCTGCCCAGGGCTGGAGTAATTGTAATCACTGGCAAATTAATTACTTTTTCTCAAGTAATTGAAAGTAATGTGTAATTTGGGAAATTCTTAATTTCTGCCCATGGTAGTGAGTGGTGATCGGGTGTAACTGGCACAAAATCATTATTGACCACAACTTTGTGGAAAAGACATCTTTTAATCACCACAAAATCTCCCCAATGTCACATTTAGCACCTAGGCTATTGGAGAAGGTCTTTAATCACCTTTTGTCTGGCACTTAAAAATTTCTAGGCAGAGCCCTGCCCTCCTCTCGTTCCCTAATCTTTAGCCACAAACTACGGCAGTTCTTACATGTACTCAGGAATTTTTCTAATGGTCTGCATCTCCATGGTATGGACCTGCTTCTCAATACAATTTAGACAACTTTTTTGCCCCCGACATTTTATCAGAGGACTATTGTAATCAGCTCCATCCATCCATGCATCCATCCGTGCATCCATCTGGAGTGATAACTACAGTTTGAATCATTGAATCAAAACCAAATTTGGTATATATGTATATATATGAAATGGTGAATTTCGAATCTAGGTTCGATCCGACAATTTTTGTTGGAGTTATCCCCCTTCATAACTTTGGAAATTTGTTGTACAGATGATAACTTTAGTTTGAGTTATTAAATCAGCACCAAATTTTGTATATACGTTTGTCTCAAAAATATGCTGGTCAAGTTCGAATTTGGGTACTCCAACAAACAATGAGTAATGCAGTCACTGCAATTTTCAAAGTTGTGTTGTCAAATTATTCACTCTCAGTGTCACTTTCTATGCTGATCGGCTTGAATTTACGAGTGTGTGACGTCGGCACATCCTCAGGATCCTGGAATTGTAATATTGAATTGTGCAGTTTCTATATTATGTGTGTGTGTGTGTGTGTGGGGGGGGGGGGGGGGGGGGGGGGTATTGGTTATTAATAGTTCTGCCACTAACTGAAAGGAATTTTGTTTTCTTTTGGAAGCGATCAGCTGAGTAGATCACTGAAACGCACATAGAATGTAGTTGTGTGCATCGTGTTACCTGAAACGAGTCGTCTATATGATACGGAATCAGATAGAGTCATCTATATGACACGGAATCGGAAAACATTATGAGATACGTACCGTTGTTCGCGGTTTTCAGGCCAAAATCTATATGATTGTCAGATAAATGCCCCGAAAAAATATAGAAACCAATATCAAACTCAAAATTCCATTACCACCTATCTCTGATTGGCCACCAAGACTTGTCTAGAAACAACTTTAAATCCACATGATGTAGACTGTCAGAGTGTAGCAAATACCTCTAAAAAAACATGCCTTAACCCATTAGAGCTGCATGGTATTACTGTATACCGGTTGGTGCCGGTATTGAAATCGTCACTGGTTCAAAACCGTCCATCAAAAATGAATACCGATATACCATGAGTAACGGTATACAATTTTGGGGTCCGGTATTATGATTTGAAATTCACGTTTTCTTGAAATAAAAATATAAATAATGCGCGGAAATATGGCAAACACATATTGAATGCAAGGGATATCATGAATAAAAAAGATATATTTTTATACTGTACTAATGACCCAGACTTAGCTGGTGCTAACTCCAACAAAACCAGGGCCAAACACAAATTTTGCCCCCCAATCCCCAAAAATTTGCATCCAAAACAAAAAGAAATCATGTCCTAAAGGACCTCCATAGTACGCCTCTACTGCGCATGCGCAGTGACGCAGTCGTCCCGAAATTGGCGCCAATTATCATTCTCTGTTTGGCCCTTCATCAGTCAACATCTCACTGATCTTTGTGCTTGTAAATCTCAGTTTAAAGGATGCCAGACACGTAATTTTTGGAGAAAATGTGATTCTAAGGAGGATAGAAGGAGGAGAGGAAAAAGAAGTGGCAAAAAATAATCAGGGCTGTACTTAAAATTTTTTGATGAAATTATGTTAAGTTGCCTATTTTCGAGGCATGGGCCTCTTGTTGTCATTCTTGCTAATTGTTGCACTGCTTATTCAGTGTTTCCTCTCCCCTAGCCTTCTAAAGTCCCCCCTGGCAATTCTCCCATGCTTTTGGCATATTTTTGAGAAGTTTCATTTCTAAAATTTCCTGGGAGAGTTGCTTGGTTACAGAATGTTTTCTGTTATTTTCCCCATAGTTACGTTTTCACCCATGGGTGTATAACGTTTGTGTTCTGCATCTTCCATCTGATGTTCTACAGATTCTCCCCTGGGAGTCTCTGTTTTGCATCAGATAGAGTGTAATTGATGACTGATTCCGGGCCAGTTTTTTCAGTGCCTGGAGTCATGTTTTCTAGTGTGTTTACACTGTTTGTTTTCATTGGCAACAGCCTTTTTTGAGGGGGGCTGTTTGCCTTTGTGGTAGTTTATCTCATTATAAGATACATTTATACTATCCGAAAGTGTCTCATTAATTATTTTATATAAATTTAAAATTTTTGACCACACTTTGCCATCGGATCCATCGGGGCTCAACGTTACTTTTCAGCAACTTGGGCTTCTCTGAAAAAATATTTTTTCAAAATTATTTTGTTTTGCAATTGTTTTTTCATTTATTAATGGATCATGTTATTATGTATCTTTGTGTCAGGGGTTTTTGCGAGTAACTAGGACTTATTGTTGTTCTTTCACAATGAAGGGACATTGTTCAAATTGTAATAGGAAGAAATCTTCCTCTGACTTTCATGATCATTGTATTAATTGTAGTCAGTGTTCTCGCATTAATCCCTGTCCTATATGTGAACATTGGGATGAGAAACATTGGAAACGTGTGTCACGATATGTTGTTTCTGGAGAAAGAGCAATGCCGGCTCTTTCTCCACAAGGTCACTCTACTCTCTCAGTTTCTATTTCAGAGGAACCAGAACAGGGTGATGTTTCCATGTTGTCTTCTTCAAGTGTACGTCCGTCGTCACAAATGAATTCAGAGCTAGCGGCAAAAGTGCTCATGGAGATTAGACAAATGTCGTCCGCTAGCTCGCCCGGTGTAGCGTCCATTCACCGAATGGTTCGGCAGCCGGGTTCGTCCGATGCGGTCCAAGAGGAAATTTTGGGTGATGCGAGCACTATAAACATAATAGATGCACACCCAGTGACGGCGGATAGTAAACGAGAACGGAGGAAGCCTTTTAGTCCGGTTCCTAGCTCGTCCAGGTCCAGCCGGGCCGCGAGCGAGAGAGGTCCCTCTCTCGTACAACAACATCTGGGACCAGATGTTGTGGTACAAAATGTGTCTTTAGCGGAGCATACGTCCGTCGCTCGGGACGCTCCATTGTATAAGCAGTCCGCAGAGACTGTTAAGGCTTCCTCTTCTCGTCAGCGCACACGACCGCACCTTGGCTGCGTGACCTCCGATATTTTGCCAGCTTCGCCAATGAAGGATTCTTCGGCGACCAGGTCACACCATCCGGCAGCCAGGGATTCGAGACCGATGGACTCCAGACGTTCGCATAGGAAAAGTATGCGGGAGCCATCTGATGCGGAGCTGCCCTCGGCGAAGCAGCGAAAGACTACGCCTCCGCAGGTCTCGACGTCGGACATTCTTGTGCAGATAGCACAGCTTATCGCAGCATCCCAGCAGCCGACAGAAACGGTGTCGGATCGAGAATTATCCGACGGCGCTGGGTCGGTACGCTCCGCCGAAGCATCGGGGGCGGACGACCGGGAACATCGGGAGGTCCGACCGGATGGTGAAAGGGATACGGATGAATTGGAACTATCCCTTTCGGAACAACATAAAGCTGCCGTGGACTTCATCCGGCACTTTCTCCCTCAAGTTGTTCCGTCGGGCCAGACTGCTGCGCTTCCGGACAAGAGAATTATAGCGTCATTGGACTCTGAATTTTTTGAGCGGTTCAGGGACATCGCTCCCGAGTTTCCGTCGCAGTCCAATAATGTTGCAAGAACATTTGAATTATTGAACGACGCTATATTTAAACTTGCTTCCAGGACGGGGAAAGCAGGTTTCTTGTCCGCTAATACTCTTAACCTGCCTTTCATTAATGCAAGGAATAAATTCGACACGGCAGGACAGGGTATACCGAGAGTTCCTCTGCGTATGGACGACGAGGCGGAAGACTTAGAGCTATCATTACCGTCGTCAGCTTCTATTCCAACCGCGGTGTTGGAAACAGCTATTGCGTCTAACAGAGCCAATTTAGATGCCTTATCTTACGCAGATCACCTTACTAAGGCGTTATCACTGCGCCTTCAAGGGGAAGAGTTTCAGGATATACAATCCTCTTTAAGACTTCTTTCAAGGGCAGTAGTTTATTCCACGTGTAACTCCGCCCTTTCAGTGGCAAATCTGGAGTTGGTTAGACGTGACGCAGCCCTAGCTACATCCACACTAGTGGATTCTAAGGTGAAGAACTCTCTTAGAGTCGCTTCGGTCTCAGGAGAACTTCTCTTTGACGGCAAGCTTTCCGCTATTTATGATAAAATTAAAAAGAAAGCTAATGATTCTCTGTTGTTCAGATCCGCTCCTAAAAGGTCGGATACAGCAGACACGAATAAGACAGGCACTTCTGGGTCTAATGCGCCCAAGAGAGGTTCCTATAGAGGTTCCGGTGCGTCCTCTTGGTCTTATTCGAGAGACCGTCAGGATAGCGACTCTTGTTCGGGACGTCCTTCAGGCCGGGACAATCGGTCGGACGCCCCGAGGTCGACGAGGCGAGGTGCGGGTCGTGGAAGACGTGGTTTCTCCTACCGCAGGCCTCGCAGGTCCAGGAGGTGATGGCTTAAACCTCTATCGCGTTCCGGTTGGCGGAAGGTTGTCGAGTTTTTCACAAGAGTGGGTGTCGATTACGGACGACCCGTGGGTGAGAGGAGTGACTTCGGAAGGTCTAAAGATATCCTTCAAACGAAAGCCTCCATTAACTCGAAGTCCAAAGTGGACTCATCTTCCGTCAAATCCACAGAAAAGAGACGCTCTGTTATCAGAGGTGCAGTCTCTTTTAATGAAGAACGCGGTAGAGGTCGTAGAAAACCAGGAATCTCTGGGATTCTACAGCCATCTGTTTCTGGTTCCGAAACCAGACGGCTCGTTCCGTCCAGTCATAGATTTGAGCTGGATAAACAAGCTGATCGTCGCTCCGAAGTTTTATATGGAGAAGATTCGATCGGTCAGAGCGAGTATTCGGGTGAACGATTATGCAACGAGCATAGATCTCAAAGATGCGTACTTTCACGTCATGGTACATCCGACATTCCGAAAGTATCTACGCTTCGCAGTCCTAGGAGTGGTGTATCAGTTCCGGGCCATGTGCTTCGGATTGAATCTAGCACCCTGGGCTTTCACTCGGGTAATGAACTCGGTAATGATCTACTTCCGAGCTCATTCGTCTGCGGTAACGTCGGCCTACCTGGACGACATTCTTCAGAGGTACGGCAACGAGTTAACGCTTCAGAACGATGTTCAGAATCTTCTTCTATTGCTCCGACGTCTCGGTTTCATAGTAAACGAGGAGAAGTCGGATCTGGTGCCGTCCAAGTCATTCACTCATCTGGGAATGAGCTTCGAGACGCACAACAATCTCGTTTGTCTGCCGTTAACCAGAGCGAAATTAGTCAGTTGTTATGCTCGCTATTGTCTGCACGCAGACAAAGTCACGGCGAGAGAATTTATGAGACTGATAGGTCTGTGCGGAGCCGCCGCGGATCTCATTCCGATGGGGCGGCTACGCACACGTCCTCTTCAAATTTTCCTGACTCAGAATTGGAGTGTGAAAATTCATTCGCTCGATGTAGACGTTCTCTTGTCAGATCAAGTGAAACAAGAGATTCAGACTTGGGCAAACATTCAGTGGTTAACTCAAGGAGTTCCGCTGCAGTTGCCGGATCCGAGTTTTACCATTATGACGGATGCCAGTCAAACAGGTTGGGGTGCATCATTAATCCCAACGGATTCGAGATGCCAGGGTCTTTGGGATCCGCAATTCCTGTGCAAGCACATAAACATCAAGGAAATGATGTCAATTTGGCTTGCGTTACGTCACTGGATGGACATTATTCACGATGCTCATGTCCAAATCCTATCCGACAATACGACAGTAGTGGCGTATATACGGAATCAGGGAGGCACTCATTCAGTTCCGTTGTTCAATCTAACGGAAAGAATCCTTCTGTTTGCGTTAGAACATCACGTTCTTCTTTCGGTCCGTCACATACCGGGTCGTCTGAATGTGCTAGCAGACTCCCTTTCACGAAAGGGTCGCTTGTTGCCGTCGGAGTGGACTCTCAACAAACAAGTATTCAATCAGATTTGCTACCAATGGGAACGGCCAATGATAGACTTATTTGCGACACATCTCAACAATCAGTTGCAGACGTATGTGTCCCCGTGTCCGGATCCAAGAGCATTTGCAGTAGACGCTCTGTCGATCCCTTGGGACGGAATGATAGGATATGCGTATCCTCCAGCGCCGTTAATTCAACAAGTATTGCTAAAGATAAAACAATCTCAATGCAAGATTCTGTTGGTAGCATCTCTGTCGCCACAGAGACCGTGGATAAATCTACTCAGGTGTCTGTTGTGGGACCTACCGCGGAAGCTTCCTCCACGAGAGGATCTTCTTTCGCAGGGGAAATCGCGTCAACTCCATCACAACCCGCAAGGTCTCAACCTTCACATTTTTCCGTTGTGCGGTCCTTCTTGCATGGCAAGCACTTTACAGGACGAGCAGTGGACGCGATTTCTAACTGTAGGAGGACCTCCTCTTCGCTAAACTATGCGGCTAAGTGGAAGGTTTTTCGTCGTTGGTGTAGGGATCATTCTGTAGATATATTTGATCCCTCTATTCCAGACATTGCAAACTTTTTAGTATACTTGTTTGACGAAATCAAACTGCAGCCTGTTACTATAAAGGGTTATAGATCTATGTTATCTGATACCTATGCACATCATGATAGTTTACAAATTGGATCTAATGTCTCTTTATCGAAATTGGTTAGAAACTTTTCGATAAATAGACCCAGAACTCTTAGATTAATTCCTAAGTGGAATTTAGCTTGGGTTCTCCTTAAATTGAAGGAAAAGCCATTTGAACCTCTTGGGACAGTAGATTTCAAATTCTTATCTTATAAGACAGCTTTTCTCTTAGCTTTCTCTTCTGCCAGAAAGAGCTTCATGCACTATCGGTGGATGATTCTCATTATCGTAGTGTTGGGAACACTATCACCTTCACTACTAATGTGGGTTTTTTAGCTAAGAATCAGGCTCCTAATAAATATCCGGAACCTATTGTTATTAAGGCTCTTCCGTCTTCAGACGGGTGTAGGCCTTTACTCTGTCCTGTTAGAGCACTACGTATCTATAAACAGAGATCTCAGTTCATCAGAAAGGGACGGAAACGTTTCTTTCTGTCTTTGATGCCTAATAGAAAGGACATTTCAGTCCATTCTATTGCTAGATGGATTCAGTTAACTATCCGTACTGCTTATGAAGATTTATCTTCTTCTCAGCAGTCTGTGCTTAAGATTTCTGCTCATGAAGTAAGAGCTCTTTCTACTTCCTGGGCTTATGCTAATAGTGTTGCTATTACAGATTTAATGAAGGCTGCTTATTGGTCTCAGCCATCCACATTTACGAATTTTTATCTCAGAAATATTGAGTCCATTTCTGGAGACCTGCATTGTTTAGGTCCATTATCTGTTGCTCAGAATGTCGTCCACTAAACAGTTGCAACTATAGTTATGCAGGCTTTCTGTTCCGGCAGTGACTCCGTCCGGCTGCCCTCTTCGCTCTGGGCTATTTGACCCAGGGCAAGGGGAAGGGGGGGGGGGGGGGCGGGTGTTCCCTTAGGTCACCTGCTTTATAGTGAAAAGCAAGGGAATGCCTCCTCCAAGTCAGTATTTCTGAGTCGCTTCCGGGATGGTTTTAAAGTGTAATATTAATGTTTAATTTCATTCATGTCTTATTTTTAAAGTGTAGCTCGGTGTGAAGCATTTGTATATGTCAAGTGTCAAACGGGCTTTAATATACAATACTCGGACACTTTTAAATGATTATAAAGAGTCTCAATTCTCTGGACTACTTTATTTATTGGCTTGTTTTAAAAATAATTAGTATATGGGTTATACTGGATGTTAATAGAGAACATGAATGTTATTGTGCTCAATTATTAAGGGTAGTGTATCTTTCTAATTTAATATTAAATAAGAAAGATACATGTAAAGCCTAATACTCCTTTTCTCCTTAAGGGGTTACCTCTTTACTATATAGTTGAGCTTATTGGATTTTCCTCTATGTCCTAGGCCCTCCAGCCTGTTTACTATTCAGCTAAGTCTGGGTCATTGGTACAGTATAAAAATGTTAAAAAATTTATAGTAATTTATATATTTTTTATACTTACCAATGACCCAGATGGGGATGGCCCTCCCTGGAGTTGGGAACTCTTGCCTCCCCGCTGAGTACATAGCGCTGACCAGGCACTGCCAGTAAGAATGATAATTGGCGCCAATTTCGGGACGACTGCGTCACTGCGCATGCGCAGTAGAGGCGTACTATGGAGGTCCTTTAGGACATGATTTCTTTTTGTTTTGGATGCAAATTTTGGGGATTGGGGGGCAAAATTTGTGTTTGGCCCTGGTTTTGTTGGAGTTAGCACCAGCTAAGTCTGGGTCATTGGTAAGTATAAAAAATATATAAATTACTATAAATTTTTTAACTTTTGGAGCAAAAGATAGAAGTATCACTTACTGTTCTTGGAAAATGAGTGGTTTGAATGGAAGACGACAATAATCCATGTCTACAAAGTTATTAAGCCTATTGTTTAATACAAAAATAAGCCATAAAATTATCATGGGTTTAGTGGCTTTCATCTGAATCTGGGATACAAGTACATTAGTCTTTGTCAGTTTAATTCCTGTAAAAACATGGTCAACCTCTCTTGACTGATAAGCATTTAATTACTGAGCCAGTCAATTTGTCACATTGTGTTAATTGCGTATGTGTGGCTTCATGAAAACAGTGGCAAACAAAACGTTTTTATCAAAATAACAGGTATCCTGTTGATGGAATTCCAAGGGCCTGGTGACAAAGAACCAGTAGTTGCTCCTCCCCTTCTCTTATCTTCCAGTAGTAAACTTCCTCAGATGACAATGTCAAATGTCATCTGTCACATGTCAGGCAAGTCGGTCTGTTGATATTAAGCACGCCTCCAAGACGTGATCACCCTTCAGTTTCATGATAGTCTGCAAGTGTCAATCACCAGCCAACAATGTTTTCTCCCAGTGATGGTGTCACACATCTGTCATATTTGACAAAAATTGTTGCACATTTCGCAGTTGTGAATATATGTGATCTGAAACATTTTTGTGTCAGATTGCTGACAAACAACGAATTAATGAACTTCAAAATCCTTTTACATCCAAAGTAAACTCAAATCTTAGAATGTACCAAACTACATGAGTTGTTTTTCACCTGGGACCTTGTACATAACATTTATCAAGCACTTTCAGAAAAGTAAGGAGGTACATGTATTTCAGTTTTATTTTGTTTTCAGTCTGAACTGTTTCACAGTATACCGGTATACCGCAGTACTGTTTTCTATACCGTCACCAGTACTAAAATCCGATTACCGTACAGCCCTACAACCCATTACCCAACGTAACTGCCAAAACCGGCCAGTGCTATTCTAAAAAATCGCCAATTAATTTTCATTCATTTTTTGTCTCAAAACCTATGTTTTTGAGACAAAAAATGAAAAAAATTAGTTATTCAATAATTTTGTTTGCAAGTGTCGTCTGCTTTTTATGTTAGGTAAAGGGTTAAAGGTTAAAGCACTTGTCAGTCAACTGGAAATTCTACTGCACCTTAACCTGTAGGTCTGGTGGCCTCCCGTGCTCTGGCAGTGATTTCTGGTCAAGTCATGGCCAACCATATAGGCAGTCAAGAATTAACTGGAAATAACTGCCAGGGTAACTCTATCATTGTCAAGACTTCTTACAACACACCATGTAGACGTACCTGTTCTACAGTGTCTAAATTTGCTAAAGCTGAAATTTGGCCTTTAACGGCTGAACCGTCATGACAAGGAAAATAACTAAAGGTAAAATCTAACTTTGAGAGTGACTTTACATAATCCTACCAAATTCCCAATTTCTTCCTAATAACGGTAAATTTCCCATTTGGATGGGCCTTCATCACCCCCACAAACCCCCCCCCCCCCACACCCCCCCCCCCACACCCCCCACCCCCCACTCCTGACTAATCTGAAGAATCCTTAGTAGTTCTCTCCTTTCTTTTACTAGCATTTATGCCACATACTGTACATAATGGCAAATATATTGTGATAAGAAGCCATATACATGAAAGTTAACCCTTTACCTAACAAAGAGAATGACACAGGGAGCAAAATTCTTAAATATACTGAGCCAAAAAAGAAAGTATAATAACTTTTGAGGAGCAACTTTTTTAGTATTATCGACTTTAATCCCAAACAAATTATTGTAAATTCATATTTCGAGTGTAGCTGTATGAATTTGCATAATTTCATGTTCTTACTGTTGCCAGCATCACGTCAGGACATTGCAATTCAGACATGGGGTGAAGAAAAGTTCACACATGCAGTCAATAGTGTGTATGTCCACCATTTGCCTCTTGGATGGCAAGACATCGACGGCGTTTGGACCTGATAAGTCTCTGGATGTCATCCTGTGGTATTGCTTTCCACTCCTGCCTTAGAACATTACGTAAGATCATGAAGTTGTACCCGATGGTCCAATTGATCCTAAAAATGCTCGAATGACGACAAATCTGGCAAAAGTGGGGGCCATGGAAGAAGTTCGATGCTCTGCTCCTCAAGATGTCATGACAGATACGCGCTACGTGACATCTGGCATTGTCTTGCTGGAATAACTGCAATCTGATGTTAGTGTTGAACAATGGGACAACAACAGCGTTAAGAATTTGGTCCTATATCACTGTCCATTCAGATTACCATTCATGAAGATGAACTCCATTCGATGGTGCAAGGAAATTCCTGCCTAAACCATTACACTACTCTCCACCAAAACCGTCACATTCCTGCACTCAGGCATCTGAAAACCGTTCTCCTCATCGGCGATACACTCTTGCCCTACTATCAGACAAAAGCGAAATTCACCACTAAAAAGAACTGTGCTCCAATGCTGCCGAGTACAGCGAACACGCTGACATACCCATTCCATTCTGACGTTACAATGACGTTGAGTAAGGATTGGTCCATGGTATGGATGCCTACTTCGGATGCCATGTTCAGCGAGTCTGTTGCTGACAGTTTGTGCACTGATTCTATTGTTAGTTCTACCAGGAGTAATTGCTGCTGTCCTCGTCTCCGGAAGGAAGTGATCCTGCAAGTGAGACGTCCTGATGTGTCCGTCTTGCACAGGGGGTCATAACTCTTGGTCAACCTGAATGCGGTCAGTCGGCAGTAGATCCAGTGGTTCTATACCTTCCAGTGAGATGGTAAATAGTGGCCACAGTGACTCCGAACTCAGCAATGAGCTCATCTGGAGGTATCCCAGTCTCATGCATACCAATGGCATGCAACCTCTGATTTTTGGTTAACTTTGGCATTTTTTAAAATGTCGGAAGACAAAAAACTAGCATGTTTTCTCAATAACCCAGGCTCTATAGCACAACATAACACAAAGAAAATCGTCGGTCACCCATTCAATTTGACATTCTCGGGTAGCACGTGCTATTTTGAAATCCGTAGCAAAATTGTATACGGTTGGGTGGACAACAACATGTCATTAAACTCTTTGCACAACTTCTTGTCCATAAACATGCAATATTAGAATTATTATATTTCATCCTTTATGCTATTTTTTCACATTTGTTTCTATTATACTTTCTTTTTTGACTCAATGTATATCATTTTTTTTCATTCTTCCTTTAAAAACATAGATTCTGGCCTTTACTGAAACTAGCTGGTTCCATTGAGGAGTCATAAGGTCAAGCCAGAAAATAAGCAGACTGACATCTGCAAAATGAGGTCCCCAGAGGGTGAATTTGGTAATGCTACCCTGCATAGCAGGGTAGCATCACTAAATTTAGCCTCTGTGAACCTCAATCTTAATCAGTGTCTCAAACCTAAATAGAGAGAGGTACCCAGAGGATAAATTGGCCCCCTGTATAGGATAGCATCAGCAAATTCACCCTCTGGGGACCTCATTCTTCAAATGTCAGACGACTTATTTTCAGGCCTGCATAGGGTATGTTTTTGAGTCAAAACTTGAATTGGGTGTGGGTTTATATAGTGTGAGTGGATGGAAGGTCATAAGTTATACACATTTTTTTAGCTCACCTGAGTGAAGCTCAAGGAGAGCTTTGATGATCACTTTCCGTCTATTATCTGTCGTCCGTCTGGCCTGAACTTTTACATTATTGACTTCTTCTCATAAACTGCTGGACCAAATTGATCCAAATTTGATTTGTCTGTCCCCAATTCCTTCAGCACACTCTACAGACTGCATCTCACCTGATCATTTTAAAATTTTATATGTAGCTTTAGTGTAATGTCTAGATGGAAGCTATCAAATTTTTCTTAATTTTGTTGAAAAACATGGCCATCAGTGGCCATCTTGGATTTGGCATATAAATTGTTAACAATCTCTTTCACACACTCACTATCTGGTGCATCTCTCATTCAGTCTTTTTCAACTCTAATATGTTGCTTTAGGGTGATGTCTACATGGCAGCAATCATGTTTTTTTAAATTATTTCATGCGCAACTTGACAATATCAGGTATGAACTATTGGGACAGGTTGTTTTCTGCAGAAACTTGAGTGAATGACTTGGCATTACTGGAACTTTCTATTTAGTTTAGTCCCTTTGTGGTCAAGTTGAGCTGCAGCGTCATTGACACTTCTATTGTCAGTTGCTGGGAAAAAGAATAGATTCGAGTTAGTGTGGCCTCATATACCACATCATGCCTATATAAGTATTATCAGGAGTACTGGTTACTGACAAAAAAATATAACCAAATTGTCGAAAAGTGGAAAAACCTTTTACTCATTTAGCTGTATTTATATTACTTAGGCCATAGACATGATCAGGGATGAGACTTTTCAGTTTTTTTTATCGTATTTCAGTCTTTTTCGAATTTATTTTAAAATGTTTATTTCTTTGAATTCACATGAAAATGGTCTTTCAGACCATTTTCATGTGAATTCAAAGAAATAAAAGGTTCCATCAAAACACTATTCAAACTGGTTATCATATAATTGGGGTATAATAGATGATTTTGATACATTTCCCTTCATGCAAGCACAATTTCAGTTTATTTTCATTTTTTTTATTAGTCTAAAGTCTCAAGCTTGCATGATGATGTAGGGTCATACCCAGATGAGGAACATTGGGGGCATGTACTTCACCTCCCCCCCCCCCCCCCCACATCCATAACAAACCCACCAAAGTATTAAAACAGTACTGCCTTGTAATAAATAAGTTATGATAAGCATAGGTAGCTGACTTGGCCAAGTTTTGTTTGGTTATCCACATGTTTTAATCTTTCAGTCAGTTACGCATAAAACTTTGCATAAAGAAAACAGTTGGCCCTGTATGATCACAAAAGAAAGTAAATACCAAATTGGGAAAGAGGATCTGCGAAAATCTGTAGGATTAAACTGTTACTGAACCTCCCAAAATACACAGACTTCACTTGTTCATTTTGTTACCATTCAGGGTATTAAAAATGGTTAAGCTTTCAAATGGCTAAACTGTTGTGTATTGATCCCTGTATGCCCTAGTTATGATCACTGTAGGCCCTAGTTATGATCCCTGTAGGCCTTAGCTATAATTCCTTTAGGCCTTAGTTATGATCCATGTGGACCTAGTTATGATCCCTGTAAGTCTGTTATGAACCCTGTGAGCTCTAGGTATGGCCCTCTGTAGGTATGATCCCTGTAGGCCTTAGGTATTATTTGCTGTGGGCCCTTGTTACGAGCCCTGTTTTTTTTTTTTTTTGGTATGGTCAACAATACCCTGTGTGTAATGTGTATAAACCATCGTGTAGACCGTCATGCATGATCAAATACTAAATTTCAGCAGTGTGTCGTCCATTCATTTTAGTAATGTGTTCCATCGTGCATATGATATGAACAATTTGGTGTATTTCCCTGAATGCCTGGACTTAACATCAACAGCAGTAGTTCCGTCTGATGTCAAATGATGTGCTGCACAAAATGACGTGAAATTCAGCATATACTGTGGTATAACTGTTGGCTAGTACTCTTGAAAACTGATCTGTGTCCTCCTGATATGATATAACCCCTTTTACACGAAGCAGTGGGGAAATTTTATACCTTTTTAGTTCAGCTGAGCGAATCTCAAGGGAGGCTTCAGTAAACACTTTCCGTCTAGACATCTGTCCATCCATCGTGAATTGTACATTTTCGACTTCCTCTCAAAAACGGACAGATCAAACTTCATATGCACGTTCCTCATCTTATGTTAATTTAAGTTTGTTCAAATAAAGTTGCCACACCTACTGGAAGCCCCACAGGGTGTATAGCTCTGTTAGAACCACCCCCCCCCCCCCCCCCCACAAAAAAACCCATAAATGAATAAAGAAATTAAAAAAAACCCAGAGCCACCAATCAGAATCTTTTTATATTCGCTATACAGCATCCTTACGAGGGTCAGATTCAAGTTTGTTCAAATCAAAGTTCAAATCAAGACCCTGGGTTCATATTTGGGCTTTCCTGTGGGTGCTTTTTGTTTTTGGTGCAATATAAGAAAAATTCTTTAAAAAGCTTATTCTTCAGATGCACCACTCAGAATCTTATGATATTTGATATACAGCATCCTTATGGGTGTCATATTCAAGTTTGTGTAAATAAAGTCCCTGGCTCCATATACTACTCAAAGTTTGCTAAGCACCAAATATTTGACACATCACTGTGAAATTTGGTTGTGACATATTTGCGATATTTTTGGTGGATATGATCGAGGAATGTATTGAGATGGCCCCCAGTGTTTGCATTAGCTCTCTTGATGTTCGCGACAGTCCTGGAAAGCATGCACCCCTTGATTTTCATGATGTTTTCGTGTACTGTCTACATGTACATTACATGTGTAGGGTATTCAATCTTCATTTCAACACAAACCCTTGTGATTTAGTGATTGAATATGGCTAATACAGATGTAAGAAGACATTTGTCTGAAGCAGAAATATGGTGGCCTGTTGGGGTGGTGGAGCAAGGGGCTACGCATCGTCAGGTTGGTGAAGCCCTTGGTGTGCACCATACGGTGATCACCAGAGCCTAGGCAAGATTTCAGCAGTATGGCACACCAGTAAGACGCCATGGTGGTGGCAGAGACAGGGCAACATCTGCAGCAGAAGACCGTTTTTTATCATTCAGGTCCGTAGGAACCGCTTTGCTACAGCAACCCAGCTTCGCAGTGACCTTCAGAATGCATCCGGGGTAAATGTTTCGACGCAGCCTATCCGGGCAATGTTGCACGAAGGTGGTCTCCCATCGAGAAGACCATGTATTCGCATTCCGCTGTCCCAGAACCACCGCCAGGCACGATGTGAATGGGCCATGGACCACGTTGGATGGACCAGAGAAGATTGGCGACCTGTCCTTTTTACAGATGAGTCAAGGTACTGCCAAGACTACACAGATAGGCGTTCTAGGGTTGGAGAAGACCAGGAGAGCGATTCCATGCAGCGAACATTGCTGAGCATGACCACTTTGATGAAGGGTCAATCATGGTCTGGGGCGGCATCAGCTGGGATGGACGTACAGAGCTCTGTGTCCTTGAACGTGGTACAGTGACTGTGAAACGGTATATTGATGACTGTATGCAGGTGCAGTGGGTGATAGATTCATTCTGATGGACGATAATGCCCGTCCTCGTGTTGCCCATGCTGTCGGGGAGTACCGACAGAGGGAGGCGATTGAGCGTATAGTTTGGTCAGCAAGATCCCCGGACCTCAATCCAATCGAACATGTCTGGAATGAGTTGCAGCTTGCAATTTCAGTGCGTCCATTCCAGCCAAGAAGTGTCCAGGAGCTTGGTGCCATGCTGGTCCAAGAATGGAAAAAAATCCCACAAGTGACCACCATGAACCTGATTGGGAGCATGAGAAGGCGTGTCAAGCTGTAATTAACAGTAATGGGTCTCATACTCGATATTGAAGCCATACCAGTTCGCTCCGTCAACATTTTGGTATATTGAAAAAATTCCTCTTTTACCAATAACATCCATTTTCCATGGTTATCGTATTCAAAAGCTAAAAAATAATATCAAACACAAATAAAATCTTAATTTCTGTATTTAAATCATTAAAGATATAATTAAATAAAAAATATTTTCACTTTTCATTACAATATTTCAATCAAAACGTAAAACAGGTAGTTGGATGTACTTGGTGCTTAGCAAACTTTTAGTAGATTATTTGAGTTCCCTATAGCAGCCTAAATTTTAACTTAGAGGTATATTCTTTAAAAATCTTCAACAGAACCACCAATCAGAATCTTTTGATATACAATGTACAGTATCCTAAAGCGAGTCAGATTCCATGTTGTTCAAATCAAGACCTTGGGTTCATATTTCGGCTCCTCAAGTTTAACTCATTGCAATATGATATAATTCCCCACGAGAACCCTGAGAAGTGAAGCAGTGCTTGTTTACTGTGGCAAACAAGCTTTATTTTACTAGTAAAATAGGACCCAGTAACCAATGCCTAGGGTGGGAGTCCGCTAAAGAACCATGATATTTAATGGGGTTAGATTCAAGTTTGTTCAAATCAAGACCATGGATTCAAATTTGAGTCCACATTTCAACTTAGTTTAACATGGTGAGTATTCTTAACGAATCTTCTTCAGATTCACCCGTCAGAATCGTATAGAGTATCCTTATTGGGAGGGGGTGGGGGAGGAGAGAGACTCAAATCTGTCCAAATCAATACCCCGGATTCATATATGGGCTTGTTTTTGCAATATGGGGGAGAAATATTTAAAAATCGTCTTCTTCAGATCTACCAGTCAGAACCTTCTGACATATCGTATGTACAGTATGGGGTATAGATGTGTGTCAGATTCAACTTGTTTAAATGAAGTGCCTGTGTTGAAGTGTGTTTATATTTGGGCTTTGTGGTGTTAGCTAGGCATAGTTGCTGAATGTGACATTAAATCTTTTAAACGGGTAAGCTATTAAAGCTAAAGCGCCTCTGGGCCTATTTTTTAATTTATAGCCGTCTTTTGAATTACTTCTTGGATAGTTCTCGGCGAGTTTTCCAGGAATTTCGAAGAAGTCTGGTATAGTTATCAGTGAATGAAAATGGTAGCCAGTAGATCATCTGTTTGAATAAACGTTGAAACATGACTATAGCGTCAGAGACAAAAAAAAAATACTGTTGGAGTTCACTGTCATGTTTTTCATCTAGATTAAATAAGGGCGTGTTCTAAAGGAGTGTATCACACGGGTAACTTTCCAAAGCGCTAGACAACAGTCTCGCAAAAGTTTATCAATTTCACATCATTTTGTGAAGCACATTTGTTCTCTTGGGTGCAAGAAGGCGTCATTAAGCATTGCAGATGGCGCCTTGTTCCACTCGGGAACAATTCGGTATCTTTCCTTTTCTTTTTTGATTGGAATTTAATGACACAACAGCCATTGCCACCTCCTGTCTGACAGTTTTACGGGTAGATGAAGCCAGTGTTCCCAAAGAGAAGCAATTAGCAACTATCACAACCCTCAACCTAATAACTCCGCACAATCAGGGTTAGCATTGGTTGAAGGCAAGTGAATTATTGATGTGCAGTACATTTTAATACACAGCGCAACCTCCCCCCCCCCCCCCTCCCCATATCGTGGGTAATCTCGATTAAGTGCCTTGCCTGAGGACGCAATAAAGTTACCGTTGGTCAGGATCGAACCGTGGACCTTTCGGTTTAGTTTAAACATATTTTATTTGCCATAAATTTGCAAAAAGCATTGGACTACAAGTTATACAACTTATGTTAACTCCTGTCCATAAATACAACAGAAAAACAATACATAGATGCGACTACAAGATATATAGGTTGTTTCTCAAAAGAATAGGGATTTACACTATTTACAATTGAAATGTATGTTGTTGAAACAGGCAGCCAAGTTCGTAAGAGGGTCTCGACTCGGAGAACACATAGGGCTGGACACTGTTGACTTTATCTACGAAAGCTCTTGAATGGTAAGTTTTGAGGCCCAAAGCAGTATAGTTGTTGTAAAGGCTGGATTGCACACGAATGAGAACTGCCTCGAGAGAATGCTCTTTAAAAGTGAGATTATCAAATATTTAAATTTAAAAAAAATGTTTACAGTCTCAGCACATATTTTTTATGATATAGAATGCAAGTGCACTAAAAGTGCATCCTAAACTAGGAGTAAAAAGAAATTCCACAGGACAGTTTCCGCCAAACTGTTTCAGTTTACATTCCACCTAAACGTGTAAGTCAAGGTACGAATTAAAGTGTAGGCAAACGACGCGTACCTTTTATCAATACTAGCGCGAGTTATCTACCCTCCATAATTATTCACCTATACCGCGAATTAATTAAAACACCATTACAAAACGTTTTTTCACATTGGAGACATAAATAAAGAACATCGGATCAGTCGGATTATCTTCGTTATCCTTTATTCTTTGTGAAAATGCACCGCCTACGTAGAAACAGACGACGTTTTAAGGTTTGAGAGGAATAATTATACCAGCTTCTTACCATACAGAACTTCCGTGAGGCTGGGGGTGACCCTCGGCTGAATGGTGGAACAACTCAGAATTTATTTAGTTCTCCAAAATTCATATAACCATTTTTCAAAATTTGTTTAGTTTTTTTGAGAATTTAGCCCCACTTAAAAGCATAGGTGTACTATCATGCAAAAACATTACAATGTCAAAATTCTTTATTCTTTATTGTAATTTGTAAAGAAAAAAAGAAAACGCCATTATAATTTATATATAATTTATATTACCTTGGTACAACCGTATTATTAGGCTATCACCAAAAGTAGACCTAGTCGGAAAAAAGTGTATACAGAATTGTCATCGCCCGATATCAACAGGCACATTTAAGAGAACAGTTTTTGAAACATGTAAATTAGTATTCCCCAGCGTAAGATGCAATAATCTGCAGTGTAGCGATTATACATCGTAGGTCAATAGGCGTGACGAGTCCTAAACAACAACACCACAACAACCACCAACTCGTCCCGATGTTGAGGTCCGTATCTCATCTCATCTCGTTTAACCCTGTGCTAACTCCCTTCTTGGATCAAGCCCAGAATGAATGCTGTCCCGCGCCGAAGGGGATGTGTTCAGTCAGAAGATACCTTGCGACGCCATGGTTTGTGGTTGGGTCGGAGGTAAATCAGCAAATCCTGATGGGGCTGAGCTTTTTAGACCTGATTTGCTGGACATCCTTCGTAAATTTAGCTATAAACGCAGATAAACGGAGGATATTTTGAAAATTCGACTTTTCACTAGATCCCCGATCAATAAATAATTTATTACAGTTTTACAGTTTAATTCTAAAACATACTAGTAGATTATGAACCCTCTCATTGGAGTGAACTCCAAGCAGGGACGCCTGGCCAAAATTTCCAAGAGTTGGAAATTTGGAGGGCAAGTCATGAGTAGTTGGACATTCCATCTGTCTGGATTTTATGGCTTCTATGGTGATGCTGATGTCTCCTTTACTTCCCCAAACCCAACTCGGTTTCAACTCTGCAAAAATTCCAACTGTTATTGTTTACAACTATCATGTACGCAGTACGTTACTGATCGTAATAAAAAAAAATCCTCGAAATGCATTTCAAGAAAATCACATCGTGTAAAATCGTTATCCTGAGTTAATTCCACCATTCACAGTTCCAAAATGATGAAAGATCGAAAATTGATCGTTCCTGCATAAGATCTGATTTAATGTTAGGAGATTGTGGCTTGCTCTATGTTCTCAGCTTGAACATTTTTAGCACATATTAAATTCTCAGAATAATACCAAATAATAATAACCTGATAATTCTATCATAAATGTGTTGGCATTTAAGATTTTCAGTTACTAAAATCAATTTTTTGCCCCCTTTCATGGCTTCATTTTCAAAATTTTTCTAGTTCTAGGTAGCGAATTTCCAACTGGGGGAGGGACCACGAGGGGGTAAACCCCTCCAGGTCCCTCCCCCTAGTTAGACGTTCACTACCCTACACCCCCCCCCCAATCGGAAACCTCTAGCCACGTCCCTGACTCCAAGAGCCCATTCCAGTGAGTGCGGGGGGGGGGCATGGCCTGCGTTATGGGGGCATAGGTGAAAAACATTTAGTTGTTATAGAAAAGCCATAGTTAGTGTCGTTTATAACTTGCATTGATCAATATGATAAATGATTCGGGAGGCAAATAGCTCTCCCAATCTGATTTATATTGTTCTTGAAAAATTATGCAACGTCATTACAGAAA
Source organism: Pictodentalium vernedei (assembly GCA_031216915.1). NCBI lineage: Eukaryota > Metazoa > Mollusca > Scaphopoda > Dentaliida > Dentaliidae > Pictodentalium > Pictodentalium vernedei. The sequence continues at coordinate 159,394,753 of CM062290.1, forward strand.
ACACCATTTCCAAGGGATATTGTTTATTTTTAAATCTGAAAGTAATTTTACACTACATAAAACAAAGCAAACACTCTTCCAGCTGAAAAAAATCTTTTAAATGAGAGAAATCAAGGGCGGCATTTTAGCAGGTTTCTTATTTTGGGTACAGCTTTTACCGCCTTGAATTTGGTGGAATCTAAAGGACTGATCGTTGGGAGTATGGTTTGATTCAGTTATATCATTTTGCGCCGACTGAGGCGAGGCCAATCAACAATGGGATAATTTTGAACATTTGGAAATTTATAAATTTGATGATGGCAATTTGTGAACCCAATAACGTCTTCTGACACACAATCATGTTTCTTCCACATTTTCACAGTGATGGGGTCATTCGCCAGACAGACAATCTGGCCATGCTGTCTCCCAACAGAATACTATTTATTTCCATTTTATTTTCATGCTATTTGCTTCCATTTTAATTTTATTTTCAACTGAATTCTTCGTGACGCCCATGTGTACGACGGCAGATTATAATAAATAAAGGTAAAGGCATTCGCCAGGTGTCCTTTGAGGCTTTGTGAAAGTTGAGAAAAACGACCATTTGGGAATACCGAGTAAGGGGTCGATTTTATTCAATTGTCATAAAACATCAAATACCAGTGCCGAATTCATGTTGCTCGAGAGTGGCGGAAAAGACATATTTGAAACAGGTGCGCGGCACAAGCAAAGAGCTCGGAAATATACTATTTGCATTTATTTTTTTTATCGATTCTCTTCGTCCCCTTCATGGGTCCGTGAAGCTAGCAAGCAGTTAGCAATTCGATCTGTGAAGTCAGCAAGCAGTTAGCAACTCGAAATGTGAAGTCAGCAAGCAGATAGCAGTTAGCAGTTAGCAATTCGAAATGTGAAGTCAGAAAGCAGTTAGCAGTTAGCAATTGAAAATGTCAAGTCGCGGATATTAGATGTGTCTTGACGATTCGCCCAGAGGACGTTTCGTACCTAAACATTTCGTACCAACAAAACTTTTTGTAAACCTGAGGACTGTGAGACAGAGGGATTTGCCTTCCCCGCTTGTTCCTTCGGTACTCAGAAAACAGCCAGTAAGCAGTTAGCAATTCAGAAAGTGAAGTCAGAAAGAAGTTAGCAATTCGAAATGTGAAGTCAGAAAGCAGTGAGCCGTTAGCAGATCAATTTGTGTAGTCAGCAAACAGTTAACAATTCAGAATGTCTAGTCAGAAAGCAGTTACCAATTCGAAATGTGAAGTCAGAAAGCAGTTAGAAATTCGAAGTGTGCAGTCAGAAAGCAGTTAGCAATTCAAAATGTCAAGTCGCGGATATTATATGTTTCTTGACGTTTCGTCCAGAGGACGTTTCGTACCAAGACATTTCGTACCAGTAATACTTTTTGTCAAACCGAGAAGGACTTTGAGGCAGAGGGATTTGCCTTCCCCGCTTGTTCTGTCGATGCTCAGAAAAAGTCAGTAAACGGTTGGCAATTCAGAATGACAAGTCAGAAAGCAGTTAGCGATTCAAAATAAGAAGTCAGAAAGCAGTTCGCAATTCGAAGTATGAAGTCAGAAAGCAGTTAGCAATTCAAAATGTCAAGACACGTATAGTAGATGTTTCTAGAAGTTTCGTCGACGAGACGTGTCGTATGAAGACATTTGTACCGAAATATTTCTGTGAACTTAAAAGGGACTTTGGGGCGGGGGGGGGGGGGGGGATTTCCTTCCCTCTGGGCCGCTTGTTCTGTTGGTACTCACAAAAAGTCAGTAAGCAGTTAGCAATTCAGAATGTCAAGCCAGAAAACAGTTAGCAATTCAAAATGTTATGTCAGAAAGCAGTTATCAGTTAGCAATTCAAACTGTGAAGTCAGCAAGCAGTTTACAGTTAGCAGTTAGCAATTCAAAATGTCAAGTCATGGATTTTAGATGCTTCTAGACGTTCGTCCACGGCACGTGTCGTACAAAGACATTTCGTATCAACAATTTTTCTTGTGAACCTGAAGGGGACTGTGGGTCGGAGGATTTTGTATAGGAGATATGCCTTTCTCATTGATTATATCATTTTCATGACTTTGAAATTTACGTAACAACCTCGGTTTATTTAGTTATCTCGTGATGGTTCAGACTGAAGGCAAGTCTGCTAATAAACCAAGATGAGGGAACAAATACCCAATGGGAATCTATTTTTTCTGAACATGTTTGGGTAATCATACCCTTTTTGATACTTTTCTTTTTAGTGGCGTTTTTACGAAGACAGACTCCACTTATAGTTTAATGAAGTGGCGGGTAGTCGGCGAGAGGGAGCCGGAATAAATAAGTGGTTTTCGAGAAATAACTTTAATTCTATTCGACGCACCTCAGTCAAATTTACACCAAATATTCGCCTATGATTAAGGAAGACACCTTTTGATTTAGGGGTCTGGTGACTCGAGGACAATGTCCGTGTTATTATAAATAGATTTTTTGACGAATTGTATTCCGGGAAATGACTTGAGCTCCATTTCATATTCATCTAACAAACTTAAACTAGATTTAGGACGGTAAAACAACTATGGATTTGGGGATTCAATGCCTTAAGGTCAAAACCACTGTTAATATATATAAAATAATTTCGACGAATGGGATATGATTCCGTGTAATAACGCTTTATGAATCTTCGGCAAACTTACGCCAAAGGTAACCCCACAGAAGAGGAAGACACTTTATGATTTTGTATCTTACCCCAGACGGAAGACACCTATTGTTTTGGGGATCTGGCACCACTGCCAAGGCCACTGTTACAGTAAATATTTTTTGACGAATTGGTTTCCCCGTGGGGATCCCAGGAAGTGAAGCAAGTCCTGTTTTGCTGGTAGAATAGGACCCAGTAACCAATGCTTGGGGTAGAAGTCCCCTAAAATGGGAAACATCGGTGTAAATGATTGGCTTAATTTGAGTTTATACTTGTGTTGCGGGCACGATTAGCCATTGTTCAGAAATATATGACTTTAAACACCAATAAATAAATAAATGATGACGAATTGGTTTCTGGGCAATAGCTTTAGTTCTATATCAAGTATCTTCAAAAGACTATCACCACATGTTACCCTGTGTGAAGGGGAGACACTTAATGATTTTAGGATTTAGTGCCCAAGGTCAAGATCCCTGCATCCCTGCTGCAATGAAAAATATTTTTACCGAATTGGTTTCTGGGAAATGAAAGTTTCATTTCATGCATCTTCGAAAACTTACACCCTAGGCCATCCGATAAGATGGGGGCTGTGTTCCAAGGTCAAAGTCACTCTTACTATAATCGCAATGATTTTGACGAATTGGTTTCCGTGCAATAACTTTGCTCCCGTTTCACTATCTTTTCCAAACTTACACCAAGATGGTACTGTGTAGGATGGCAAGACTCCTATTGATTTTGGGGGCGGGGGTCTGATTACCTTAGACCAAGGTCATTGTTACTATAAGTGAATTGATGAATTGATTCCTGGGCAATAACTTTATTTAGTTCTATTTTGTGTATCTTTACAAAAGTTACACCGGGGGTTACCAGAGGTACACTATAGGATTGGTAGACACTGTTGCGACAGATAATTTGCTTTTTTATTTCAATGTCGAAACTCGACTTGTTGATTCGTGGTCCTCTAGTCATGTTTTTAAAATTATTTCTGCCTTCCCTTAACAACTTCAAATCCTCACAGCTTGACCACAGCAACTCATATCCGATGAACATGTGTAATCCTGTTGTTTCAACATGGCAGTGTTACTGGAATAGAACGTTGCTTGGTCTGATCATTTCTGAAGGCGTTATGTACATGTAATTATAGCCTTTTGAATAATATGTTATATCTTTGACCTCTCTACCAGCCATTACTCATGATATCGAGGTGAAAGGTGGTAGGATGGTGAACCAACGGAGAGGGAAAGATACACAGGAGTAAATAGTTTTGCCCTAACGCTCTAAGAGAAAAATGTTTAACTCCCCTTTCTCATTCAGCCACTTTCTGTAGTTTTCAAGTGTCAGTGACCACTTTATAGTTTCATGGAATAGGAACCTTCATTGTGACAAAACTCTGACCCAGTGCGCTAAACCTCATGCTGGAATGGGCATGGGCGTTCACCGTTGGGTCTTAGCGAGTCAGTATACACACTTGCTCAGACCTATAGTATCAAAGAGTGGGGGTGTAAGGCTATGCAGATTTTTAAAGCAAATACTAGGACCAACAGTGGACCCGCACAGGCCAACTCTTACAACTCATGCCAAAGCCAACAATTGGTTCCCCCTTATATATTTCCTGTTTTGAGATTTATAGGCCTTCGCTCACATTATCAACCACCGAAGCCCGCTATCGACAGGATATGTACTCACCGTGAAGCAAACTCTGGGAAAATAGAAAACGAATACCATTTTCTTATGGAATGTACACATTATTCAGAGCTTCGATCAGAACTATTTGTTCTGATGAACAGTAAGATTGACGGTTTTATTGATCTTTGTATATTTAAGAAATTCAAATTAATATTTGAAAATAGAACCCCCAGTTTAAGCCATAAAATTTGCAGCGTGATCCGGGATTTTTTCGCCAGTCGATTATGATATGTTTAGCGATGTGTATTGGAAATTCTAGTTCACGTCTCCACGATCTTTTGCGTATCAAATTAATAAAAAAATATATAGTACTTTGATCATGGAAAATTGGTGGATAAAATTGTAATATTTTGAGTTCTACTTTTGTTCATGTTACTTGTAGATTATCGCATCCTGTTCCGTATGGGATGTTTTATGCTAATAAATGTTATGTTATGTTATGTTATGTTATGTTATGGTAAGTGGTTCATAGTCTCCAGAAATATGTAAGCTGTTACCACAGGCTGTTATGCGTAATATAAACATGGTATTCCAAAGCGTACGATCTCCTTCAGCCAATGCGCCACATCGGAAAAAGTACTGGTAATTGGTTGTGCGTTTTGGTTGGGTGCCCAATAGGCACTATCTCGTTGAGACTGTCAATTTATCAGTGCTCAGAGAAAACCTGGGCATCGATGATGCAAGACTGCGAGTGTTTTTTTTTTATCTCGGACTGAACGTATGACGCAGTGTCCACGTTGTTTTTTTTTTTTAGATCACGGCCCAGACTGAAAGTCACCTTTTCGAAGTGACTGTCAACCCAGGGAGGGGGGGGGGGGTGGAAAAAAAATTGCAAAACACTGATGCCGGGTGGTGGGTGGGTGGGTGGTCAAGGAGGTCCAAAAAAAAAATTTTCCGATGCTTGCAAATTTTTTCCTCAGACACTTTGGGGCAAAATTGTATACCATAATCAGTGAAGTATCATTCAAGAACCAATAAAAAGACACTCAAGTTATCAGGGGGTACCTACCATGGGTTATATACGATTATAAAACTGTTATTGTGGCTGAGCTATGATTCGGTTTATAGTGATACAATGTATGACATATTGAATAATGCAAGTTAAAATGCATCACTAATTGCAAGTATCAAACACTGCACTCTAAGGATAAGTTATCTTGGGGGTGTTCCGTTTGATTAAATTTCTAATATGTTCACCCTGGTGAGATCGGCTGGCTTAGATGAGGAGCAAAGACAATTATTTGAAGTCAGGAACAGTTACAGATTTCAGCTGCAGGAACAATTCTGCACAACGATGTATCCAGACCTATTACGAAAACATCAAGGACTCTTATTGCCATTGTAGGAAGTATGTAACACAAAAACTACTAAACATTGAACCTGATTGAACTGCTATTTTATTTCAAACACATCTGAGAACACAGGTGTCAACAAAATCATGTACCAGACCTTCTAGGGCTGGACTTAAAATAAGTAATAAATCCCCTCCCCCCAACCCAGCCATGCCCCACCCAAACCGTCGTCAAAAAAATAAACAAATACATAAATGACTAAACTTATTGCTTTTTGCATACACATACCGTGGAACCTCTCTTGATAGACCAACATTTTTGCCAGACAAAAGGGTATGTTGCCCCTGGCTGCATAGAGATTTTTTTTTACCCTTCACTTTGATATTGAAGTATACTTTCTCATCCGCAATTACCTCTCTTCGTGTCAGTCCATGCTGGTTCATGCATGTAGTCAAAAAATCAACAATTTGTATGATATTTTACAAAGCTCTCTGAACTCTGTCGAATACCATATATACTGTTGGTTTCTACAACATGTCTGAACACATGGAGAGATAACTATAGGTAAAAAATTAATGATATGACATTCAAGAGTGTTAATGAATTACAATAGAACATGCCTTGAGAGACCGATGTCTTTGGAGACCATGTTTTATATGGACATACCAGCTTTACTCTATATTTGATTTGTCATGGGAGAGACCATCTGCCTTAAGAGACCACTTTGGTCTGATAAAACGATGTTCTTTCAAGACCTGTCCTACTGTACAAGGTCAATCACTCAATACTGTATGATAAAATTGGGTATGGTGGGAAGGATGATGCAGAAGCATGTATTTAGTGGGGGAGGGTGGTTCAGATAACCCCGGAAAAAATTGTAAAACTGGAAAAAAATTGCATGGGGTGGGTGGGTGGGTCCTCCGACCGGTCAAAAACCAAA
>CM062290.1:160001428-160319979 GCA_031216915.1 Pictodentalium vernedei
AAGGACCGCCATTGTAACATAAACACCATGGAGATTTCTTTTCTAGTTTAGCATCTAACTGTCACCCACCTTTACAATACTTTACCTATACATTTGTTACAGGCTACAGTCAGTATTTATGTACATACCCTTACAATACTTTACATGTACCTTTGTTGTCAGGGCCTTACCTAATGTGTGTCATTGCTGTGTCACATACTATACATGTACATGTTTTACACAAGTTGAGCTACAGTGTCATTGACACTTTCATTTTTAGCTCAACTTTGACGAAGTCAAATTTGAGCTATTGTCATGGCCCGTTGTCCGTCTGTCCGTCCGTCTGTCCGTCCGTCTGTCCGTCTGTCCGTACGTCAACAATTGGCTATGGCTCGGGCTAGAGGTCGTATTTATGAACCGATCTTTACGAAACTTCTTGTGTACCTTTGTTATGACCCTGGGACGGGAACGAGTGTTTTTAGGTGTGGTCCGAAATTCAAGATGGCTGCCAGTGGCCATTTTGTACCGATGATGCAAAAATCAGTTTTTTGTACAGAACTTCCATATGAAAGTTCTGATTTGAATAAAGTTTTGTATAAATGTTTAGTACCATGGGATACATCACATATAATACGGGGTTTTTTCTCGTGCGTAAATTATGCGAATTAGACTGACTTTGATTTATTTAGTGTTACTTTCAGAGCTGTAAGTGCCAAGCTGCTATGGCTCGGGCTAGAGGCCGTATTTATGAACCAATCTTTACGAAACTTCTTGGGTACCTTTGTTATGACCCTGGGACGGGAACGAGTGTTTTTGGGTGTGGTCCAAAATTCAAGATGGCTGCCAGTGGCCATTTTGTACCGATGATGCAAAAATCAGTTTTTTGTACAGAACTTCTGTATGAAAGTTCTGATTTGAATAAAGTTTTGTATAAATGTATAGTACAATGGGATACATCACATATAATACGGGTTTTTTTCTCGTGCGTAAATTATGCAAATTAGACTAACTTTGATTTATTCAGTGTTACTTTCAGAGCTGTAAGTGCCAAGCTGCTATGGCTCGGGCTAGAGGCCGTATTTATGAACCAATCTTTACGAAACTTCTTGGGTACCTTTGTTATGACCGTGGGACGAGAACGAGTGTTTTTGGGTGCAGTCCCAAATTCCAGATGGCTGCCAGCAGCCATTTTGTACCGACGATCCCGACATCTGTTTTTTGTACAGAACTTCCATATGAAAGCTCTGATTTGAATAATTTTTTGTATGAATGTTTAGTACCATGGGATACATTACATATATTACAGGTTTTTTTCTTGTGCATAAATTATGCAAATTAGGCTAACTTTGATTTATTTAGTGTTACTTTCAGCACTGTGAGTGCAAATCCCAATACGGCTCGGGCTAGAGGCCGTATTTATGAACCGATCTTCACGAAACTTCTTGGGTACCTTTGTGTTCACTGTGGGACGAGAAGGAGTGTTTTTGGGTCCAATCTGAAATTCAAGATGGCCGCTAGCAGCCATTTTGTTCAAAATTAAGTGCAATCAGATTTTTGCGCAGAACTTCCAAATGAAAGATCTGATTTGAATAAATTTTTGTATGAATGTTTAGTACCATGGGATACATTACATATAATACAGAGTTTTTCTCGTGAATAAATTATGCAAATTAGGGGTCCGGGTGGGACTTAGAAAATTTTGGACCAAAATCCGGAAATTAGTTTTTTGTGTTTTGATGCATTTTGGTCAATTTTAAGAAGAAGAAGAAAAAATTTTAGTCTGAAAATATTTTGTTTGGGACTGAAAATTTCCACACAAAAATAATAATCTACAATGATTGGTCTTAATCTGTAGTCCATTACAGTCACCTTGTAATTCTTTTATTATTGTTGACTGGGCCAAAACAAATACTAATTCCTGTCATATTCATTATTCAGTTGTCTTGGTCACAGCAAGTACTAATTCCTGTCATATCCAAGTTGAGCTACAGAGTCATTGACTCTTTCATTATTATGTCCCCGTGGGAACCCCGGGAAGTAAGCAGCACTTGTTTACTGTGGTAAACCAGTTCCGCTTTACTAGTAAAATAGGACCCAGTCACCAATGCTTGGGGTGAAAGTCCTCTAAAATGGGCAACATGTAGATCAACGATTGACTAAACTTGACTTCATCTCCATGTTGTGTCACGATTAGCCATGGTGCATAAATATGTGACGTTAACCACCAACAAACAAACAAACATTTTTATTTTGCATTGTTGGTGTCTAGAGGAAGTTTCCTTTTGATTTTGGACCAGTCAGCGGAACTAAGATTATTTCCACCAGTGGCCAATTCATTATGATGGCCATCTTGACTTTGGTTTCCACCAAATAACTGATGAATACTGACTCGAATCAATTTCATTTTTTGTCTGTGAGTCTGTTCATATTTTCCTTTAGCACAGGCTTCAACCAGTAGTTCTTGACGGATCGTCACAAAATTTCACATGCAGATTTGTCTAGATGAGAACGTCCCCTTTGGGTAACGATCAGTCAACTGTGATAGCTGCCAGAGCCTAAAACCCCAAAACGTTTAGCACAGTCTACAGGTTGTATTTATGAAGAGATTTCATGGTAACATGGTAGGATGACTCTGTATAATATCTAGATGAGAATGTCCCCTTTTGGTTATGATCTGTCAACGATGACAGCTGCCCAAGCCCAAAACCCAAAAACTTTTAGCATCGTCTACAGGTCATATTTAATACAGAATGATTTCATTGTATCTTGGTAGGATGACTAAGTATGGTGTCTAGATGAGAACTTCCCCATTTGGTTGTGATCTATCAACTGTGATGACTGCCCGAGCCCAAAACGCTAAAACCTTTAGCATAGTCTACAAGTCATATTTATGAAGGGATTTCATTGTAACTTGGTATGATGACTCCATGTAATGTCTTAATGAGAACACCCCTTTTGGTTGCGATCGGTCAACTGTGATGGCTACAGGGGCCCAAAGCCTGAAAACCTTTAGCACAGTCTACAGGTCATATTTATGAAGGGATTTCATTATAACTTTATAGTATGACTCCAGATAATGTCTAGATGAGAACTTCCCCTTTTGGTCATGATCATTCAGCCATGATGGCTTCCTGAGTCCAAAACCCTGAACAAAACCCTGCAAACCTTTAGCACAGACCGCAGGTTGTATTTATGAAGGGATTTCATTGTAACTTTGTTGGATGACTCAGTATAATGCTCAGATGAGGACATCCTCTTTTGGTTGTGATAGGTCAATCATGATGGCTTCACATGCCCAAAGCCCAAAAACCTTGAGCACAGTCTAAAGGCCATATTTATGAAGGGATTTCATTGTAACGTGATAGGATGACTTGTTTTGGAATAATTTCACTGTAACTTTGGTTGACATACATTAACTGTGAGAGCCACATTAACCCAGTCTACACCTCAAATTATTTTTATTGAAATCATTGCATACAGGGAACAGAAATTAACATATTCTCAATTATCACAATTCTTGTCGTATTTCATAATCCTTTCATAAATATTAATTATTATCCTTTTCATCAAACACAACACACAATCAAGTTAAGCTACAGTGCCATTGTCACTTTCATTTGGTTATGCATTATAGGTGGCTAGAGGAAGCTTCCTTTTGATTTTGAATCAGTTAGCCAATTCCACCAATTCATTATGGCTGCCATATTGAATTTGGTTTCTGTCCAATAACTAATGGATGCTGACTTGAATCATTTTTATTTTTAGCTTAACTTGACAAAGTCAAGATAAGCTATTGCCATCCTGTGTGTGGAAGTCTGTCAGTCTGTCAGTCTTTGAGTCTGTTCACAATTTCTTTAACACAGGCTACACCTCATTGTTCTTGTCTGATCATCACAAAATTTCGTATGCAGGTTTGAGGTCAATTCTAGATGGGGACATCCCTTTTAGTCATGATTGGTCAACCGTAACGGCTATGCGAGCCCGAAATCTGAAAACCTTTAGCACAGTCTACAGGTCATATTTATGAAAGGATTTCATTGTAACCTGGTAGAATGACTCCATATAATGTCTAGATGAGAACATGCCCTTTTGGTCGCATCGGTCAGTCATGATGGGCACATCAGCCCAAAACCCAAAAATCTTTAACACAGTCTACAGGTCATATTTATGAAGGGATTTTATTGTAACATCATAGGATGAATCTATATAATGTCCAGATCAGAACTTCCTTAACTTCAAAGGATAACTCGGTATGAAGTCTAGATGAAACTGACCTATTTTGATCACAATCGGTCAGCCGTTATTGCCGTCTGGTCATGTGACCTAGATTCTTTTAGCACTGTCTACAGGTTATTAGCTCACCTGACTGAATGTCAGGGTGAGCTTTTCTTATCACTCTTCGTCCATCGTCCGTCGTCCTGCGTGAAGGTAGTGTTTGAGCCTCTTTCTCCTAAACCACTGGCCACATTTTAATTAAATTTCATGTAAGTAGTGGTTATATAGGGGCATTTTGATTTTTATCCAAATTAGGTTTTGGCTCATATTGAGCAGAGGTGTGGGGAAAAAATGGCCAAATGTTTTGAAAATCTTCTAATGAACCACCAGCAGCACAAACTTGATATGTGGTATACAGAGTCCTTTTGAGGTTTAGAATCAAGTTTGTTCAAGAGAAGTTTGTCGGACATTATTTGCCTTCATTATGGGAGGGGCAAGAATTTTTGCCAGTCTCAAAATTTCTATTTTCCAAACCGAGCGGCAGATTTGAACCAAATTTGATATGAGGGCTTATTGGGTCATAAGTACTTAATTTATGCCCAATTTTTTTTCCTGTCGCCCCATGGGAACCGCAGAAGCTAAAAAAAGAAAAAAATTAAAACGCCCATATCTCCAAAACTACACGGCACGGAGAATTCTTATTTGGTGTGAAGCTTCCTTAGGACCAACAGAATGGAATGGTAAAAAAACATTGCTATCGGTTTTATCATGGGTACTTTTTGGGGACTTTGAAAAAGTGCTTGAGTCAGCATTTTTTTCAACACTGTGGGTAATGGGAAAACCATTTAAGACTACTTTTCTCCCAAACCACTGCTCCAAAAGCTTTCAAATTTCACATATAACATCTTTGGAAGATTGTTTCACATGTTTATTGAAATAGTTCCCTGGGTCCATATTTGGGCTCTCTATGGGAGCCCATATGTTTAAATTAGTGCAGTATGAGGAATATTCTTTAAAAATCTTCTTCTTCAGATCTACCAATAAAAATCTTTTGATATTTGGTATGCAGCATCCTTAGGGGGTGAGATTCAAGTTTGTTCAAGCCAAGTCCCTGGGTTCATATTTAGGCTGAAAATTTGGGGTCCCATTCCGGACTTAGAAATTTTGGACCAAAATCCGGAAATTTTTTTTTGTTTTTTTTTATGTGTTTCGGTCAATTTTAAGACAAAAAAATTTTATTTTTTTTACACTGAAAATTGGGGGCCTGGTGGGACTTTTGAACCAAAATCTGGAAAAAATTTTTTTTGTTTTTTATGCGTTTCGGTCAATTTTTAAGACAAATAAAAATTATTTTTATTACACTGAAAATTTGGGGTCTGGGTGGGACTTGGAAAATTTTGGACCAAAATCCGGAATTTTTGTTGTTGTTTTTTTATGTGTTTTGGTCAATTTTAAGACAAAAAAAAATTTATTTTTTTTTACACTGAAAATTTGGTGTCCGGGTAGGACTTAGAAAATTTTGGACAAAAATCCGGAAATTAGTTTTTTTGATTTTTATGCATTTTCAAAGAAAAAAAAATTTTAGTCTGAAAATATTTTGTTTGGGATTGCAAAAATTTCCAAACAAAAATAAAAAAAAATCTGTTTTTTATGCATTTATCTCCATTTTGGGACGTGAAAGTGCAGGAACTGAAAATAGAAGGAAAATCCTGTGTATTGTGTGGACACAATCGCTTCATCTAGTTGTTATATGCTATTCTCAGGAGGGGCGTATGCAGCTTATTCAATTCAAGTCCCTGGTTTTGATATTTAGAGTACCATGTCAGGTGAGCACCCTCAGGCCCCCTGGGGCCTCTTGTTTTTATGAAGGGATTTCATTGTAACTTGGTAGGATAACTTTGTATAATACCTAGATGAGAGTCTCCTATTTTGGTCATAATCGGTCAACCATGACCTAGATTTTGTAAGTCTTTGAGCTATATTTTTGGATTTCATTACAGGATGACTCATTTTAAAATGATTTTACTGTAACTTAGTAACCTTGGTTTACATACATTAACTGTGAGGGCCACATTAACCCAGGCCCCAATTTTTTAGTACAGTCTAAACTTCAAATTTTTCTTATTGAAAACATTGCATATAGGGAACAGAAATTAACATATTCTCAATTGCCACAATTCTTGTCTTACTTCATAATCTTTTCATAAACGCTAAACAATATTCTTTTCATCAAAGACTACACACAGTCAAGTTAAGCTACAGTGTCAGTGACACTTTCATTTAATTATGCATGGTTGGTGTCTGGAGGAAGCTTCCTTTCAATGTTGGACCAGTTTTTGGATGAGCTAGCCAATACAATATGGCCACCATGGTGGCCATATTGAATTTGGTTTCCAACCAATAACTGATAGATGCTGACTCGAATCATTTTTATTAGCTCAACTTTGGCGAAGCCAAATTTGAGGTATTGTCATGGCCCATCATCCATCTGTCCGTCCGTCGCACCGTACACATGGCTCGGGCTACAGGCCGTATTTATGAACCGATCTTTACGAAACTTCTTGGGTACCTTTGTTATCACTGTGAGACGAGAGCGAGTGTTTTGGGGTCCGGTCCGAAATTTAAGACGGCCGCTGGCAGCCATTTTGTACCAAAATTAGGTGCAATCAGATTTTTGCGCAGAACTTCCATATGAAAGCTCCGATTTGAATAATTTTTTTATGAATGTTTAGTACCATGGGATACATCACATATAATACAGGTTTTTTTCTCGTGCGTAAATTATGTAAATTAGACTAACTTTTGATTTATTTAGCGTTACTTTCAGCACTGTAAGTGCAAATGCCAATACGGCTTAGGCCTGAGGCCGTATTTATGAACCGATCTCTACGAAACTTCTTGGGTACCTTTGTTATCACTGTGGGATGAGAACAAGTGTTTTGGGGTCTGGTCTGAAATTCAAGATGGCCACTGGCAGCCATTTTGTACAAAATTAGGTGCAATCAGATTATTGCGCAGAACTTCCATATGAAAGCGCTGATTTGAATAATTTTCTGTGTGAATGTTTAGTACCATGGGATACATCACATATAATACGGGTTTTTTTCTCGTGCATAAATTATGCCAATTAGACGTAACTTTGATCTTTTTGATGTTACTTTCAGCACTGTAACTGCAAATGCCAATACGGCTCGGGCTAGAGGCCGTACTTATGAACCGATCTTTACTAAACTTCTTGGGTACCTTTGTTATCACCTTGGGAAGAGAGAGAACAAGTGTTTTTGGGTGCAGTCTGAAATTTAAGATGGCTGCCGGCGGCCATTTTGTACCAAAATCAGTGCAATCAGTTGTTTTGTACAGAACTTCTGTATGAAAGTTCTGATTTGAATAAATTTCTGTATGAATGCTTAGTAACACGGAATACATCACATATAATACAGGTTTTTTTCTCATGCAAAAATGATGCAAATTAGATGAACTTTGATTTATTCAGTGCTACTTATACACAGTAAGTACACATGTCAATACGGCTCGGGCTAGAGTCTGTATTTATGAACCGATCTTCACGAAACTTCTTGGGAACCTTTGTTATCACCTTGGGATGAGAACGAGTGTTTCTGGGTGCGGTCCAAAATTCAAGATGGCTGCCAGTGGCCATTTTGTACCGAAATTAGGTCCAATCAGTTTTTTGTACACAACTTCTATAGGGCTTAGGCTAGAGGCCGTATTTATGAACCGATCTTTACGAAACTTCTTGGGTATCTTTGTTATCACCGTGGGACGAGAACAAGTGTTTTTGGGTGTGGTCCAAAATTCAAGATGGTCGCCAGCAGCCTTTTTGTACCAAAATTAGGGCAATCAGTTTTTTGTACAGAACTTCTGTATGAAATTTCTGATTTGAATAAATTTTTGTAGGAATGTTTAGTAACATGGAATACATCACATATAATATGGGTTTTTTTCTCATGCAGAAATTATGCAAATTAGATGAATTTTGATTTGTTCAGTGCTACTTATACACAGTAAGTGCACATGTCAATATGGCTCAGGCTAGAGTCTGTATTAATGAACTGATCTTCACGAAACTTCTTGGGGTACCTTTGTTATCACCTTGTGGCAGGAACGAGTGTTTTGGGGTGCCTTTATTATCACTGTGCTATGAGAACAAATATTTTGGGGTTCAGTCAGACCCACTCTGGGACTCAAAGATTTCTTTTCTAGTTTAGCATCTAACTGTCACCCCACTTTTACAATACTTTACGTATATATTTGTTACAAGCTACGGTCAACATTTATGTACAGACCGTTACAATACTTTACATGTACCTTTGTTATCAGGTCATTACCTAGATGTTTGTCATCGCTGTGTCACATACTATACATGTACATGTCTTAAACAAGTTGAGCTACAGTGTCATTGACACTTTCATTTTGGAATATGCATTGTTGCTGTCCAGAGGAAGCCTCCTTTCATTGATCGACCAGTCAGTTGAACCAAGATGGCCACCAGTGGCCAATTCATTATGGCTTCCATGGTGGCCTTCTTGAATATGGTTTCCGTCAATAACTAATAAATAGTGGCTCGAATCAGTTTCATTTTTATGCCCTCGGCCTCTTTGAAGAGGTTTCATTTTATTATCACCATGTCTGTCATCCGTCCGTTAACGTTTTGCATTCCGTCAGTTAACTAAAGTTCTACCAACGGGATCTTTATCAAACTTCATATGTGGGTTAGGTATGATGAGTTAAAGAAGCCAATGTATTTTGACCATGATGAGTCAAAGGTCAAGGTCACAGTGACCTGCAATGTTAAATACACTAGAAATTGGTTTCTGCTCTATAAAGTTCTGCAAGACTGATCTTGATGTAAGTCAGTAAGGATTAGGTATGGTGTGAGGTAGAACCCTATTCATTTTGATATTGATGTGCCAAAGGACAAGGTCACTGTGACCTTCAACATTAAATGTACTTCAAACCAGTTTCCGCTGCATTCCGTCAATTAACTAAAGTTCTTCCAGCTTGATCTTTACCAAACTTCATATGTGGGTTAGGTATGATATTTGGAAGATGGCTATTTATTTTGACCATGATGTGCCGAATGTCAAGGTCACAGTGATCTCCAATGTTAAATACACTTGAGATTGGTTTCTGCTGCATAAAGTTCTGCGAGACTGATCTTGATATTACTCAGTATGGAGGTTAGGGATGATGTGAGGTAGAACCCTATTCATTTTGATGTTGATGTACCAAAGGATAAGGTCACTGTGACCTTCAACATTAAATGTACTTGAAACAGGTTTCCACCGCATTCCATCAATTAACTAAAGTTCTACCAGCCAGATCTTTACCAAATTCCATATGTTGGTTAGATATGATGAGTGGAAGAAGCCTATGTATTTTTACCATGATGTGCCAAATATCAAGGTCAGAGTGACCTTGAGTGTTTAAATACACTTGAAATTGGTTTCCGCTCTATAACTAAAGTTTTGCAAGCATGATCTTGATGTAACTCAGTATGGAGGGTACGTTTGATGTGAGGTAGAACCCTATTCATTTTGATGTTGATGTGCCAAAGAACAAGGTAACTGTGACCTTCAACATTAAATTTACTTGAAACCAGTTTCCACTCAATAACTAAAGTTTCACAGGACCAATCTTACCATAACTTCATATGTGGTTTAGCCAAAACAACACTGGTATGCACACTTATATGTTCAGAGATATGGAGCTGAAATTTAGTAACTGGGAGGATATTTTTTATTAAGACTAACATGAGGGGAAATTTTAGGTACATAGTTATTCCAACCCTACAATTAATCAACCTTTCATACAACGTCAGGATGCACTCCAACATTTACAGATATTTTTTTTTTTATTATTCATTGGTGTACTTTACGGTTTACATAATACAGAAAAATATTCATAAAACTCATTGAAAATAGCAGTTATAAGTAACAATTGCATTTGTAAAGAAATACAAGAATAGTGTATACTGTTGGGAGATGGCATAGCCAGATTGGCTGTCAACCTGTCATCTCCCTGTCTAGATATCAAGCTGATATTTGTCACCTGAGGTAATTTTACTAGAAAAGGTAAAAAAACCTCCAACCACAGTAAATCCCGGGGTCCGAAGAGTTAGTGGAATAATAGTGAACAGCATGGGGACCTCGAGTAGTTGTAAAAAAGTGTGTTTGTCATAAGTTTTGTTCGCATTGTTTGGGGGACCTTTCACACCAATTTCTCTAGAAAATCGACTTTAATTTGAATACAGCTGTAATTGGATTGTAGCCAATTGATAGAGAACCTCCCAATTTCAAGTTTGTTTTGTTATCCCTTTGCTGCTGTATGGCTATTATCGAGAAGACCTCCATCAAAAGTACAAGAGAGTACACACCAGCAAGGGTAGATCCAGAAGGGGTGACTAGTCCCCCCCCCTCCCCGAGCCCACTAAAAAAAGTCATGCTCTTATTCCACACAGTCTTGTCCTATAATGCCCCTCCTTAACTAATGACATCACATTGCCAAATAAGGGACATGATCCTCTTTTAGAATTCGCAGAATATCGGTTATTTATAGGACTGATGACAGTCGCATCTGCAAGTATCCACTGTCTGCAAAATCGATAGTCGAAAGCGGGACACAATGAAGCGAAGTATAAAAATATTTTGTCGCCACAAGGCCGAAGAAATGGTATGTTCCTGGTATCATTATTTTTACATCGCATACCCCAAACTTGAAGTTAATGTTAATGGGGAGCCAATATTTCTAGTCTCTTATGTTTCCCAGTTCTAATTTTATTGAGGGCTTCTGGCATTCGCTGGGTCAACTCAACTGGCCAGTTGCCCGATTCTGCGAATGGCCAGTTGAGCTGACCAGTCAAGTGCTCAATGTGGCACACCGCATTATTGGCCCGATAGACCAAGAAAGCCAGCAATTTCCCAAATTTGTTGCCACTATACAGCCAGAAAATGTAAGGTAAAAGAGGTTTCTTGTTTCTGCGTTTCCGACGATTGATGTTCCCATGATGTCAAAGATCACTAATCTGTCATGGACAAAATATGACAGTCACCTATTCGCAAAAGTCACTTTCACAAATAGGTGACTGTCATATTTTGTCCACGAAAGACTAGCTCTATGACCAGAAGCAATATGTGACAGTGTATGTGATGTGTGGTTTGATAATTTTAACTTTTACAATGAAAAATGTGTGTTTTGAATTTCCTTTCATCATATTCAATTGGAGGCCAGAATGCATTTAGAAGCCACCTCAGAGCCCCTGAAAATCAAAAATTTTCTCCCCCAGACCCCCCACAAAAACGCACGTCCCTTCGGCACATGCGGCATTTGCCTTCGGCTTCTGATGCTAGGTCTCTGTCGGATCACATCATCAGTCCCCGCCCATATTTTAATTCCACGATCCACCGATGACCAGCTCACAGTGATTCTTCAGGACAAACATTCTCATGTCATTGTTCCCATGGTAGTTTCTAACAGTTGGTGTGCAAATATGCGAGTACAGTCCATTACTGACAAAATGTTCCTGGCTAACAAAGTTACTCTGAGCATTGGCACAAACGCCTCTCTGAAAGTATTAGGAAGAAAATAAAAAGCGACCTATCACCACCCTGCCTTACACAAACAATGCAAATTTCATGATGGAGAGTGTCATTATTATTCCCATAATTCCTTCAAAGAGCTAAATGTTTTTGTATGCCAGGAAAAGCCTGTGATTCTGCAGAAACACTCTGTCTAATTTTGTATTAATCCTTATTTTCCAGATGCAGCTGAGAAGGCAAGCCAAAAGGTTGAACGTAGATTCCAAGCAGACCAAAAAGCATAAGTAGTTTAAAAGGTTCAGTGATGGTTCATTATAATAGTAATAGATTCCTCAAAGAAACAGTACTGTTCTGGATAATTTCAACAGCATAAAGACAGCATAAAGAACTGCACAATGGAAGAATTTAACTGAAATTATAGAAGTCGAGAAATACAAACTGTTGTCAAAGGGCTAATAAATTACTCTCCTCCAAACATTGGCCAAAAGTTCTAAGCTGTATTTGACCTGTGTATTTTTTTAAAATCTTTTTTGTGTTTATTACTAGGGCTTATATTTTGACGAGAATTGGAGAATCAATTCACTTAAAGATTTGCACAACAAAACCAGTGAGAATCCATCTCGATTCTCGCTGTACCTCTATAGGATTCACATGAAAAGAATGGAGTCAGTTTAATCCCCTGCACTTGGCTGTCAAAATACTGAAATTTCAAGCAGCTAATTTTTACCATAATGGAATGAGGAAGTTCACCAATTCAGTCTTTGGATAACAGAGCTCGATGAGCTCTGTCAACCAAGACTAAACTGGGTAAATTCCTAGATGCATTATAGGAAAATATGCTGGATGAAATTTTGATATTTTGACCACAGTGTGCAGAGGGTTTATCCCTTACTTAACATACCAGCGGCAAATTAACCAGGACAAGGCTAACATGGCGTGAAATATCCTGATACTTTGGCATATAAAATTGACCAAATATGACTGTCTTTGGAACCGGCTCAATGAGTCTGTGATTCCAATGACATCCATATTTATAAGGTTTTTTTAGTAAATATTGTTTATTTTTCCAAAAACTATCAAATTCAGTATATGTTTTAAAAATTAAAAAGCTGTGTTGGGTAAAGGGTTAAAATGTGCTATCAGTATACAACAAGGGTTCAACCACGGAGGCTGGGACACTCATAGCAGACATGGATTCTCGTAACCATTTTCGTGAGAATCCAAATGGATTCTCCCAAATTTAGATGAAATATAAGCCCTGATTACCTTCAACATATCACCTAACAGACTCTCAGATGCCACCCTATAATAATTTTTTTCCTTTATTAAATAAGAATTTTTGTTTCTTCCTTCCATTTCATAACCGATGTCGTCCTCATCAGAACCAATCAAGTGAGCTCCTTCCAGTTTGGAGCTCCTTCCAGTTTGGGGCCAAAAGATGTGCTTTTGGAGCAAATGGTTTGTCACAAATTAGATAATCATTAACCGTTTATCCAATGAATCCACTGCAACTGCCAACATAATTTACAAATTGAGCAGTTAGGAAAAAGTATTTCTCAAAAAATCGTAAAACCATTTCATGTGACCTCATTGGAACAAGCTCCTTCCAATGAGGAGTCACGAATTAGTTTTACTGAAACTTTTTGGAAAATTTGAGAGCAAAATAATTAAAATACAAAATTTTGATATGATAATCCACCAGTCAGACTACTTTGATATTTAGTTCAGAGCATCCTAAAGAAGGTCAGATTCAAATCATGTCCCGGAGTTAATGTTTGGGCTCAGTAAGGAAGTCTGAAATTTAACACATTGCAATATGGGGAATTTTTTTCAAACATTTTCTTCTCCAGAACTACCACTCAGAATTGTTTGATATTTGGTGCACAATATCCTTATGAAGGTCAGATTCAGATTGAATCAAATGAAGTCCTGGGTTAATATTTCCCTCCCCAGAAGAGATCCTAAATTTTTAACTACGTGCAGTATGAGGAATATTCTTTAAAAATCTTCTCCAGAACCCCCCAGTCAGAATCTTCTGATATATGATACATTGGAACCTTGGTAATTGAATAACCACTTTCCCAATGAAAATTATTCTCTTAACGGGGGTATTCAATTAACAGGGATTGTGTCACTTTCCTGTATTCTAGAGATAAACTTGGATTTATTCTATTACATCTTGTTTGACAGAGCTCTATCAAACAAGATATAAATGATCAAATGCCTGTATTGGATATACTGAGGCCAAATAGGTCTAAATACAAAGGAAAATTGAGAAGACTCAGGGTAATTTCTCGACAGGTTGCAAGATGTTTTATTCAATTAACAGGAGTTTACTCTATAACCTACATTCAATTAATAGGTCAGATTGATACTGGAGGTATGATAAATGGTTTTGTGTTGGCAAATTATATTCAGTTAACAGGGCTATTCAGTAAAGAGATATCCAATTAAGTGGTCTTCACTGTACATACCTTCCTCAGAGGGGTCAGATGCAAAATTGAGTCAAGTCTCTGGATTAATATTTGTGCTCCCTAATGGAGCTCAAAATTTAACTTAGTCTAGAATGAGAAAATTTTTAAAAATCTTGTTCTGCAGATCTACCCGATATTTTTAGCTCACCAAAGGGAGCTTAACTTATCACTTGCCGTCCGTCGCCGTTGTCGTCGTCCGTCGTGAACTTTACATTATCATCTTCTGCTCACAAACTGCTTGACCAAATTGAACCAAATTGTGTGTGCATATTTGTTATCATATGTCAATTCAAGTTTGTACAAATAAACTTGCCGCGCCTACAGGGAGCACCAGAAGGGGCATAACTCTGATAGCACCCATAAATTTTTTCAAAAATTCCAAAAAATCTTCTTCAGATCTACCAGTCAGAATCTTTTCATATTTGTTATACAACATTTCTAGGGGTGGGCAGATTAAAGTTTGTTCAAATCGAGTCCCTGGGTTAAGATTTGGGCTCTCTGTTAGAGCCAAAAGTTTAACTTGGTGCAATTTGAGGAAATTTCTTTAAAAATCTTCTTATTCAGATTAGCCACTAACAAGCTTTTCATGTTTGGTATACAACATCTATAGGGGGGTCAGATTCAAGTTTGTTCGCTGGGTTAATATTTGGGTTCCCTGTGGGAGCCCAAATTTTAACTTTGTGCAATGCATGGAATATTCTTTAAAAATCTTCTTCTTCAGATTCACCAGTCAGAATCCTCTCATATTTGGTATACATCATCTCTAGGGGGGCCAGATTCAAATTTGTTCAAATCGAGTTTCTCAGTTAATATTTGGGCTCCTGTGGGAGCTTGAATTTTAACTTAGTGCAATATGAGAAAATTTCTTTAAAAATCTTCTTCAGATCCACCAGTCAGAATGCTTTCATATTTGGTATACAACATATTTTCCTGTTGGTATACAACATCTATAGGGGGGCTCAGATTCAAGTTTGTTCAATCAAGTTTGTTCAAATTGGGTCCCTGGGTTGAAAATTTTGTGTCTGGTTCGGACTTTTTGACCAAAATTTGAGAAAAAAAATTTGTTTTGGATTTTTTATGCATTTTGTTCAATTTTGAGGTGAAAAACCCCCAAGTTTTTAGCCTGAAAATTTTGGGTTCGGTTCCAGCTCTGAAATTTTGGACCAAAATTCGGATTTTTAAAAAACATTTTAATGCGTTTTTCTTTTAATTTTGAGACAAAAGAAAATTATTATTTAGCCTGAAAATTTTGTGTCTGGTTCAGACTTGGAAATTTTGGACGAAAATTTGGAGTAAAAATATGTTTTTATGCGTTTTGTTCAATTTTGAGAAGAAAAAAAAAATTTGGGGTCAGGTTTGGACTCCGAAATTTTGGACCAAAATTCGGACATTGTTGGGGGATTTTTATGCGTTTTGTTCAATTTTGAGATGGAAAAAAAAATTTTGCCTGAAAATTTTGGGGCCTGTTCTGGCTTGTTTTTTTAAAATCTTGTCCTTCAGACCATGTAGTCAGAATGCTTTCATATTTGGTATACAACATCCCTAGGAGGGTTAGATTCAAGCTTGTTCAATCCCAGTCCATGGGTTGATATTTGGGCTCCCTATGGGAACCGAAATTTTAACTTAGTACAATATAAGAAAATTTCTTTAAAAATCTTTTTCAGATCCACTAGTCAGAATCCTTTCATATTTGGTATACAACTTTTCTTGGAGCGTAAGACTCAAGTTTGTTCAAACCTGGTCCCGAGGTTATTAATTTGGGAAACCTATGGGAGTCTGAATTTTAACTAAGTGCAATATGAGGGAATTTCTTTTAAAATCTTCTTCAGATCCACCAATCAGAATCCTTTCATATTTGGTATACAACATCTCTAGGTGGTTCAGATTCAAGTTTGTTCAATTCGGTACTCTGGGTTAATATTTTGGCTCCCTATTTGAGCCCAAGGTTTAACTTAGTGCAGTGTGAGGTGATTCTTTGAAAAAAAACCTTCTTCATTTCCACCAGTCAGAATTCTTTCCTATTTGGTATATGACATCTCAAGAGGGTCAGATTCGAGTTTGTTCAATTTGAGTCCTTGGCTTAATATTTGGGCTCTATGGACAGGGGTGGGGTGGGGGGGGGGAGGCATGTTAGGTTCAGGTTTGTTCAAATCCAATCCTTAGTGTTTTTCCATAAAATTTGCCTCTCATGACTTCATTTCTTTGTAGTGTTGATGAACCATGTCTAACTGAATGTGACACCAAATACTTCTTTGAACCACTTTGGCCGGTGAGCGATTAAGGCCCCTTGGGATCTCTTGTTTATATTTGGTATACAACATCCTTAGGGAGGGCATATCCAAGTTCGTTCAAATCAGGTCCCTGGGTTGATATTTGAGCTCTATATGGGAGCCTGAATTTCACCTTAGATCAATATGGGGAATATTCTTTAATTAGTAGAGTGCTGGATGCCCATATTTGGGCTTTACTCTAAAATGCAGGTGCTGCCACTTAAAGGCTTCATATTCTCTGGTTGTATTTCATATTATCTTTGAAGTGAAATTATTTAGTCTGTATAGAGTGTCTTGTTTCAGTTTATTGGAGAGTCCGGAGGCACTCTCACATGAAATATAACAAGACAAAGACACATTTCACGAAGCAAAAATAATTTAGCACCTCACCGGTTAAAAATCTTCTTCTCCAGAACCACCAGTCTGAATCTTCTGTTATTTGGTACACAGCATCCTTACCAGGGTCAGATTTAAGTTTGTTCAAATCAGGCCCCTCGATTAATATCTGAGCTCCCTATTGAAGCCTGCATTTTAACTTAGTCCAGTATGAGGAATAATCTTAAAAAATCTATTTCTTCAGGAACATTAGTCAGAATATTTTGATGTTGGGTAAACAGTATCCTTAGAAGGGTCAAATTCAGTTTGTTCAAATTAAGTCCCTGGGTTGATACTTATGTTGCCTCTGAGACTCCAAATTTTAACTTAGTGTTATTTTGGGAATATTCTTTAAAAATCTTCTTCACCAGAACCACCAGGTTGAATCTTTTGTTATTTGGTATTAAACATCCTTAGGGGTGTTAATTTCAAATTTCTTTGAATACTCTTCCACTGGGAGCCTGAATTTTAACTTGGTGCATAATTTATTTATTAATTGATTTATTTATTTATTTATTTAACCTCACATACTTATGCATAATGGCTAATCATGACTGTGACAGTTTTACGGGTGGAGAAAGCCGGAGTATCCAAAGAGAACCACCGAGCAACAATGAGCAGCTGCCAGCTCCCCCAACAACGTAACTCCGCTCTGCAGCATAAGCAGGGTTAGATTGGTTGAAGACATGCACACCATCGACATGCAGTACACCTTAGTACATGGCATCACCATGCCCCCATATGGACAATCGGGGTTAAGTGCCTTGCCCAAGGACACAATGCGGGAGTCCGAATCGATCGCTCAGACGGTCACCCATCCGAGGACTAACCGGGCTCGACGTTGCTTAACTTCGGTGATCTGACGAAAACCAGTTACCGCAATGCCACCATGCCCCCAAACTTGGTGCATAAGAGAAAGAAATATTCTTTAAACTCTTCTCAAAAACAAACATTCATAATGTCTTGATAGTTGGAATACAATACCCTAGCCAGACTCAGATTCATGTTTGTTCAAAGCAAGTCTCTGGATTTAATTTAACTCAGTGTAATATGACTAATAATCCAACAAATCCCCTTCTTCAGATGCAGCTTTTGGAATCTATTGCTATTTGGCATATGGGAGTGGGGTGGGGTGGGGTGTTCAGATTCAAGTTTTGTTCAAGTTGATATTTAGGATCCGAAGTTTTGTGTTGCTGGAATTTGGGGCATTCAGTAGTAGCATCTCAATACTTAAAAAAACATCTGACATGGGCAACAGATTTATAAATAATTACATGACTTCATTCCTCTGTAGTGTTGACAAGCCATAGATGCTAATTAAATTCTTATTTAAACACCTTTGTTAGGCGAGTGCCTTAGACCCCTGGAGCCTCTTGTTTGACTCAATTCTTTACAAGCACTTACAATAGGAGGCATAGTTTTATCCACAAAAGCACCTGCTGTACTGGATGTACATGTGTTACCACAGTAAATTATGTTGTTCCCCTTGCACACAGTTTTAGCAGTGCGTATCCTCCCCTCCTAAATCACCACTACCCATGACTGAAATGTGACCCCCCCCCCCCACCCCCACCTCCTCTCCAAGACAAAACAGTCTCCAAGATTTGCCACTTACTGTTTGCCTTCAAAGGTAAATGGTGCCATCTAATTTTTTAACTCACCTACAGTACTGTAAGTTGCATTCATTTTCTTACATCTAATTTGTTACCACTCCAAGAAGGAAATTTTAACAAGGAGATACCTCAATAACACCAAATCCATTGTCCCAATGAAACATGTCCCACATTTTACAATATATTAAAATCTCCTTTTTGAAACAGCATTGGCTGGATAAGATGATTTCATTGGGTAAAGAATTAAATAAAGGGTGAATATAATATTATCAGGTGTTAGCCTGCAAAATGTGATTGACTGTTTTATTAGGAATTTATTTATGCTATCTATTTAATATTATACAGAACCAAAGCCTGTACAGGTGAAATCAAAATACACTATAACTAAGCAAAGACATAACCAGGGAGGAGGGCACATGCCCCACCTCCACCCCCATCCCCTCAACAGTTGGAGGAAAATTAAAAGATAAAAATATACATGTAGATTTTTTGGTTGTATGAGGCAGTATTATGTTAATCTCTGTCGATGAATATTATGTTACTGCAAGGTCATTAATAATGCTGTTCAATCCAGCTGGGCCAGATGGATAAAGTTTCAGTTGCACTAAAAATGCTTGTTCAGGCTGCACTTCCTTTGCATAATGTTAATTGTTATCTGTTGAAGATATTTTGTTGCTACAATTAGTTATTGTCATTGTTAATGTGATTCCTCGATTCAATGTCATTGTTAATGTGATTCCTCGATTCGATGGATTTCGAGGAGTATTCCTCTGTAGCTTTCTAAATGATGTCATGCTATGCCCCATCTCATCTCCTTGCAGGAAAGATCAGCTGGTCATTGTTATTGTTTTGAAACATTTGTATTTGGGATCGAAATGGGCTGAATATTGTGCAATAAAATGACTCATAACATATAATAAAACGAAAATCTATTCCATTTTAGTCAGTATCTGAAAAAATCCATCGTGTGGACCTGAAAATATTTTTCACTCACGCAAGTACTCGTGAAAAATAAAAATAAAACTTTCAAGTCCTCACTCATGAGATAATGTCAGATAAAATTTTCAAGTCCTCACTCATGAGATAATGCCAGATAATCTGGCATTATCTCATGAGTGAGGACTTGAAAGTTTTATTTTTCATGAGTACTTGCGTGAGTGAAAAATAATATTTTCAGGTCCACACGATGGATTTTTTCAGTCGCTTCCTAAATGACATTACGTTTCTCCACATGGCATTGCCATGAATGTCGCATTGAAAGAACAATCAGCAGCTTTCTGTTTTGTCTTGAAACTGTTTGCATTTGAATTGGGCTGAATATTGTGCAGTAAAATGTCGCAAAGCATATAAAAAAAAGAAAATCTAGGCTCTTTTAGTGAATATTGGGAATTATCTCATTTGTGTGGACCTGGAAGTATTATTTTTCATTCATGCAAGTGCTCGTGAAAAATAAAACTTTCATGTACACCCTCATGTCTTTTGAAATTCTATCTTGCAGTACATAAACAGGAAGTGTTTGTCTTTTCAAATTCCATCTTGCAGTACATAAACAGGAAGTGTTTGTCTTTTGAAATTCCATCTTGCAGTACATAAACAGGAAGTGTTTGTCTTTTGAAATTCCATCTTGCAGTACATAAACAGGGAGTGTTTGTCTCTGGTGACAGCATGTGATGAGAGTTGAAGTTTCCAAAAAATGAACTCATGAGTTCTTTCCAATCAAAGCTATGCTATTGTATGGCATTGATTCACCCAAAATACAAGTCATCTTCATTAAAAAAATGGAATGTAATAAAAGTTTGGGCTACAGAAGCTCATTGGTAAGTGAATTCAACTTATAGTCGAAAGTTTGTGGATTTAGTCCTGGCCTGTGTCTAGATCTCTTGCTTTGCAGCAAGACACTTAATCCTTGTGCACTCCCATGCTAGCACAGTGTTAACATTTACTTTCATCCACTTATTGTAGATATGTAGGTGTGATTGCTGCTTACTTTTGCCCAGTGGTTTTTACCTTCATCACCAGCGGCAGAGCAGATCTAGTAACTGCTTGACTCTGTCAGTCCGTCTGTCTGTCCGTCAGTTCGTCCGAAACACTTCTTCCGTCAAAGTTTTCTTGGCTTCTATGAAAGGGAATGATTTTATATTTGGTCTGCTGCTTCATAATGATGAGTTGTATCGTGTAAGCAATTTTCAGATCTGCCATGCAGCCACTTCCTGTTTGCCGATACTTTGAAATTTTACTGTACCCACTGAACATTGAAATTTTCCGTCAAAAGTTTTCTCGGCTTCTGTGCAAGGGATTCATTTTATATTTGGTCTGCTGCTTCATAATGATGAGTTGTATCGTGAAAGCAATTTTCAGATCTGCCGTGCTGCCACTTCCTGTTTGCCGATACTTTGAAATTTTACTGTACCCACTGAACATTGAAATTTTCCGTCAAGGTTTTCTCAGCTTCTATGCGAGGGATTGATTTTATATTTGGTCTGCTGCTTCATAATGATGAGTTGTATTGTGTAAGCAATTTTCAGATCTGCCGTGCAGCCACTTCCTGTTTGCCAATACTTTGAAATTTTACTGTACCCACTGAACATTGAAATTTTCCGTCAAGGTTTTCTCAGCTTCTATGCAAGGGATTGATTTTATATTTGGTCTGCTGCTTCATAATGATGAGTTGTAGCGTGTAAGCAATTTTCAGATCTGCCGTGCAGCCACTTCCTGTTTGCCGATACTTTGAAATTTTACTGTACCCACTGAACATTGAAATTTTTCGTTAAAAACTTTTCTCGGCTTCTATGCAAGGGATTGATTTTATATTTCATCTGGAGCCTGATAATGATCAGTTGTATCATGTATGCAATTTTCAGATCTGCCGTGCAGCCACTTCCTGTTTGCCGATTCAATTGCATGCAGCGACGCAGGTCCAGACCCAGTATTGGTCTTGGCTTGTCTCTATTTACTCTGGCTTTCTCCACTCATCTAGCTGTTTACCTTAAAACTGAAAAACAAAAATACTGTTCCAACAGTAAGAGTCATAAATGGGTAAGTATCCATAACACATTCCTCATAGGCTGGTCTCCAGCCCATTAGTACCCCATCCTTTCCTTTCAAGTAATTTTTGATGCACTATCTCACAGTACATTCAGGCAGATATTAGTTTAATCATAGTACAGACACTATGTCAAAGTAAATCAGAGTCTGGACATATTCTGGACATTTTTCAGTGTATTTTGATTCCATCTGTATCTCAAGTCAAGTTTCAACATGGAGGTTGGTGCTATTTATAGCTTCATAGAAAAATAGGTACAACTTGCTTTAACACTCATATTTATTAGTGAACACTCAGTATTTGTTATAGTCGATTTATTTTTGTATTATACTAGTTGGTAATTTTTATAACTTGTTATTCTTAGTTGTTATAGGAAAACATAGATTTTTCCTTTAGATTTCTGTTCGTTTATTTCTTGTTGAATTTAGCATGCATTAACCCTGTACCTAAAGAATGTGTTGCATCCAGGCCATAAAATTTCAGAGGAATGATTTTATCGTTCCACTGGTGGTTACCTAAATGAAAAAACAGGTAACCAAAACGTTGTTCGTCTGAAACTATAAAAAGTTCATCAAAACGTTGTGTCTTATCTCCTTATTTGATAGCACTGTTTTAAAATGTTCCTGTGGAAAGACCCCTCTCTTAAATGCTGAAACTCCCTAAGACAGCTGATCCCCTCCCCCTCTGTGCTTGCTGCAGAAGCTTTTAAAATCTGTGAACTGTCATATAATAGGGCTATCGTGGATGGGTTAAAATTCACGGGTTGTCTTTTTTTCCCTGCATACAATTCAGAGATGATCTGCTTTGACACCTAGCAAAATTTCCTCTGATAAAGCACCGTAGTTGCCCCGAATCAAAGATTTTCAACAAAACCATATCCTGAGCTCATTCCAATGAGGAGTCAAATTATATGTTTTGTTTTTAATTTTTTTTTAAAATTGAAGAAATAAATTATTAAAAAAAAAAAAAAATTTTGATGTGTGTGTCAGGGAAAGGGTTAATGATTAGGCCATACAAAAAAATTAATTGATTCTCAGGCATTTTGTTTTTCAAACGAATGAGGGAGGGCGGAAATTATTTTTATTTTTTAATTTTTTATTCAATCGGCACCCATTGCTTCCAATGGAAATTTAGTACATTTGAGTATCGAGAATGCATTAAAAACCTCTTAAATGTATTCAGACGGCTATATAATGCCTCTCCACCAACCCAGGGTTGAAGACCACAGGGTGTGGAGGAGGGACAGTTCATCTTAGATGCTATGCCTTGCTCCTAAAACCTTACAATAAATAGAGTTTCCTGACTTGGTGGCAGAGTGGGGGGGGGGGGGGGGGGGGGGGATGGGGTGGTAGGTACAGACTACTGTGTAAGACTGTTATCTATTGCCTCTCCACAAGATTGGAGCTCATGCCTCGATGTTCAGGAGAGGAAGAATATAACTGTTAAACAGACACTAGGGTGTAGCCAAAAACATAAAATAAAATAGAGTTCCCTGAAGCAGAGGGGCGCTTGGCCTCTCTGACAAGTGGGCTGTAGCCCCCACTGATCTTCCCTTGGAGCCACTCCTGCTTGTCAGTGAGATCATTGACCCGTCCAGGTTTTTAACATGTGGGTCAAATTCACCAATACTTTTTAAAATGTCTCAACTTTGTTGCTGGTTATAACTAGCCCCTGAAACACTAACTCTTAGGGAGATTCACTTTTAGATGAGCCGAACTTACTTTCCACTTTGGGAATTCCAAACGACCTAAAGTGGACAACCCACATCAACAAGATCTCAAAGAAAGCTAAATCCCACGTTCGACATTCTGAGAAGGAAGGTAAGATTAATGTTACAGAGTTGTAAAAAGTTCTGAAAAGGCTGGCTATTTGGATGTAAAAACACAGATACAAATACAGATACAGAACTCAGGGATTCAGAAGTCACATGAGCCGAACATGTATTGCGACGAACTCACCCGATGCCCGCCCTAATTGCTGGTTATTGAAATTGGTTTTCCAACAAATTTTGAATTTATCATCTTACGATCAACTATCAGCTTTCCTGAAAACCTGGTACATTTTGCACAGTTCTGATATGTCCAAGGTCACATTAGCAGCTGTTAAAACTGCTTTATTTTTAGTTTATGGTTTGTTTTCGTGTCTGCTCTAACTTTTGAAATGTCCAGGTTATTTTGTTATTGATTCCTTTTCCGATATAAATAGATTTGCAAAAGCAAGTGGTCATTGAATGTTTAGGCCTATCATAAAGATACAGCGTTATTCGAGGGATCCTTTATTTAAAGCATATTGTAGGCTTATAGGAAGAGTTATATCCTACATGTATATTCATCAGTGGAATGACTTTTTTCAATATCAAATCGATCATTTTTGGTTGCCTCCAATTTTATGTGATGGGAAACGCCGTCCGTCAACTACTAAATGACTGCAGGTACCAACTTCACAATGTCAATAAAAACATCAAACACAGGTGATTATTTCCAATGCAGCGATGCCTGAGAATCAATTGTATTTTTTTTAGCCTTATGCATATTACATTTTTTCCATGATTTTATTTCTGTTTTCAATTTCTGTGATGATAAGTTAGACCTAAAAAAGTTAAAATTCTGTTTCTCTGGCCCCCAGCATGGTCCACTTGTCTGCTGTATGCTCTCTTTTTATAACCAATACAAACTTTAAAAAATAAAAATTAAATGGTTTATGTCTTGATATTTTACCCAAGTTTGTAAAATTGATAAATTTGTCCCTTGAGTGCTGCAAGGCTTTGCAATGCTTCAGCATTGCAAAGCCTTCTTGCACTCAAGGGATGAAATACACCACCACCCATGCCATTCTGTAAATTATGAGGCCTAAAACATAAAACAAACCAAAAACATGAATTTTTGATGGCAAAGAAATAATTCCAAAAATAAAAAATAAAATTAAAAAATGCCTACAAGCATGCAATTTTACAAAAAAAATGTCTTGAGAAATAGAAGATGTCCTTTGTTTGGCCGTACTTTTTACTTCTCATTAGAACATGCTGAACTACAGAGAATCATAATATATATTTTTTAAACTTTTTTTTGCAAGGCTTGCAGCAGGATACATATCTGAGAGTATTCATCCTGACCATAGAAGAGTACAGGATTCTACCTTCCAATGTCCATTGTTTTTTGTGGTAGTGTCAGTGTAAAGGTTTACTTTTTTAATTTTAATGCAGATTATTCAATATTAACCCTTTTAACCATTGTAACAGACAAAACCGGCCAGCTTTATTCACAAAAGTTGACAATTAATTTTCATTATTTTTTAATTGTTTGTCTCAAAAACATAGGTTATGACCCTTCTTCATTGAGCTCATTCCAATGAGGGGCCATAACCTATGTTTTTGAGACAAAAAATGAAAAAAAAATAGTTATTCAAAAATTTTGTTTGAAAGTGTTGTCTGCGTTTCATTT
Organism: Pictodentalium vernedei; assembly: GCA_031216915.1. Taxonomy (NCBI): domain Eukaryota; kingdom Metazoa; phylum Mollusca; class Scaphopoda; order Dentaliida; family Dentaliidae; genus Pictodentalium; species Pictodentalium vernedei. Next base: position 160,026,394 of record CM062290.1, read on the forward strand.
TCGGTAAAGGGTTAAAAACAATGCAATGACAATGTATGTTTAGTAATTCTACTCTGTATAAAGCTTATTTGGGTTTGTATGTTTTTAAAAAATGGCATCAGTGCCAGCTGAAATTATAATGTTGTAGCAAACTGATGTATCGGTGCAACAATACTTCACCATCTGCCCACATTTAATTTGTTTCACTGTTCTGTATGATTTGGTTAAAGTCCTCTGTCCACTTTTCTCCACAGAGTACTAGAATCTCATCTCTTGAAAAGAAATGTGAGAAAATTGAATTTTGAATGCTAGTTTCATTTACTTTTCTTGATTTTTAACAGTATTTCATTTCTGAAATCACCACACTCTGGTATAAGTGTGTCAAGACCAGATCATGATCTGTCTAGAAAGAGTACCCATTAATTACTTTGTATATTTCATTCTTCTGGTTATCATATACAGTGGAACTCTGTTAATTGAATAGTCACTTTGCCAATGAAAATTATTCAATAAACATGAGTATTCACTGAACAGGGATTGTGTCACTGTCCTGTATTATAGAGATAAACTTAGCATTTATTCTATTATATCTTGTTTGACTGAGCTCCATGAGCTCTATCAAACAAAATATAGTAGATTAAATGCATGTATTGGATGTAGTACTGAGGGCTATAAACAAAGAAAAACTGGGGAGAGTCCGGGTAATTTCTCGACAGGTAACAAGATTCAATTAGTGGGTGTTTATTGTATAACCTATATTTAATTAACAGGTCAAATTTGTACTGGAGGTATGGTAAATGATTTGTGTTGGAAAAGTATATTCAATTAACAGGGCTATTCAGTTAAGAGATGTCCAATTAAGTGGTCTATAGTGTACATACATTTTTACCAATACTGGAAATTTGACTAGGTAGGGCCAGAGAATATAACTTACTTGTATTTTGGAAATTTACAGATAAAATAATGAAATGAAGTAATTTATTGTGATTGAGAAAAACCAAAATTGTAAATCTTCAATGTTAATTATCTTGTTTTTCAAATATAACATTTTGTTGCAAAGTATGATAAGGAATTATTTAACATATTTCTTTCAACACCAGTAGGTTCTTTTTAATATTTTGCAAATACAAACTTAAATTCACTGGTGCCAAGGCGTGTTTTAACAATGATTATAGAAAATTTGTGTGTGCTGTGAGGTGAAATCTTGTTGGAAAGTCAGTGTATTCAACATGACATATAAATGTTTACACTCAGTACAGAAATACTTTACCAAGCAGATGTTTTATCCTTGAACTGGTTCACAAAATTTAGTAGGGCCCCCTGCTAATTGAATAGCCTGTTTGACAATGAAAATTATCCAGTTAACAGTAGTTTCCATTTAACATTGATTTGGTCACGTTATTCTATTCTAGAGATAACCTGAGCAATTAATTTATTGTATCTTGTTTGACAGAGAGCAGGGAGCTCTGTCAAATAAGAAATAGATTATATGTGTTTAATGGATGTACTGAGGGAAGAAAAGTCTATAAACCAGGCAAGTTTAGTAATTGTCAGGGTAATTTCTCGAAATATGATGGGGATTTTTATTCAGTCAACAGGAGGTTACTCTATTAATCTTTATTCAATTAACAGCTCACATTTTGAAAATGGTTTTGTGTTTAGAAATTATATTCAGTTACCAGGATTAAGCCCTTGCACTCGGGTACTGCAACTGAATTTTCTCTAATCACTCTATTTTTCTCTTGTGTAGTTTAACTATGAATTTAACTAATTATATCTTGTTTGACAGAGCTCACTATAAGCTTTGTGAAAAAAGGTATGTTTGGTTAAATAGCAAACTGCTTTATGAGAAATATTTGCTCCAAAAAACCTTACCATTTTAACATCAGAGTGCAGAGGAGTAATCATTGAAGAGATATCTTATTACCTGGGATCTACTGTTCTCCCCAAGACTCGAGTAGACATAAAGATTTTCATTCTGCTAGAGTCATTTGAACTGTTCACCAAATCAAGACATGGTTGCTTTTCAGCGACCATGACTTGATTTTATGAGAAATTAACCCTCTGCACTCTGATGTCAAAATGGCATAGTTTTCAGCAGCAAATATTTCTCATAATGAGGTTTTATATTTAACAAAATATGCCTTGTTTGGCAGATCAGTTAGCTCTGTTAAAAAAAGAAACTGTTCAAAAACAGAAACGCAAAACGTGTTTTCTGTGATGAGGGACATTCCTGCATTTTGGGATAGAGAACGAAATCAATTCACTGCTTGGCACCTTCTGTTCTTTGAAGCAATCAGATTCCGGATGGAAGCTGCTTGAGGTATAGTGGCCCACTCTTCCTGCAGTGCTTGCACCAACTGCGGTAACGTGTGACATTGTTGTTGATGTCACACACTTCGATCCAGTTGATCCCATAGATGTTTGATCGGGTTCAAATCTGGCGATCTGAAGGGCCAGGGCAGGTCTTTGATGTTGTTATCCTGTAGATAAACTGTTGTGAACCTTGCTGTGTACAGTCATTCGTTGTCATGCTGGAAAATGGTGTTGGCATTCTGCATAATGGGGAGCAGGTGTGGATGCAAAATTTCATCTCTGAACCTGCAAGTTACCCTCAACATGGACGAGGTCCATTCTGTCACTGTGTAAGATGGCTGCCCACATCATAATGCTACCACCACCAAATTTGTCCGCCTCCCAAATGCAGCTCCATGTAAAACATTCTCCACAACGTCTGTACACACGGCATCGCCCATCAACTCGGCGAAGAAGGGAATGTGACTTGTCACTGTACCATACCGTTCTCCATCTCTGATGAGGCCATGCCCTGTGGATCTGGCACCACTAAAGTCATTGGCGACGATGCTGTGCTGTCAAAATGATGCCACACACTGGCTGTCTAGCATGCAGACCTGCCTTGCACAGATGGTTGCAAATGACCTGGTGTCATTGGCGATGTATAGGTTGCTGTGGTTGTTCTCTCCCACAAATGACGTAACCGGATGTATCGATCCTGAGCTGGGTGCTCACTCAGGGTCTCCTGGATCTTAGACGGTCCTGCATTGTCCCCTGGATTTTTAGCAGTTCCACAGGCGTGTGATGGTGCTCAGTGAGACATTGAACACTCTCGCTATATTTGCTGTTTCCAAGCAGCCAATGGCATTATTTTTCTGAGTTTCGGTCAAATGCGGCATTTTGCATGAGCAAGTTCCCCTTAACACTGGGCAAATTCTGACCAATTTCCATGTCCATTTATATTGTACTCTTTCAAGTGATCTATAAATTAAGATAATACTTAGTATTCTTTATCGAAGAAGAACTTACAATTTACAATCAAGAATGGTTAAAATAATGCATACTGCTGATGTTGGTGCTGTTGGAGCCTTGGTATAGCTGTTTGTGAATAATTTGGCATTAAACCTTAGCATTTCTTGCCCCTCATGTTTTTTACAGAAAACTGTATCACAGGGTTTGTATGGATAATTTAGTTCTTGACACTGCATGTATTTGGCATCTTTGTGTTCAGGGCCTTGAATCTCTTTTATTTTGACAATTGACTCAATGGTGCTCAAATAATGTCAAAACTTTTGTATTGAAGGTGCTTCTAAATTAATTATCAGAAAATATATTTGCTCTGTATTCCTTAATCCTCTATACACTGTTGACCGAATATATGAAAATTTCAAGCTGCAAATATTTCCCATAATGCAACTAGAAATTTCACCAATTCAGTCTTGTTTGGAGGGGCTCATTAATTCTTAACTCATTGAGTATTTTCAAGATATTTTTCATCAAATGTAGTCATGGCTGCTGGAAAGCAGCCATGACTAGATTTGATGAAAAATTAATCTAAATGTAACACAAGAAATCATTGAACAACTCCATTCAATTTACAGAGTGAAAATATGATTGCATGTGCCCAAATTATACTTGTTTCGGTGACAGGAGAATCACTGTGTTGGGCAGGAATATCTGCCAGCAGCATGCAAAGAGTTATGCTCTGTCAGACAAGAATGAATTGGTTGAATTCCTAGTTGCATTATGAGACGACAGTGCTATTTGAGAGTTTTGGTATTTCAACCTTTTACCTAACACAAAAGGCAGAAAACAATTACAAACAAAATTCCCGAATAACTATTTTTTCTTTCATTTTTTATGTCAAAAACATAGCTTATGATCACTCATTGGAGTGAGATCATTCCATTGAGGGATCATAAGGCCACAATAAAAAAAAATTGATATTTTCATCCAATTTTTTTTCAAGCTGGAGCATGCAGTTGAATTTTATTTTTTATTTCACCCAGAGACTGGATAATCTTGTACAGCCCGAAATACTGGTGAGTTGGGGGTATAGGGTGGAGGATATGGTTCTGTAACCTATAACAAGATTACTGAACTAAATAGGAATAAAATTTGAGTAATAAGACTCCATGAATGTCTCAAAAAGGTACTTGGGTCATACCGGTATATACAGTACCAGCAGAAATAAGTTGCAGGAGGTGTATTCTCACTTTGCCAGCAGACTGGAGAAAGAAATGTTTACACCTCTGCTATAGTCTGTATTAGTATTGATGACAGATATTCAAAGTCATTGATCCTCTGTTAGCAGTGTTTACGACGAATTTGCGATAACTGGTAATGAGCTGGCAATCACAAATGTGATAACTTACTCAGCAGTCATCAACATCCAAGCACAAATCAGAACAATCATTACAAAGATCTGTTTACATGAGGGCTACAATTTAAATTCCAGAAGTGCAAAATTTTGCACCGTCAGTCAAAAATGGAATGCATTTGTTAAATTTACAATTGTGTTTTGAAAAAATTTTTAAAATTTTAAATTCAACAATATATCGCCCCTGAGTACAACAAGATGCATAGCTTAGCATTGCAGATGGCACGTTGTTGCACTGAAGGGACGATATTTATACACAAATATATATATTAATTGGTATTTCAAGTATATAAATGCAAAATGTGTACGAAAATTTAGTACACACTATACTTTAAATCTCTATTGTCTCATGTGTTTAACACCTTTTTATGAGAACAATACGTGTTGGCAAAGTGAGAACATCTCTTGCAGGATAACCAACAACAAAGGAAAAATTTAAAAGTAAGTTTGTAGTGGTTATCCTAAAAGGAGACAATATGACAATTTTTTTTAAAATGCAAATAAAAAAAATGGGATGGGTTGAAAAAATAGGAGCTTGCAGGGATGAAAATCTAGGAATTTTTTTATTGCAGCCATAGCTGTGTTTGGGAGACAAAAAAAATGGAAAAAAATTATGAAAACTGAATGGTGGTTTTTATGAATAGCACTGACCAGTTTTGTCCATAACGTTGGATAAACTGTTAACGTCAGAGTATAGAGAGTTAATACCTTTGGCCTCAGAAAAAAGAACATAAATATTGTTGTTGCGTTCGTTTTAGGGTAACCCTTTAAGGCTTTACCAAACGTAAATTCACATAAACCACTATGCACTTTTTTAGCCCAATTCCTTTAGCACAACCTACAGGCCACAGCTCTCGCCTGATAAGTCCACCTTTGGGGCAATGTCAAGATGGGAGGTGTCATTTTTTTCCGAATTTAGTTAAAAAACATGGCTGCCAGCTGCTACATTAGACTTGGCACATAAATTGTCAATAATTCCATTGGCACTCTCCACAGGCCGCATCTCTCACCAGATCATTTTCAAATTTCATATGTAGTTTTGATGTGATGTTTGGATGGGAGCTATCGATTTTTTGTGTTTTTCGTTGAAATACGTGGCTGCCTGCAGGCATTTTCGATTTGGCGCATGAATTGGCAACAATTCCATTGGTACACTCTACATACTGCATCTCTCATCTGATCTTCAGATGCAGCTTTGGTGTGATGTCTAGATAGATGCTATGAATTTTTCTGAGTTCCGTTGAAAAACTTGGCGGCTAGCAGCCATCTTTGATTTGGCACATAAATTGTGAACAATTCCATTACTACACCCTACAGGGTGCGTCCCTCACTTGATCTTTTTCGAATTTTGGTGTGATGTCGTTTTTGCAGAGACTTGATTAAATGACTTTACATTAATAGAGCTTTCTATTTGGTTCAGTCCCTTTCTTGGACAAGTTGAGCTGCAGTGTCATTGACACGTTCATTCATTTCCTTCAGCTTTTGCCTGAAATACAGCTTAGATAAAATATGAAAAGTTTTAGTTATTCTAGAAATGTTTTTGCAAGTGTCTGCATATATTCAGAGTAAAGGGTTACCAATGGCACTTTCATTTCTCTCTACTGGTAATACATGTATCTCCCCGTGGGAACCCCGGGAAGTAAGCAGCACTTGTTTACTGTGGTAAACCAGTTCCGCTTTACTAGTAAAATAGGACCCAGTCACCAATGCTTGGGGTGAAAGTCCTCTAAAATGGGCAACATGTTGATCAACGATTGACTAAACTTGACTTCATCTCCATGTTGTGTCACGATTAGCCATGGTGCATAAATATGTGACGTTAACCACCAACAAACAAACAATACATGTATCTACTCACCTCATGTTTGGAAGGCACTAGAGACAGCCTTTACCTAGAAATTGTGTAAATTAAATTAATTATTTTTGAAAAATCAAATTGCTATTTTATCCACGTTTTGACTGTTGAAATTCTACACTAAATGACTATTGAATCATATTCTTGTTGTGCATGTTGGTAAAAGTGTTGGGTGTTTGTGAAGAAAGAAGTTAGGTAAGGTACATTCCATATTTTTATTCAGGTGTATGTATTCTCAATTAGATTAACTGCTTTGAAACAAAGTTATCATGCCCACCTTTATCTGACCCTGTGTCTCAATTCTTCGTTTTATATTCTTTATATTGATCTTTCATATTAAAGTATTTTTAAAAATTTGTTTGTGATTTCAAAAGTTTTCTTTTCGACGAACCGTTTTGTAAGCTCCTCGCATCTCTTCGAGAACTATGTAAAATGGATTAGCATTTGAGGGTTGAAGTCCTCAAAATTGGAAGTTAAAGGGTTGGGCTAAACTTGAATGTGCGGTTGTGTTGTGGTCAATGTATAGCCTATGACTGACTATGAGAGACCTAAAAGCCCAATAAGCAAGCATCCAAGCAAACAACAAACCCTCGTAATTGTTGTTACTGGGGTCAGGGAGGACTATTTGAACATCCAAAGATACATATTACCGTCATTTGTGGGAGATATTTTAGTAATCATGTAAGATAAATCTTCTTCCTCTAAAACGCCATGAATGTTATGTCTTGCAGATTGACGCATGTCTATATTCAGAAGTGGTAAATTGTTTTAATGCAATGTGCTTTTTGTTTTGGGTTAGTTTCAATCCAAGTTTGTTTCGGGCCTTTGAATTCTGGGCTTCTGTATATCTTCTAATAGTATACCCAGGGACCTCAAATAAGACCAGGACAGCTTGACGATATTCTTGTGCTTCGTACTCTTCTGCATTATGCATATGAGAGCGAAGCTCGGGGACATCTGTGAGTGAGTAACGAAGAGACTTTGGCCGATCTCTTAGGATCAAATGTCCCCGTTCTAGTGGTGGTGCCAGAAATTTCCCGGAAGGATGAGCTAGGGTGTCGTTCTCCGAAGAGAGGGCTAGGGTATTCCCCCGACATGCCCACAATGAAGGAGATGGGGAGCTGTGCCTTCCTGACATGCACCCACCTTATTAGCAGTTATTGCCCTGACCATGAATGAGTTTTCGCTTCCATTGTTATTAAAACTCACGCTGCCCAATACAAAGTGGAACTTTGCGAATAATCATATAACTAATCTGTTCGTGATGAAACAAATTTCTCTATTTTTTCGCAGATCCTATCACAAAATATTTTCTACTTTTGCATTTTCAATTGATCTTTGAACTTTCCCGAGAATTGGAGCAGCGCTTGATAACTGCAGTGGCCAGGTACTGTATTGGTGGTGAAATAGGACCCGGTAGCCGACGCCTGGGCTGGAAGTTCTAAGCGGACAGCAAATGTGTAAACATTTCGCTATACTTGAGTTCATGCTTGTGTTGCGGACCTGATATATCCATGGATGATAAAAACGACAAATCACCAGTACCGAAAATAGAACTCAGAATTGAAAGGAGTGAGTGTTTTGGGGGGCAGGCTTATCGGGGTGGGTGGTCTCCGCGTGTCAAAAATGTGTTTTCTCATCATGTCATTGTTTCCTTATATTTATGACTCACGTTTGTGTACCAAATAAGCTGAGAATGATACAAATTCTTCCCAATGCCTAGTATGTGAAAAATATGCAGAACAGCCTTTTGAAAAAAGCACCTGCAAAGGGATTTTTTCTTGCCTCATAAGAGCTCAAATGTTACATATACTCAATAACCCAACATCTGGTAACTTAATCATCTATGGCCCCCCTACAGCAATAAAAGAATCATACAAATCATTGAGCAACAACCTGTATACCGTTATGTGTATGGCAAGGACTAGTTACTCGTGTGTGGTCACACGTTTCAACACAGTCAAGAAAATGTGTTCAACACAGTTCATGTTGGGATCCCTTCAAAAAGAAACAAGTGCCATCAATGAAGATTGTCTGATATTGTGATTATTATTGTAGCTCAGCAGTCTGCAATGTCACAAATGCCTTTACAAAGTGTCAATGTGATAATTAAAATAAGAAGTGAAAATAATTGGGGTGAATATTTCTGTTCTTGTAGTCTTTGTCTCGATACCCTAGTTCTCGTTCAGAATCGTCTAGCAGGTATAAACAAATTAAGCAAACGGTCTCACTGTTAGAGACAACCTAATAAGCACAGACGTTTGTTGGTTATGCTTTGTACGAATACTCGTCATGCAAAGCAAGACCTGGAGAACTACCCTAGATATACTCCCACCCCGGGTGTGGCATAATTACACCCAACGTGGCATTATCAAAGCTGAATAGGAAAAGCAGAAAATTTAATTATAGTGAAAAATTGCCACAACTCGTTTGGAGGATCGGTGAGTATTAAAGGGTGCTTTATCATCTCGTCTTGTGTGCCCGAGCGAGCAGGAATGCACATGCATGTAAGATTTCATGGAGAGCAAACATCTGTTTTGTCAAGTTATATTCTATGATGAACTCTCGAAGAGATTGGGAGTACCTGCGTCCCTCTATCTGCCTTTTTTCATCCATCATTTCGACCGTCCATCAGATTATGTAACTCCAAATATAATAGTTGGATCAGCCCTGTTTTCATTCGCAATTATTATGCCCCCGAAAAAATTTTTTCGGGGTATATAGTCGAGGTGTCCGTCCGTACCTAGCGTTTCTTCCATTCATGTTTGGTAGAGTTATGGCCCCTGTTTGTTTTTTGCCTCCGTTTCTGACTTAAGTAAATTGTACCATAGCCTATATGGCAAAGTGCTGTGCGCCCCGAAAAAATTTCGAGGGTGGGGGGGGGGGGGGGGTATATAGTGGAGGTCTCCGTCCGTCCGTACTCCCGTCCATCCTTCCATCCGCTCGTACGAACACCTTGTATTATAACTCGAGAATCATTTGTCTGATTTTAATGTTCATTGGTATGGTGATAGGGCAGCTTGGTGGAACGGATGCCCTCGTACCTAGCGTTTCATCCATTCATGTTTGGTAGAGTTATGGTCCCTGTTTGTTTTTTGGCCTCTGTTTCTGCTTAAGGTAAATTGTACCATTTACCTTAGTCAGAAACAGAGGCCAAAATTTATTTTTTTTTAGTTCATTATTTTTCTGCAGTCCAGTGCTTGCAGGGGAGGTTGCGTGACATTTTAACCTCAGCATATCAATATATTCATATAAATATGGATGACACAAGAATTATAGTGATTTTGGTTCCAGACCATTTAAAACTGTACCACCGCACAAATCGATTTCAAAGTTTATTTGCTTATGACTAATGTCAAAATACAGGTCAAGTTCGATTTGGAGGTTCTCTACGACCATACTTGCAAGAGTTATGCCTCTTTTGAATAAAAAAATCACAAATTTCCCAATTTCAGCTTTATTCTTACAGTGCTTGCAGGTGAGGTTACATGTCATTTTAAACTACATATCAATATAACCATACAGATATGGATGCCAATTTCAGCTTTATTCTTACTGGCCAGTGCCTATGTGGGAAGTGCTGCTCAAGTTTTTTCAGTCCACTATTTCTGTGTTGCCCAGTGTTTGTTGGGGAGGTTGCATGTCATTTTAATCTACTACATATCGATATAACAATATAAATATGGATGCCAATTTCAGCATTATTCTTACTGGCCACTGTCTTATAGGGGAAGTGCAGCCCAATTTTTTAGTGCACTATCCCGATTTTTTCTGGTCCACTATTTTTGTACTGCCCAGTGTTTGCAGGGCAGGTTTGCATGTCATTTTAACCTACTACATATCGATATATTTATATAAATATGGATGACACAAGAATCAGTGTTTTTAATTCCGTTTATTCAAAATTGTTTCGATGAAACAATTCTCTTCAAACATTCAGAAGTTATTTATTTACATGCACGTCCGACTTTGCGACCTTCGGAGACATCAGCACACGCGTTAGCGTTGCTCTTGTTCTTTGTGTACAGGGCTGGTGGTTATCTTTGAAATTTCACCAATTTTGTTCACAAAAGTCTACATACGGCTACGTGCTTTTTGTTTCCCATTCTCACCTTTACCTTTTCCACGGCTGACTGCCCTCGCCTAATTATTTGTGATTTGCATTCAAATCTACGATCGCCTCTGTTCCCTTTATGCACCCAGTTAATTAAGCTTTCTTTGTATGGTCGTCTTTTAGTTTAAACTATATTTATTGGACCAAATTTCGATATGTGTATACAAAATGGAATACTTCCTTATCATGTAATGCATTAGTGTGCGGTATAACAGTACAATTTGCCGGAGGCCGGGACTCGGCAGAAAGCCTGGAGCTCAGTTTGGTTGTCTTCCCAGCTTGTGAGAATGTTTACACACGAAGATGGTTCGGATCAGTAACTTGGCCGTTGTATCGCCACCATGGAGAAAAATGAAATTTAGTATGCAACTCGCCTACCGAGACCAGTCGCCAATTTGTTCATTGAACCCTAACACCACACCCAACACAAGCAGCCAACACACGGGGGCACGTTAACTTGCGGACAGACAAGTAGATATATTTCCCTGCAGATTTGAAACCCTGCATTTTCATACACACACGCATTCACACTCGCTTGCATACGCACATTCGTAGCCTGAAATCTCCCACTCGGAGAGGGCTGAAAAGTCCTGCAGAACTTCCAGAGTTCGAACCACGGCAAACTGAACACAACAAATCATTGCAGACGGTAGTAGTGCGGCCTTGGATTGCAAAAATGTTGTTGATTGCATAGTTTTATTCCCGATCAGAAAGAGGAATTTCCCTCGGAACAAACGGAAAATCATTATCAGATCTGAAACTCCCCCAGTGTGATTCACCCAATATCATTTACCATGTCACTAGTAAACGCCGTGGGAATCAGTATGTGAGTCAAACTCAAAATCTTTTCTGAATGCGTGCTACTCGAGAAAAAACAGGATATAAAGCATAATGCTGATGCCCCAGTCACAGTACATTTCAACCTTCCTGGCCATTCTTTGGATGATTCTAAAATCAACCCAGATTGAACAACCATCGTTTAAAGATACATAAGAAGAAACATAAACCTTTCTGATTGATGTGCTTCAAACCCTCTGGTCAACAACAAACAATATTTCGGTGATATATTACAAGAAAAACTGGTTTCAGTGTGTAATGCCTGAAAAAACGTGAAGCTTTTTGGATCAATACGCTTCAAACCCTCGAGCCATTTGGTATGAACATATCAGAGGGGAATGGAAAAGGAGGTCCATCATTCCTTTCACTTTAACATGCAACAGAATGAATATCGAAATAGCAAAAATATTAAAAGATTAATTCAATTTAACCAATGCTAAACTAAATGAACCTTTGAATCTTAGACTTGTCGTTACTCATAAGAAAAACAAAATCTTGCGTAAGGACTAAATTAGAACCCATCAATGAATAACATCAATTAGTTTAACCAGTTCCTAAACTCATCACTCAAAATTGGTGTATATCTTTTTTTCATTTTTGAAACCCATGAAGGTTCGGTAAATGTGTATTTTCATGAAAACAATATGTCGGTGGCATATTACTTTAAAAAAAGACGTCTCTCTCTCTCTCTCTCTCTCTCTCTCTCTCTCTCTCTCTCTCTCTCTCTCTCTCACACACACACACACACACAAAATATCCATTGAATAGAATGGTGGGGGACTAACGCTGGCTTGATTCAAATACGAAGGCAGTTTGGTGAGAGTCATAGCTGGCGATGCGTGAGATAGTTTAAACTTGCCTTTTGGGAAAAGGAAGAAGAAACAAAAAAGAGAGAAAAGAGTGGTAAAGAGAAAGAAATAAAGTCAAGTTAGCAGTATGTCGGGCGATGCTCAAATGATACACTTCCATGTCATAAGTATCCTCAAATACCCAGATGAGCTGCTGGGTCGCATGTGGAGTCTGTCGATCGAGCAATTGCACTATAGCTCATTTGCTCAATGAGATTTAAGTCACAAGCGTATTTGCTCTTGGGGCAATTACTCTCGTGGCTGTTTGGCTCATTCCATGAAATCATCAACCCCCGTTTTTAGGTTTCCAAGCAGCCAATGGCATTATTTTTCTGAGTTTCGGTCAAATGCGGCATTTTGCATGAGCAAGTTCCCTTTAACACTGGGCAAATTCTGACCGATTTCCATGTCCATTTATGTCCCCACATGTTCAGCTTGCCTACTCGGAGTGTGCAACTTCATGATCAGGTATTCCCTCGGTGGAACTTTGTTTTGATAATTTCCCATATTTTGAAGGGCACAGTTGCCAAAATTATGTCACATTGACCAAAATGTTACATAATGTTTAGACAACCACAATATGTCATTAACCATCTCTACAGCCACACTTCGATAATGGGGTCGAGTAATGCCGCAGCTCTAGAAGCAATCAGGGGTGAGCTTGGGTGGATGAGGATCAAGGACAGGATAGACCTGTTGAAACTCGGTTATCTTAATTATTTGGTGAATCTCCCTGACAGCCGATGGTGTAAAGTAATGTTCCTGTGAATTTTCAACTCAAATATCAAAACGGGGTGGATGGTCCAAGTGAGGGAGCTAGTAGAGAACTACTCATTGGAGATCTCGGACCTGGACGTTGGGGCAAACTAGGGTAAAAAAATTGTCAGAGAAAGGGTCATGGAGGATTGAAACCGTAATTGGCGAGAGGGGGCCAAATCAAAGAGGTCTTTGGGTGGCCTGCGCGATAAAGAGAGGCCAGGGTTTGAAGAGTACCTTGATGGCACCTTTGGGGGGGTCACTGCTGTTCAAGCTGAGGTCACGATCCCTGGAGCTGAGGGGAAAAATTGGGAAAGACGGTGAAAGGGAGTGCCAGATGTGTAACTTGGGCATGGTGGAGACCCTGGAACACTTCCTTCTAGAATGCCCAAAGTATCAGTCTAAAAGAATGAGATTCACTGGGAGTATAATGGGGAAGTGGGATGGGAGAATGAAGGACATGTGGTTAGGGGGAGACTCAAAGGAGAGGGTTAATGTGCTAATCGGAGAGATTGGGAAGAATGGGGCAAGGGATGTCATCAAGCAGTTCGTCTCCGAATGTTGGGAGGAGAGGAGAAGCGTGGAAACAGGGAGGCAGTTGGGAGTTCAGGGGTAACCAAGGCCTTCTCGTCCGAGAACTGCGACAGATCAGCGGCTGGCCAAAGTGTTATTATTATTATTATTCCTATTGACTTTCAGAACATTATGACCCTGAGCCTCTGAGATTAGAATGCACTCATTGTACTCTTTCAAGTGATCTATAAATTAAGATAATACTTAGTATTCTTTATCGAAGAAGAACTTACAATTTACAATCAAGAATGGTTAAAATAATGCATACTGCTGATGTTGGTGCTGTTGAAGCCTTGGTATAGCTGTTTGTGAATAATTTGGCATTAAACTTTAGCATTTCTTGCCCCTCATGTTTTTTACAGAAAACTGTATCACAGGGTTTGTATGGATAATTTAGTTCTTGACACTGCATGTATTTGGCATCTTTGTGTTCAGGGCCTTGAATCTCTTTTATTTTGACAATTGACTCAATGGTGCTCAAATAATGTCAAAACTTTTGTATTGAAGGTGCTTCTAAATTAATTATCAGAAAATATATTTGCTCTGTATTCCTTAATCCTCTATACACTGTTGACCGAATATATGAAAATTTCAAGCTGCAAATATTTCCCATAATGCAACTAGAAATTTCACCAATTCAGTCTTGTTTGGAGGGGCTCATTAATTCTTAACTCATTGAGTATTTTCAAGATATTTTTCATCAAATGTAGTCATGGCTGCTGGAAAGCAGCCATGACTAGATTTGATGAAAAATTAATCTAAATGTTACACAAGAAATCATTGAACAATTCCATTCAATTTACAGAGTGAAAATATGATTGCATGTGCCCAAATTATACTTGTTTCGGTGACAGGAGAATCACTGTGTTGGGCAGGAATATCTGCCAGCAGCATGCAAAGAGTTATGCTCTGTCAGACAAGAATGAATTGGTTGAATTCCTAGTTGCATTATGAGACGACAATGCTATTTGAGAGTTTTGGTATTTCAACCTTTTACCTAACACAAAAGGCAGAAAACAATTACAAACAAAATTCCCGAATAACTATTTTTTCTTTCATTTTTTATGTCAAAAACATAGCTTATGATCACTCATTGGAGTGAGATCATTCCATTGAGGGATCATAAGGCCACAATAAAAAAAATTGATATTTTCATCCAATTTTTTTTCAAGCTGGAGCATGCAGTTGAATTTTATTTTTTATTTCACCCAGAGACTGGATAATCTTGTACAGCCCTAAATACTGGTGAGTTGGGGGTATAGGGTGGAGGATATGGTTCTGTAACCTATAACAAGATTACTGAACTAAATAGGAATAAAATTTGAGTAATAAGACTCCATGAATGTCTCAAAAAGGTACTTGGGTCATACCGGTATAATAATAATAACTCTTTGGCCAGCCGCTGATTTGTCGCGGTCCTCATAAGAGAAGGCCATCATTCCCCCTGCACCCCACCCCCTCTTCCCCTCCTCTCCTCCCAGCATTCAGATATAAACTGCTTAATAGTGTCCCTCACTTCCTCTTTTTCAATTTCTTCAATAAGCATTCCTACCCTCTCCCTCGTGTCCCCCTTCAGCCATCTATCCTTTGTTTCTTCACTCCACTTCTGCATTATTCTTCCAGTAAATTTTATTCTATGAGGTATATACTGTGGGCATTCCAAGAGAAAATGTTCCAGGGTCTCCACACCTCCAGAGTGGCACATTTGGCATCCCTTTTCCCCATCTCTCCAAATTTTTCCCCGAAGCTCCAGTGATCTTGATCTCAGTTTGAAGAGCAGTGACCCTCCAAAGGTGCCATCTAGGTACTTCTCAAAAGCTGGCTTTTCTTTATATTGTAACCCCTGCAGTGATCTTTTCACGCTAACCCCTGCTCGCCAGTTTCGATTGCAATCTTCCATGACTCTCTCTTTGACAAACCTTTTGCCTTCTTTCATTCCCACTTCTATGTTTGTGACCTCTATAGAGTAATTGTCCATTAGTTCCCTCACATGTTTTGACCACCCCGTTTCTATATTAGAATTCCAAATGGTATCGAGCATCAATTTGCACCACCGGTTGTCAGGCAGGTTTCTCAAGTAGTTAAAGTAACACAGTTTTCCCAAATCTACCCTGTCCTTGATTTTCATCCACCCAAGCTCCCCCCTTACTGCTTCCAAAGCTGCAGCATTACTCGACCCTGTTATCCATCTGCCGGCATCATTTTGAGTATTTTTCAACTTCTTAGTAACGGTTTGGTTTAATGGAATCACGTCCGTGCCATACGTTATACTTGGTAAACCCACCCTCTCCCACAGTGTTTTCCCCACAAAGACCTTGTTGAAACTATTTTTCCCTAAAAGTTTTAGTTGGTTCAGAATTCTTTTCCCCTTCAGAATCAGTTTGGCTGAGTAATTTCTGTACACCCCTCTTCCCGTTATATTTATGCTTACCCCTAGATACTCATACTCTCCCGTTTCTCCTACAGTGATTTGTTTGCTTTCCCCTTCGGGGATTGAGAACTCCCCCACTCTCCATCTCTTCGTCATATCTACCTTGCGTCCAACGGGTATTACCTTGCTTTTATTTTCATTTAGTTCGAGCCGCCAAGTGTTCCCATATCTACCAACAATTTCCAGCAGTTTCTCTAGCCCCTGTTCAGTTCTAGACATTAACACCATGTCGTCCGCAAAGAATAAGCCTGGTATCTTTATGTCTCCAACATTTACCCCCTCCGCACTCTGAATTAGTTCGTCCCCTAAATCTTTAACATACAATGCAAACAAAATCGGTGAAAAGATACACCCCTGCTTGAGGCCTATATCCATAGGGACTCGTTTTGTAGTGATACTCCCTAGACTGAGGTGGCTTTGCACATCTGTATACAGTGCTTTCATGATTCCCACAAAGTCACCCCCCAGTCCGATGCCCTCGAGCTTTCGCCACATACCTTCCCTCCACACTCGGTCGTACGCTTTTTTCACATCTAGAAATGCCAGAAACATCTTTTTCTTTTCAGCCTTTGTTGATTCTATCAGTTGGGTGAGCGTAAATAGGTGATCAGTGACTCTTCGTCCTTTCCTGAAACCATTTTGAATTTCTCCTAAAAAAACCTTTCTCTTCTATAACTTCCTCTAGTCTACCGTATATGACCTTACAGAATACTTTTCCGATGTTACTACTAACTGATATCCCCCTATAGTTATCTAGAACTTCCTTATCCCCCTTTTTGTGTATGAACGACACCTTACTTTCCCTCCACTCTCTGGGGACCTCTTGCTTTCGCAGAGCCAGGTTGAAAAGGTTTGTCAGGACTTCAATAAGTGCCTCCCCTCCATTTTTGAGGAATTCGTTCGGAATTTCATCAGTCCCTCCCGCTTTACCATTTTTTAATTTCGAGACCACGTTCCGCACTTCTTCTGCCGTTATTTCGCTACATACACGATTGGATAGGTTCTCCTCCACCAGTGTATTTCTTTTTGGTGGGGACCCACTGCCCCATCGCCTATCGTTTATCTTTTCCCAGTGCTTGACTAACTCTGAAGCGATACGGCCTTTATCTTCTGTACTTTCCCCATCCACTTTGATACTCTGCACACTACTTTTCCCCCGTTTATTTACCCAGTTCCAAAATACGTTTGAGCTCGAACCCCCCGTTTTCTTTATTGTTCTGGCAAGACTGCAATTGCGCTCCTTCCTATTATTATCCTTCATCTCATTCACCTTTTTCCGTGCCAGTTCATATTCTCCTTTCATTAGTCTCGTGTCATTGTTATCCACCCCTTTAAGCTTCCTACTTCTTCTGTAAGCAGCGCATTTTACCTTCCTTTCTTTTATAGCCTTTTTCAGTCCCTCGTTAACCCTGTATCCAAGCTCTCTCGTTGGGACCCTCACCCTTCCTATACACTCCTTCCCTGCCTCTGTTAGGCTATTTACTATGCCATCTGAAATACTCTGGACATTTGCATCCCTAGGTATACATTTAAGATTTGGTTTTAGTTTTTCCCGAAACTGCTTCCAGTCGGCTCCTTGTTTTAGTCCCCAAACTTCCTTGAAGGTATTTCTGTCTCTATTCGTCTTTTTGCCCATAATCTTAACTGTTATCAGGTTGTGATCACTACCCAAGTCATTTTTTCCCTCGTCATCTATTTCTACATCTATAACCTCCCTCCATACGCTAATGTCAGTGAGTATATAATCAATTATTGTTTTCTTATCGTTCCTCTCCCAGGTCCATTTACCCTTACATTTCGCATCCCTGTTCAGGATCTTTAAACCAAGCTCTTTTGATAGGTCCAACATTCGTGTTAATTTTCCTATCACCTCCCTGTATGCCCTCCTCCTTATCCCCGATGTGCCCATTGAAGTCCCCCATTAGGACAATACTGAACCCTCTGCTCCCAAGCTCTGTGATATTCGATCTAAGAGTTGTATATATTGAATCATTCCACTCGGGCTTACTTCCCTCCACTGCTAAGTATACAACACCAACGGCAACACTCCTGCTTCCTAACTTGATTTTTGCCCAGACTATTTCGTTGGATACTGGAATCTGAGTCCTTGCTTCTGTGAGATCTGTAATCAATGAGGGCTGTAATTCCTCTTTAGCGTAGATGCCAACACCCCCACCCCGTTTCTGACCCTCAGTTCGCCCAGCTCCTATCCACACGCAACCCTTCATCTGATCAACCCGCTCATCCCGTCGTATCCACGTCTCACTTAGACCCATTATATCGAAGTCTCCTTCGTCCATCATTGTTGATATTTCGCTTACTTTCTTGTGCAGACCCTGGATGTTGCAGTACCCAAACTTAATGAATCTTTGTTTTTTTGTCATCACTGGCACATTATTATAACCCTGGTATGCCCCTGTATTGTGCATGTTTGTTGTTCTTCCTATGTTCCCAGCATTTGTGCCACTCTGGGTTACCGGCTGTGGTCCCCTACCCCCCTTTTCTCCAAAAAAGGCCCAGCCACCTGTAAGATTTTTTGGCCCAACAGGTCTGTACCCATCCTACTTAAATGCAATCCGTCTCGCCCATACAACTCTCCTTGTCCCCAGAATGAATCCCAGTGGTCAATGAAATGTACTCCCAAGTCTTTGCAGTCCTCTCCCAGCTCCTCGTTTAGTGCCATAATCCGCGAGTTCCTCTCATTCCCACCACCCATAACGGGGAGCACCCCTGAAACGATGATCCGAGCATTCCTGCTAAGTAGCTTACTAATTAGGTCCTTGTATGTGTCCACCAAACGAACTGATTTCCTCTCCCTGATGTTATTGGACCCCACATGTAATACCACTACCGGATCAGGCCCCGACCCAGCTACAATACCGTCCACTCTATCCCTCAGGTCCTCCACTTTAGCCCCCGGAAAGCACAGAACTGTTCTATTTTTACTGTCCGGACCACAGACAACCTTGTCGATCCCCCGAACTATGCTACTTCCCGCAACCACCAACTTACTTTTGTCCCTCGCCCTATTTATCTCCTCTAGTCTCCTATTGTTTACAGCGTCCTCTTCCTCTCCAACAGCCCCACTCGGAGTCAATATCGGTATCGGTATCTTTGACCTAGGATTACTCCTATCCTTGTCCCTCCGTCTCTTTCCAGGCCCTGAGCTTCCTGGACTACTCCCCTGGTCTTCCCCGGACCCCTCCTCCTTTTTTCCTGGCCTAGACCCCAAGCTACTATCTGTTGCAACTACCTCCATCTCCTCCTCTGTCTCTTCCGAATCGAGCACATCAAATCTGTTTCTGGTGCTGCACTCCCCATTGCCTTTGGACTTTACACCCCTATCTACCTGCTTCTCTGGCCCCCCTTTCCTACCACTTTTGGTAGTCCACGCCAAACGCTTTACAGCATTGCTCCGGTCTGGGCCCCCCTCATCTGTCCTACGTACTTTTCTAGCAGCCCCCACCTCATCACCTACCTCATTCACATCAAAGGTTCTACCCCCATGTTTCCTCTTGGAACCACCGACAACCTTCCATCCTTCTCGGAAAGCCACTTTCACAGGCGTAACTCCAGACAGCCCCGCCCTACCAAGTTTTCCCTTCAGCTCAGCAATCTCCCCCTCAAACTTAACAATTGTCTCAAGTAGGCGGAGGATTTCCTGACAGTTTGCACATACCTCTCCATATCCCATCGAGCGACAGTCCCCATACATCATAGAACACTGTTTACAAACTTCAAGCCCAATATCGCCATCGGTGGCCCCACCAACCCGGCTCTGGCCGACACCCCCAGTGACCTCTGTCTGCACACCAATACTTACTCCGTTGGCACCGTTGACCTGGACCGCGATATTACACGTATTTACCTCCATACTTACCTCCGTCTGAACAGACTTGCTCGCCATCATC
Source organism: Pictodentalium vernedei (assembly GCA_031216915.1). NCBI lineage: Eukaryota > Metazoa > Mollusca > Scaphopoda > Dentaliida > Dentaliidae > Pictodentalium > Pictodentalium vernedei. Next base: position 160,046,373 of record CM062290.1, read on the forward strand.
AAGACAAAATTACGCGATCGGACAGGGAAAATTGTAAACACGCGACAAAAGGCAACACGACGAACCGTTCGACAACTTAGCGCTCACAGTTTTATTTAAGGCCTCCTAACTTTGTCCCAGTTACTATACTAAACTAATTTCCCACAAAGTTGAATAAAATAACCTGAAAATGAAATATATATGATTAGTAAACAATAAAAATACTTAATTTCGATTCGTAACCAAGGAGACTTCTTCTGTATACTTGCGGATCGATGCTATATACAGTACCAGCAGAAATAAGTTGCAGGAGGTGTATTCTCACTTTGCCAGCAGACTGGAGAAAGAAATTTTTACACCTCTGCTATAGTCTGTATTAGTATTGATGACAGATATTCAAAGTCATTGATCCTCTGTTAGCAGTGTTTACGACGAATTGGCGATAACTGGTAATGAGCTGGCAATCACAAATGTGATAACTTACTCAGCAGTCATCAACATCCAAGCACAAATCAGAACAATCATTACAAAGATCTGTTTACATGAGGGCTACAATTTAAATTCCAGAAGTGCAAAATTTTGCACCGTCAGTCAAAAATGGAATGCATTTGTTAAATTTACAATTGTGTTTTGAAAAAAATTTTAAAATTTTAAATTCAACAATATATCGCCCCTGAGTACAACAAGATGCATAGCTTAGCATTGCAGATGGCACGTTGTTGCACTGAAGGGACGATATTTATACACAAATATATATATTAATTGGTATTTCAAGTATATAAATGCAAAATGTGTACGAAAATTTAGTACACACTATACTTTAAATCTCTATTGTCTCATGTGTTTAACACCTTTTTATGAGAACAATACGTGTTGGCAAAGTGAGAACATCTCTTGCAGGATAACCAACAACAAAGGAAAAATTTAAAAGTAAGTTTGTAGTGGTTATCCTAAAAGGAGACAATATGATAATTTTTTTTAAAATGCAAATAAAAAAAAATGGGATGGGTTGAAAAAATAGGAGCTTGCAGGGATGAAAATCTAGGAATTTTTTTATTGCAGCCATAGCTGTGTTTGGGAGACAAAAAAATGGAAAAAAATTATGAAAACTGAATGGTGGTTTTTATGAATAGCACTGACCAGTTTTGTCCATAACGTTGGATAAACTGTTAACATCAGAGTATAGAGAGTTAATACCTTTGGCCTCAGAAAAAAGAACATAAATATTGTTATTGCGTTCGTTTTAGGGTAACCCTTTAAGGCTTTACCAAACGTAAATTCACATAAACCACTATGCACTTTTTTAGCCCAATTCCTTTAGCACAACCTACAGGCTACAGCTCTCGCCTGATAAGTCCACCTTTGGGGCAATGTCAAGATGGGAGGTGTCATTTTTTTCCGAATTTAGTTAAAAAACATGGCTGCCAGCTGCTACATTAGACTTGGCACATAAATTGTCAATAATTCCATTGGCACTCTCCACAGGCCGCATCTCTCACCAGATCATTTTCAAATTTCATATGTAGTTTTGATGTGATGTTTGGATGGGAGCTATCGATTTTTTGTGTTTTTCATTGAAATACGTGGCTGCCTGCAGGCATTTTAGATTTGGCGCATGAATTGGCAACAATTCCATTGGTACACCCTACATACTGCATCTCTCATCTGATCTTCAGATGCAGCTTTGGTGTGATGTCTAGATAGATGCTATCAATTTTTCTGAGTTCCGTTGAAAAACTTGGCGGCTAGCAGCCATCTTTGATTTGGCACATAAATTGTGAACAATTCCATTACTACACCCTACAGGGTGCGTCCCTTACTTGATCTTTTTCGAATTTTGGTGTGATGTCGTTTTTGCAGAGACTTGATTAAATGACTTTACATTAATAGAGCTTTCTATTTGGTTCAGTCCCTTTCTTGGACAAGTTGAGCTGCAGTGTCATTGACACGTTCATTCATTTCCTTCAGCTTTTGCCTCAAATACAGCTTAGATAAAATATGAAAAGTTTTAGTTATTCTAGAAATGTTTTTGCAAGTGTCTGCATATATTCAGAGTAAAGGGTTACCAATGGCACTTTCATTTCTCTATACTGGTAATACATGTATCTACTCACCTCATGTTTGGAAGGCACTAGAGACAGCCTTTACCTAGAAATTGTGTAAATTAAATTAATTATTTTTGAAAAATCAAATTGCTATTTTATCCACGTTTTGACTGTTGAAATTTTACACTAAATGACTATTAAATCATATTCTTGTTGTGCATGTTGGTAAAAGTTTTGGGTGTTTGTGAAGAAAGAAGTTAGGTAAGGTACATTCCATATTTTTATTCAGGTGTATGTATTCTCAATTGGATTAACTGATTTGAAACAAAGTTATCATGCCCACCTTTATCTGACCCTGTGTCTCAATTCTTCGTTTTATATTCTTTATATTGATCTTTCATATTAAAGTATTTTTAAAAATTTGTTTGTGATTTCAAAAGTTTTCTTTTCGACGAACCTTTTAGTAAGCTCCTCGCATCTCTTCGAGAACTATGTAAAATGGATTAGCATTTGAGGGTTGAAGTCCTCAAAATTGGAAGTTAAAGGGTTGGGCTAAACTTGAATGTGCGGTTGTGTTGTGGTCAATGTATAGCCTATGACTGACTATGAGAGACCTAAAAACCCAATAAGCAAGCATCCAAACAAACAACAAACCCTCGTAATTGTTGTTACTGGGGTCAGGAAGGACTATTTGAACATCCAAAGATACATATTACCGTCATTTGTGGGAGATATTTTAGTAATCATGTAAGATAAATCTTCTTCCTCTAAAACGCCATGAATGTTATGTCTTGCAGATTGACGCATGTCTATATTCAGAAGTGGTAAATTGTTTTAATGCAATGTGCTTTTTGTTTTGGGTTAGTTTCAATCCAAGTTTGTTTCGGGCCTTTGAATTCTGGGCTTCTGTATATCTTCTAATAGTATACCCAGGGACCTCAAATAAGACCAGGACAGCTTGACGATATTCTTGTGCTTCGTACTCTTCTGCATTATGCATATGAGAGCGAAGCTCGGGGACATCTGTGAGTGAGTAACGAAGAGACTTTGGCCGATCTCTTAGGATCAAATGTCCCCGTTCTAGTGGTGGTGCCAGAAATTTCCCGGAAGGATGAGCTAGGGTGTCGTTCTCCGAAGAGAGGGCTAGGGTATTCCCCCGACATGCCCACAATGAAGGAGATGGGGAGCTGTGCCTTCCTGACATGCACCCACCTTATTAGCAGTTATTGCCCTGACCATGAATGAGTTTTCGCTTCTATTGTTATTAAAACTCACGCTGCCCAATACAAAGTGGAACTTTGCGAATAATCATATAACTAATCTGTTCGTGATGAAACAAATTTCTCTATTTTTTCGCAGATCCTATCACAAAATATTTTCTACTTTTGCATTTTCAATTGATCTTTGAACTTTCCCGAGAATTGGAGCAGCGCTTGATAACTGCAGTGGCCAGGTACTGTATTGGTGGTGAAATAGGACCCGGTAGCCGACGCCTGGGCTGGAAGTTCTAAGCGGACAGCAAATGTGTAAATATTTCGCTATACTTGAGTTCATGCTTGTGTTGCGGACCTGACATATCCATGGATGATAAAAACGACAAATCACCAGTACCGAAAATAGAACTCAGAATTGAAAAGAGTGAGTGTTTTGGGGGCAGGCTTATCGGGGTGGGTGGTCTCCGCGTGTCAAAAATGTGTTTTCTCATCATGTCATTGTTCCCTTATATTTATGACTCACGTTTGTGTACCAAATAAGCTGAGAATGATACAAATTCTTCCCAATGCCTAGTATGTGAAAAATATGCAGAACAGCCTTTTGAAAAAAGCACCTGCAAAGGGATTTTTTCTTGCCTCATTAGAGCTCAAATGTTACATATACTCAATAACCCAACATCTGGTAACTTAATCATCTATGGCCCTCTACAGCAATAAAAGAATCATACAAATCATTGAGCAACAACCTGTATACCGTTATGTGTATGGCAAGGACTAGTTACTCGTGTGTGGTCACACGTTTCAACACAGTCAAGAAAATGTGTTCAACACAGTTCATGTTGGGATCCCTTCAAAAAGAAACAAGTGCCATCAATGAAGATTGTCTGATATTGTGATTATTATTGTAGCTCAGCAGTCTGCAATGTCACAAATGCCTTTACAAAGTGTCAATGTGATAATTAAAATAAGAAGTGAAAATAATTGGGGTGAATATTTTTGTTCTTGTAGTCTTTGTCTCGATACCCTAGTTCTCGTTCAGAATCGTCTAGCAGGTATAAACAAATTAAGCAAACGGTCTCACTGTTAGAGACAACCTAATAAGCACAGACGTTTGTTGGTTATGCTTTGTACGAATACTCGTCATGCAAAGCAAGACCTGGAGAACTACCCTGGATATACTCCCACCCCGGGTGTGGCATAATTACACCCAACGTGGCATTATCAAAGCTGAATAGGAAAAGCAGAAAATTTAATTATAGTGAAAAATTGCCACAACTCGTTTGGAGGATCGGTGAGTATTAAAGGGTGCTTTATCATCTCGTCTTGTGTGCCCGAGCGAGCAGGAATGCACATGCATGTAAGATTTCATGGAGAGCAAACATCTGTTTTGTCAAGTTATATTCTATGATGAACTCTCGAAGAGATTGGGAGTACCTGCGTCCCTCTATCTGCCTTTTTTCATCCATCATTTCGACCGTCCATCAGATTATGTAACTCCAAATATAATAGTTGGATCAGCCCTGTTTTCTTTCACAATTATTATGCCCCCGAAAAATTTTTTTCGGGGTATATAGTCGAGGTGTCCGTCCGTACCTAGCGTTTCTTCCATTCATGTTTGGTAGAGTTATGGCCCCTGTTTGTTTTTTGCCTCCGTTTCTGACTTAAGTAAATTGTACCATAGCCTATATGGCAAAGTGCTGTGCGCCCCGAAAAAATTTCGAGGGGGGGGGGGGGGTATATAGTGGAGGTCTCCGTCCGTCCGTACTCCCGTCCGTCCTTCCATCCGCTCGTACGAACACCTTGTATTATAACTAGAGCATCATTTGTCTGATTTTAATGTTCATTGGTATGGTGATAGGGCAGCTTGGTGGAACGGATGCCCTCGTACCTAGCGTTTCATCCATTCATGTTTGGTAGAGTTATGGTCCCTGTTTGTTTTTTGGCCTCTGTTTCTGATTAAGGTAAATTGTACCATTTACCTTAGTCAGAAACAGAGGCCAAATTTTTTTTTTTTAGTTCATTATTTTTCTGCAGTCCAGTGCTTGCAGGGGAGGTTGCGTGACATTTTAACCTCAGCATATCAATATATTCATATAAATATGGATGACACAAGAATTATAGTGATTTTGGTTCCAGACCATTTAAAACTGTATCACCGCACCAATCGATTTCAAAGTTTATTTGCTTATGACTAATGTCAAAATACAGGTCAAGTTCGATTTGGAGGTTCTCTACGACCATTCTTGCAAGAGTTATGCCTCTTTTGAATTAAAAAATCACAAATTTCCCAATTTCAGCTTTATTCTTACAGTGCTTGCAGGTGAGGTTACATGTCATTTTAAACTACATATCAATATAACCATACAGATATGGATGCCAATTTCAGCTTTATTCTTACTGGCCAGTGCCTATGTGGGAAGTGCTGCTCAAGTTTTTTTAGTCCGCTATTTCTGTGTTTCCCAGTGTTTGTTGGGGAGGTTGCATGTCATTTTAATCTACTACATATCGATATAACAATATAAATATGGATGCCAATTTCAGCATTATTCTTACTGGCCACTGTCTTATAGGGGAAGTGCAGCCCAATTTTTTAGTGCACTATCCCGATTTTTTCTGGTCCACTATTTTTGTACTGCCCACTGTTTGCAGGGCAGGTTTGCATGTCATTTTAACCTACTACATATCGATATATTTATATAAATATGGATGACACAAGAATCAGTGTTTTCAATTCCGTTTATTCAAAATTGTTTCGATGAAACAATTCTCTTCAAACATTCAGAAGTTATTTATTTACATGCACGTCCGACTTTGCTACCTTCGGGGACATCAGCACACGCGTTAGCGTTGCTCTTGTTCTTTGTGTACAGGGCTCGTGGTTATCTTTGAAATTTCACCAATTTTGTTCACAAAAGTCTACATACGGCTACGTGCTTTTTGTTTCCCATTCTCACCTTTACCTTTTCCACGGCTGTCTGCCCTCGCCTAATTATTTGTGATTTGCATTCAAATCTACGATCGCTTCTGTTCCCTTTATGCACCCAGTTAATTAAGCTTTCTTTGTATGGTCGTCTTTTAGTTTAAACTATATTTATTGGACCAAATTTCGATATGTGTATACAAAATGGAATACTTCCTTATCATGTAATGCAGTAGTGTGCGGTATAACAGTACAATTTGCCGGAGGCCGGGACTCGGCAGAAAGCCTGGAGCTCAGTTTGGTTGTCTCCCCAGCTTGTGAGAATGTTTACACACGAAGATGGTTCGGATCAGTAACTTGGCCGTTGTATCGCCACCATGGAGAAAAATGAAATTTAGTATGCAACTCGCCTACCGAGACCAGTCGCCAATTTGTTCATTGAACCCTAACACCACACCCAACACAAGCAGCCAACACACGGGGGCACGTTAACTTGCGGACAGACAAGTAGATATATTTCCCTGCAGATTTGAAACCCTGCATTTTCATACACACACGCATTCACACTCGCTTGCATACGCGCATTCGTAGCCTGAAATCTCCCACTCGGAGAGGGCTGAAAAGTCCTGCAGAACTTCCAGAGTTCGAACCACGGCAAACTGAACACAACAAATCATTGCAGACGTGTAGTGGTGCGGCCTTGGATTGCAAAAATGTTGTTGATTGCATATTTTTATTCCCGATCTGAAAGAGGAATTTCCCTCGGAACAAACGGAAAATCATTATCAGATCTGAAACTCCCCCAGTGTGATTCACCCAATATCATTTACCTTGTCACTAGTAAACGCCGTGGGAATCAGTATGTGAGTCAAACTCAAAATCTTTTCTGAATGCGTGCTACTCGAGAAAAAACAGGATATAAAGCATAATGCTGATGCCCCAGTCACAGAACATTTCAACCTTCCTGGCCATTCTTTGGATGATTCTAAAATCAACCCAGATTGAACAACCATCGTTTAAAGATACATAAGAAGAAACATAAACCTTTCTGATTGATGTGCTTCAAACCCTCTGGTCAACAACAAACAATATTTCGGTGATATATTACAAGAAAAACAGGTTTCAGTGTGTAATGCCTGAAAAAACGTGAAGCTTTTTGGATCAATACGCTTCAAACCCTCGAGCCATTTGGTATGAACATATCAGAGGGGAATGGAAAAGGAGGTCCATCATTCCTTTCACTTTAACATGCAACAGAATGAATATCGAAATAGCAAAAATATTAAAAGATTAATTCAATTTAACCAATGCTAAACTAAATGAACCTTTGAATCTTAGACTTGTCGTTACTCATAAGAAAAACAAAATCTTGCGTAAGGACTAAATTAGAACCCATCAATGAATAACATCAATTAGTTTAACCAGTTCCTAAACTCATCACTCAAAATTGGTGTATATCTTTTTTCATTTTTGAAACCCATGAAGGTTCGGTAAATGTGTATTTTCCTGAAAACAATATTTCGGTGGCATATTACTTAAAAAAAACGTCTCTCTCTCTCTCTCTCTCTCTCTCTCTCTCTCTCTCTCTCTCTCTCTCTCTCTCTGTCTCTCTCTCTCTCTCACACACACACAAAATATCCATTGAATAGAATGGTGGGGGACTAACGCTGGCTTGATTCAAATACGAAGGCAGTTTGGTGAGAGTCATAGCTGGCGATGCATGAGATAGTTTAAACTTGCCTTTTGGGAAAAGGAAGAAGAAACAAAAAAGAGAGAAAAGAGTGGTAAAGAGAAAGAAATAAAGTCAAGTTAGCAGTATGTCGGGCGATGCTCAAATGATACACTTCCATGTCATAAGTATCCTCAAATACCCAGATGAGCTGCTGGGTCGCGTGTGGAGTCTGTCGATCGAGCAATTGCACTATAGCTCATTTGCTCAATGAGATTTAAGTCACAAGCGTATTTGCTCTTGGGGCAATTACTCTCGTGGCTGTTTGGCTCATTCCATGAAATCATCAACCCCGTTTTTAGGTACCCCACTTGCAGAATCCCTTTTAGAATCCCTTTTTCCAAAATGAGTCGTAGAACTATATGAAGTCACATGTTTGAGCAATTACTCAATGGCCCATTTGCTCAATGAGATTTGAGTCGCAAGAGCCTTTGATCATGGAGCAACTGCTTAATAGCTCATTTGCTCGATGGGATTCCAGTCGTTCCAACAATGACATTTCAGTAACTGTTCGATAGCTTATTATTAGGGGCACTTAGAATAGGCTTGAAAATGTTGTTCCGGCCTGGCAGCAGTGGAATGATGGCGATAATGATGTGAACTGGGACCCGTTGCGGCATTAATGTACTAAGAGCCTTAGCAGGGCCACAAGTTAGTAATGGTTGAGGCATTCTCGCACAAGACAGAATAGTGGTTGTCAATAGTATTCTTACATGACCTTAATGGTACAAGATTGCAATGTTGGAAGAACACGATCGTATTGGGTGAATACAATATCCGCTGCTGCTAATCAAAAGACGGGTGTTTGTGACTATGGACAAGTCTTAATCTGAATATGTTTACTGTGTAGACCGCGTAGTCACGAACGCGGGTTGGAAGGATGGTGGTAGTTAGTTGCGCTCCGCGACCTTGACACAAAGTGTGTCAATGGCGGTCTGGTCACTGGCGTTCCAATCCATGATCGTGCGTGGGAAGAAACAGTTCTTGAATTCCGCAGTGTGTGTTCCGTATACCACCAGTTTCATATTGTTATTACTCCTTGTACGAGATGGTCCTATCTTAATATATGGATCTTTTGGAATGGCATAACTTCCAGAGATGATGTTGCTGAGTGTTTGGATGCGTTTATTTTTCCGACGCTCTTGAAGCAATGGCCAACCTGGTGAGTGGAGCATTTCACTTACGCTGCTGTCTCTGCGATAGTCGTTGCAGACAAAACGTGCAGCTCGTCGTTGAGTCACCTCTAATTTCGGATGTCTTTTTGTTTTGTAGATTGGGGTCCCAAACTGTGCATCTGTATTCCAATTTCGAGCGAACCAGTGACTTAAATGCTGTTTCGTTTAGGGGTTTTGGGGCGTGTTTCAGATTTCTTTTGATGAAGCTGAGTGTGCTATTTGCTTTTGCATTTGTCTTGCTTATGTGGGTGTCCCGTTTTAAGCTGTTTGAGAAGGTCAAGTCGAGGTAAGGGTTTGAGACTACTTCTTCGAGGATGTGACCTTGGATGTCGTAGAAGTGGGTGAGTGTGGTTTTTTACGCGATGACAGCAAGATGTAACATTTCTTGGCATTAAGCCTCATTGCACAAGATTGAAGGTTGGCCAGGTTATGTTGTAACAGCTGTTGATCTTTGATGGAATTGATTGCTCGATAGAGGAAGCAATCATCAGCAAACAGCTGTACAAGTGTTGGCCTTGAGGCTATGAAGGTGGTGAGTGGTCAAGAAGCCAGAAGCTATATAGGAGCTAGAAGCCATAGCTATTTTCAGACAACTATCTTGCAAAAGGCATCCTCAAATAGTACATACCATGTCCTTGGTCTCCTCAAATACCGAGATGAGTCGTAGATCGGTATGTGGAGTCACCCGTTTGAGCAATTGCTCGATAGTTCATTTGCTCAATGGGATTCGAGTCGCAAGAACATTTGCTCATGGTGAAACTGCTCAATGGCTTATTTGCTCGATAAGATTAGAGTTGCTCGTGTAATACCTATCCCCGCTCGATTGTCTTCGGGGTTTGAGAATCATGGAGGCATTCGTTGTACACATGGGACATAACTCTGTATGGTTAGGCACCTCACTCAATGATGGTTTTTCCTTGTGGGATTAAACCAAAAGTGTTCCCGCAGCATGCTCCTACGTTCTGCCTCACAACGTGCCCGCCCTTCAACAGTTTGGGCTTAATCAATGCTATTCCTTTTCCATGGATCGTTCTTACTGCGGAAGTAAACTTGTTAGTAATAGAGCTCTCCCGTAAGTAGTAGTGATCGTACTTTTCATCCCCGGGTTTATTGACCTCGCTAATCGGAAGTGACGTTATAATCACACTGCCAAGTGATGCCGTGTGCGGTTGCCATGATATCCCACACGCGGATATGTTGCAACCTCGTTACCATATTGATATGCGGTGTAGGTGTGTATGCGCAGCTCGTGTTAGGATGTCACATGTTTTCATTGTCCATTTGCTGCCATCTTAGTTTCTGTGTAAAGGGGCGAGAAGGTGTTTATAGGGGATAGTCGATTGTATGGGAGTATGTCTAAACACCGGAAAGGCCCCATCAGCTACCCGTATCGACCTGTCCCTCACTGACGTTGTCTTTTTGTATTCCTTCCTTGAATGTGCGCAGAGTTATGTGACGGTGGGGTTTCGTTCCAATCTATGGAACCCACGCAATCTCATTATCTCGAGACACTTGCTTGCTGAAGTCTGAAGTAGACTATACTTGTCAATTAAGGCCTAATCCAGCCAGACTCGAGTCAACACGAGCGGCAGACTATACATACCCGAAAACTATCATCGAACACCTCCCACAGAATCTCTAAATGAGTTCATCGAACTGCATGGGGACAGGCTATACTTATCAGTGAAGGTTGCGAGCAGGTCAGCACAGGTTCATCACGGGTAGTAGATTATACTTACCCGACTGAAAACCTGCAAAAGACATCCTCTGGGAATTACGATGGACACTGAATTGAGGGCTCGGACTCGGACTCGGACTCAAAACACATACTGAATCGAGGACTCGGACTCGGACTCAAGTTTAGTATTCAGATTTTTTGTTGAGTTACCAGTGATTAACCACACGTAACAGCGATCTTGTCGTTGTGATGATCAGCAAAAATCGTTTAACTGTTAAACTGCCGTAACATATTCCCAATAGCCATCGTACTTTGTGGAATACCACTATATTTTTATATAAAGACTATCATTCATTTATTTAGTTGGGATAAGCTGACTTTTTGTGAACTATCGATCGACTCCCTTCCATCTCCATGGCTTCATTTAACCATTTATCTGCGACTAACTACCAAACTCGACCACGTCAATGCTCAAAATATCCGTCCAATGCTTTTCCAAATTTGGAACCAAAGGCCATATAATATTATTTTGGCGTGGAATATTCTGTGGACCCAATACATGCCACATGGATTTAGTGTTGAAAAAATGTGTTTCCAATTTAAAACGTGTATATCCTGGTGTATTCGGTACGGTATTCCGTGATCCGTGGGTGGCAGATTTTCATCTTCGATGACAGTTAATGCTTTACATCTACGAAAATGTGAGAGTTGAGAACTAGAAGTATACCTCTTTCTATCATTGGGATATGATGTATTGTTTTGGGGAGGCAACGTATGAATTGGCAACACATTTTCAACACAAAATCGATATGGTGTACGTTGGAAGCAGTGGGTTTGTCACGCAGAAAGAGAAGATATTACGATCTTTTGGTCCAAGCATTGGCGTCGCTTCATGGGCGGGGACGGGGGAGGGGGGTGATGACATTTTACCCCATAAGCGTAGACTTTGCCTTCTCCCTGTCACAAACGCGCCCATCCATTCAGCCAGGTACACCCCAAACGTGAACCAATTTCCTCCCCAATTACAAGGTTGGAAAGGCAGCTGGCGTGTGGGGCTCTATATAGATTGGTCATAACACACTCACACACACTGACTGTCTTCTATTCTCTATTCCCATTTACACCAAGCTGGTGAATATATCCAGTAAAGATTTACAAAATACCCAAAATCAAAGAATTAGAATAATTAGAATACTTTGTACAAACACGAAGTGTTGCGAAGTTAATTTGTCTGACGTCCTTAATAATTGATTTGATACATATTAAAGGGTGTATTTTATTAATTTCGCTCTAAAATAAATTATCAGTTGAGTTTTTCTTACTATATGGTTCAAGCATTTTGCGTTTAACCAATGAAATAATTGCACTGAATAGGCCACTCCCACTTTACTGACATATTTCGGCAACCGATTTTCTTGCGTTTCGGCATTCACACGGGATTCAGTATCCAAAATTCAGTCTAAAAACAATTTATTTTCTCCTTGCATAAAATATAAACGTACTATATGTTCACAAATGATGATTTGAAACAAAATTATTTTCCCTTCCTTTTTCGTTTCGGCATATATACACAGATGGTATGTGGCAGTGAAAAAAAAATAATAGAAATTCTAAAACAAAAAAAAAAATATTTTCCACATCTTTTGATACAAATTTTACCTGTTAAATGCACATAGGCTATAGAACAATCTCCTGTAAATTGAATAAAATTCATTCATTTTTTTTGTAATGTTAACAATTTGCCACGACAGGCATCAAGTTTGTTTTTTTTTGGGGGGGGGGGGGGCTCTATTCAATCAACAGGGTTCCACTGTATCCCAATTGCGATTTTGGGATCAGCACGCACTATTTATGGACTAACTAAACTAAGATACCTTAACCTGCTACAAAAATAGGTAAATCACTGGTAATTCAACAAAAAACTTAGCACTTAACTTGAGTCCGAGTCCGAGTCCTTGATTCAGTATGTGTTTTGAGTCCGAGTCCGAGTCCTCAATTTACATTTAAACGGGAATTACAACTGGAATTGGGCGAGCAATTGTTGGAATTGTTCTTCTGTGCTGATTCGTCTCGTTGTCTACAGGTAGTCTGTATTTTATTGTAAGATTTACCCGTGGATCGATGTCGGGTAGTTTCGCCCCTATTCCCGTTCGCCCCTGGTTGTTTCCCCACGGGGCGTTTCGCCCCCCATATTGGAGCGAATCTACCCGGGCATGGGGGTGGAAACGACAATGATTTAATTCATTTTTAAATGGTTTTAAAGTACTTTTCACCACCAGTTAAATTAAAATGCAAATGACCTTATGTTTTTGTATAATTTTTTCTTTGGAATTTCGGTCAACGCTTTACACCTCAGACATTGTCAGTCTTTATGGCCTTAAAAACCAATAAATAAATAAATAATATTAATTGTCAGTCTTTCGTTATATAAGGGTAAATTCATTTATTCAGCTTCAGTAAATTCAAACTACAGACACAGCAGCGAATATGTCAGTGTTACGCTTAGACTGCAATAGAAAGGTGAGACGCAGGCAGCATGCTGTCACTTGTGATGGCTGTGGGAATTGGCAGCACCAATTATGTGGAACCGGTATCTCCTTAACTGCGTTCTAGACGATATAAGTCAAGAGACAACGCTGGCTTGCGCCTTGTGTATGTGCCATGTGGCCAGGTAATACCAGCGTCTTAGAAATGGGAGAACAAATCCCACTCACATACACGGAAATTGCGGTGCTGGAGGAATTCTGCACAAATTTGCATATGGATATTCATAGTGAGGCTCCGGAAACAGGACTTACAGAATTTGAAAGCAGAGACACGGAGATTCTTGAATCATTTGATGAGACTTAGCCTAAAGTCAAGGCACGTCAATGGCCATTCCCGCCTTTGACCCGCGGACCTTATGCCTTATCATCCATTGCAATTAGAACAGATTACTATTATAATGAGCTATGGTCCCCACATTTAAACGCAGGAATCTCAATTAATGGAGGATCTGTAAAAATGCCAACTGCTTAAATTTAATTTTATATCGCCTATGTCAAGCAGGAATTTCACCTGGCATAGTACTCAGTGGCACCGCGCAACTGGATTGAAAACTGTAAAGTTTTTTGGAAGGCAGCGTTGGCGGTAGTCGATCCCGGGTAGTACGACACCTAAACGCCAAGTCATAAATGCTCTGCCACCATACCAACTGGGCCATTCCACCCCCCCCCCCCCCCCCCACAAACAAAGAGAGTAATTAACTCACCCTGTATGTTGGTTCATATTTTCAACACGCCCTGAGATCGATATTCGAGAATTACTGAATTGTAATTGTCTACAAGTAGACTATATTTTATTGTGGGACTTACCCTTGGATCATATTCCTTAACATCCAATGTAATGGTACTGTTGGTCTATGTCCCCGACTTTTAAACTCAGGAATCTCAATTAATGGAAGATATGTGAAGATGCAATTGCTTGAATTTAATTTTATATCGTCAATGTCAAGCAGGAATTCCAGCAGGCATGATACTGGCACCGCTACACTGGATTGAAAACTTTTAAAGTTTTTTCGAAGGTAGCCCTTCCGATTCCCGTGTTTAAAGGCTGCATTGGATTCTAAGGCATACGATCCATGGCCAAATCTCGCAATAAAATAAGGCTACTTGTATGCAATTATGAGAGAGAGAGAGAGAGAGAGAGAGAGAGAGAGAGAGAGAGGGGGGGGGGGGGGGGTAATGTGTTACATACTAATTTCAGACCAGTCTTGTTTTCGGTGTACAGACTATCGGCACCTGGACGATTCGACGCTTGGTCGATTCGTCACCTGCCGTGGACGATTTGGCACTTGACTTCGGACAATTCTGCACTTAGGTTAGAACAATTCGGCCCCAACAAATATATATTATCTTCGGGTATTACAGATAAATATGTTAGTAATACTTGAAGAAAATATATAAGTTTTATATTCACACGTGTCATGATGATACATTTTTGAAAAGAGTTTTTCACTACTGTCTGATTAGGTTAGCCGGGAATTACTGAAAATTCTCGCTCCCATTACCGGTTCACACCACGAGGAGGTACCTGACAGGACATGGTGAACGCTTTTTCTATATCCATGAACAGGCTGTTCCTATTCCGTTTTGATTAAACGCATGAACATTTAAGGGGTAATTTTCATTTATTTTAACTTAGATAATGTTTCTGAAGAGCTTCCAGTCAATTTTTGATGGGTTACTCCTATTCATGAAAGGGTACCTTGTGGGACCCGTATTACATTTCAATGAACTGGTAGGTGATCACTGCCGAGATCATCGTCCCCTACAAATATGTCTTGCATTTGACTGGTTAGTGATTTACTTGTGATAAGCAGGTCTAGGATATCTGCTTGATGGAGTGGGTTGTTGCTTACGTATGTTACTTCATGATCGTTATTTGCCACGAATAGATCAAGTTCTTCAATGATGTTGAAAAGGGCATCACCGTTAGGCTCAGTCTTATGGCAACCAAATACCTGGTGTTTGGAATTGAAATCACCCAAGTATATACAGTGCCTGTATTTTTGGTAAAAAATTGAAATACTTTATTGTCTACTGTTGCTTGCGGTTTGTTACAATATGAGATGACGGTCACGCCTTTGTGGTCAAGTTCAATTTCAGCTGCAATAACTTCAGCATTGAGGTGGTCGCAAGTTATTGTTTTGTATTTAATCTCCTGTCTTATTAGCAGAACAACACCTCCATCCGTTTGGACGGGGCGATCTCTTCGAATAATATTAAACCCACTTAACGAAAACTTTTTTGCTTGGTTTTAGCCATGTTTCGCTAATTCCAATTATGTCCAAAATTTGAAAATAATGTGACATTTGCGAGTTTCCACTGCACTATTTTCAATATACCCATGAATGGTTTATAAATAGTGTACTATTTTCTAATTGTAGTATTGTTACCTAATTATATTTTGTTGGGTACGGGTCAGGTCGCCACCGGGCCAACTCGCCACCAGTGGCGAGTTGGCCCGATTTCTGGTGGCGGCTTGGCCCACTTTGATGACCACTATTATAGGTTTAGTACTCACGTTTTTTTTATAAATAATCCGAAAAATACATTTAAAGAATGAAGAATCCATTAAAAATCCTCAAATACGATTTCGAATAGCTTTACACAAAAACTCGATACGTCTCATCACTACCTGATCACAGACGAAAATGACATTATTCCATTTGTTGTTTCTAGAATTTTAGAGTGAATGTCTTTGAAATCTTTGAAGTGTGTTTGTTTTTACTGTTTGTTTGTACAGTATAGGCCTACTGTCTCCTGTATAAACAATAAAAATACTAATCAAGGTGGTCAAAGCACTCCGTTGTTTTTGTAACACTGAGTACAATACATCAAACAAAGCAGTGTTTACTACTTTGATTCACTTCATTCTTTGTTATACCGGATGAGACGGGAGGGGGGGGGGGGGGGGGGACTCACATCATATGTTTTGATTTATTCCGTGATATTTCGAATGTGGAAGTTTTTATTTTGATTTGTATTAGACGTATTTTGGTTTTTAATACCTCACAAAAGTTATTATTTATTATTAATCATTATTTCCATAAATATTTCCAGTTTCATTTATTTTGTTAACGGTGCATATTGTATGTTATGTGCTATGCTATGTTGTTATATACCAATAAACATTGATAGATTTGTACCGGTATTGTCTTTATTTTTTACCCCAATTTCCATCACCCCATGTCCCATCACCGAGTTATTCGCCCACACGCTTTTTACCCCAATTTGCCATCGCTCCGCGTCCCATCACCGATATCTCGCCCACACGCTTCCATTTCAGTTCTGTCGAAACAAAGAAACTCACATCAAATCAGAGAGTAGAAATATTCTCCGTTTTGGTGCGGCTTTCTTTTTCAATAATATATCCCATCCATTTCAATTCAGTCGAAACAAAGAAACTCACACCAGATCAGAGAGTAGAAATATTCTCCGTTTTGGTGCGGCTTTCTTTGTCAACAATATATCACGTCCCTAATCCCGGCTAAATCAATTAGTGAAGTAATTATCACCCTGATCACTGCATGTCATACTATAAACTTCTGGTGGCGACTTGGCCCGGTGGCGAGTTGGTCTGGTGGCGACTTAGCCCAGGTGCTTGGTGGCGAGTTGGCACGGTGGCGAATGGACCCGTTCCCTATTTTGTTAACGGCCGCTTCTGATAGCGTGTGTGATATCTAAGTTTTATATAACTCAGATGCTGTTTTACTGATCTCTTTGAAGAATCAGCGTTAACCAAACAAAGTAAAAAGATTGAAAAATATACCAATGAAATGCTGGAAAGATAATTTTTATTCAATGTATGTTATTTTTGTTTATGAGGGAGGTGCCGAATTGTTCTAATACAAGTGCCGAGTCGTCCAAAGTCAAGTGCCGAATCGTCCAATCCAAGTGCTGAATCGTCCAAACTCAAATACCGAATCGTCCAAAAACCCAGGTGTCGAATCGTCCAAGTGCCGATCGTCCGGCACGCTTTTTTCTCTACCTTCCCAGAAAAGTTTATACCTTCTAATCTTGGTCTTCTGAAATTTGAAAACGCCACCTGGTCCAGAATCATGTCCTTGTTCGTTCCATACCCTAAAGATTTTTGCAAATGACAAAACATATTTGAGATCGTGTAACAACAAAACCCCGTGAAAATGGCAAGAGGAAGTAGTGCTGGCTTTGACAGACATATTACTATTTTCTCACCAGAAGGCAGGCTATATCAAGTTGGTATGTTTAGAAGGGTTTCCTTGCAACGCTCAACAATTTTACCACTTTTTTATTGCCTATATTCGATATACCGGCGTGGTAGTTCAGCGATCTGAACGTAGTGTCTATCCGTTTACGTTCAGATTCCTCTCTTTCAAGTCTGTGGTAAAATTCCCCATCAAGTTTTAATGGGAACTTAAAACACGAAAATAGGAATATATATATCAAGCTTTCGACCTTATCACCGGTTGCATTCGATAGAACACGTAGGCTATACAGTCAAGGTGCCAATAGCGGATCAACCCCATTAGCGGATCACTCAGTCATGAATGATCACGTTGAATTAAAAGTGATTGGTTGATTTATGAACCGAGTCCACAGTCATGTAGGTATGGGCAATGTTTAGTAACCGGAAGAATATCACCTGTGAGGTCTGCCGTTTAATACTGAAAATAAAAGTAGGAAGTACAAACCCACTCCGATTTGGGGAAGTTTTTCCAAGAACTGAAATGGAAACAAAAACCAAACACGAAGTTCACCAGCTGAACAAAATTTAAAGTTTATGGTGTTTGGTGTCATTTTGAAGGTTAGAATATAGGCAATCTAATTTTAAAAAAGTCCAGACCAATCAGACACGAAAAGATGAAATAAACTTCGATCCCACGTGCCTCAGTCAACTACCCATTAGCGGATCACGCACTGCAAAAAACGAGGAAACGCAGCAAACTCAATTTTGTTTACTGTGATGACATATGAAACGAATTACTTGCATGTGTTGTTTCGGATAGTGCAAATATGCCAATCACATGATCATTTCCACATTCTCATCGAAATTTGCTAATAATTTTTTTTTTTTCAAATGTAGTGTTCCGAGATATAAGATAGTTAAAAAAAACAAAACAAATAAAATACATGTAACTGATCAAATTCACTCGGCGACCATACAAATTCTTGAGCAACTTGCAGTGAAAGTCTAGGCCTACCACTCGGTATTTTGTGTTTTAAAAGTAGTTAGCGTTCCAAATGCTAGCTGACAAACTTCGAGTCCTGTGGTCCGATTTCAGTTTGTGCAGAAAAAGTAAAATATATCCCCCACGACTCACTAGCAGTTACAATAATATAAGGGCTTGCCGCTGATTTCCCTGCGATTATCGGAAGAGAAAGCACATTGATCCTTTATCCAACAAAGCGGCAGAAAACGCCCAGAAAGTTCACACAAATTGGGCTTCTAAAATCTGAAATATATTGAATGTTGCATATTACAACCATGGAAATATGGATATCATTGGAGCTCACCGAGCCGGTCCAATGATATCCACATTTGCATGATTTCATTGAGAGATACCCATCAAATCTCCAAAGATCAGTAGGGGAATTAAAGAGATGGGGGGGGGGGGTTAGGGGGTTCTCATCCCATTAAATCTGAAAATCTAGGTCTGAAATGGTTCATTCTGGTAGGTTTTGGAGTGAAAATTGTCTTCTTTTTTTACAGTAACAAAACTTGATATTTTTAACCAGGATGTTGCGACTTTCAAGTTTAAAGACCCAGTGGCGACTCACCCGTTGGGAGTACCCTGGACAAGTCCGGGGGATGGGGGGGGTGCAAAATGTGAGAAGCTACATGAAGCCAACCGACCCCTGGAGCCCGCTGCCTTTTAATTTAGGGGCCTACTTGGTCACTGATTAGGCAAGCCGGAGCAGATCTTGCCAGGAGTCCTGGCAAGATCGCTCCGGTTAGCCTAATCAGTGACCAGGTATATGGCAGCCCTACTGAAAATGCGACATCGCTTCGGCAGCGTGGTCTCTCTTTGCATTTTATATACTTCTATTATCACATTTCATCTCTCTCCCCTCCCGCCCTCTCCCTCTTTCTCTCTCTCTCTCCATCCCTCTCTCTCGTTTAGGGGAGCACAGCTCAATTCCCCTGTGGCTACGCGCCTGGAACCCATACTGTAAAAAATTATTAGCTTGAGAACTTCAAAAATGGTCAGAGAAGCTGAAGGAGTTTGCAGATTGTAGAACTTTTAATTACGAAAATGCTGCTGTCACTTAATTTTTATCTATTTGGAAATTAGTCAACCTGCTCCTGTGTCCCTGGGCAATGCAGTTTACCCCGATATTGCCCATGTATGTATGTGTGTGTGTTGGGGGGGGGGGGGGGGGTGCACATGTCTCCAACCTATCTAACCCAGTCTGTGCTCTGCAGTGCATGGTACTGTCGTGCAGTGCTTAGTAGAGTCTGGAGTGATGACGTTGGAAAGCTTGCATGCATTTGTTGTTGTACAGTTGTTTCCTCTGGCTGTCTTGACTTCTGTTGTATGTAAGTCTGTTACCGACACAATGTGCCCTAGCTGTTAAAGTGTCGTTAAACACCAATCAAAATAAATAAATAAATCCGACATATGGTTCTTGCTTTTAATAAACCGGATAGACAATCCATTGTCTGCTTGACAAGTTTGCCAAAACCTGAATTTCCTGAAAACTGGAACTTGCGACACATTGTTCGGTAGTCCCAAGGCTGTTGCGATGACCAGCTATTGAACTCACTAATTGTCCTAAAACACAAAGAACCTCACCTCCATCGCCATCAGCATGAGGAAAACGATTTGACAAAGAGAGTGAGTGCACAGTAATAGGGGGCTTGGTGTAAATCATGTTCCATGTGTGATCTCTAGGATGGGGCTACAACCCCCTCATTGAAAGGCTCTGACCCCGTAGGAAAACACATGTATTTCTGACTGGTCAGGTCCGACCAATGAGGTGGTGTAGCCCTCCTCAGAAGTGTCCGACAGCGTTTAAAAATATGACCAGTTTCGTCAGATGACGTCTCTGATGGACATCGCCGGTATTTATTGATAGATCGATGATATGTCACAGATCGGCATCCTGTTGCAATCAAAAGTTTTGGATATGACATTCATTAAGTTCTGGCATTTTCGGTTAATTCTCGCAAAACGGGTGGTGCCGAAACATTTTTAACACAGGGACTCATGACACGAAAGGGAATCTGCATTAGCACCAGGGGTGAGAGCACCCCCCCCACCCCACCCCACCCCCATTGTTGGTGCCACCAGCCTCCATTTAGGATTTTCAGGCTCTCGTGACTAGTGAGTTGTACGCCTCGAATTGTTGAATTGCACATGATACATATCTGATCAAACATGACTACGCACAACACTTTGCACTTGCACCATCGTCCTGCCATATGCCTCCCTCACCCCCCTCCCCCCCCCCCCCCCCCCCATTCATTAGCGCCACCAGTCTATACTGCAAATTTTTTTTTTGATACATGTACCAGCCTGTCTGAAAACAATCTGAAATATGTGTTTTGCGATTCAAAACCAGTAAATAATAGGGAGAAAGTGTCCATCCTAACAGGTAGAATCAAATTGGATCACGTGATCCGCTATTGGCACCCGACGGTGGTACACAAGACTAATCAATTAAGTCTTCCATCCATTATAGTTTTAAAAAAGGTCGGTGCCAGTCATGTAGAGGAAGAATTGTTCTTACCACAGAATACGCTTGAAATTTAAAAAAAAAATAACAGAAGCAAAATAACACCAAAAAGGAAAAAAGTGATCCGCTATTGGCACCTTGACTGTATTAAAGTTATATTTGTGCAGAATAAATTGATCCAAACAATGTATTATCCTTATTTATCATGATTTGAACACAGCGAAGCGTCAAGCATCACTTCAATACCGTCCATGTTTTCTGAGCATCCCAGAGCTGCTGCTGAAATGAATATCGATGCGGAAATGGTAACTCATGATAAAATGCCCCCGTGCAGTGATCAAAATCATCCTCCTCTGCGCGAATGTGGCTGTATTTCCATTTCTGCTTTGATATTTGTTTAGGCGCAATGCCGGGTTGTTATTTTAGAGCCGATACATACGTAAAGTAACATGGACGATAATGAACTGATTATCGACGCTTCTCCCATGCTCATATCTTGAATAAATAAAGGATAGCATATAGTTGGATCAATTTACTCCACACAAATGTAAGGAAATACATGTTCTATCCAATGCAGAAGAAAATTATCAAAAGTACGGTGCCTGATAATGAAATTTCAAATACATTATTTACATTTATGAAGGTTTTAAGGGCCTACATAAGTAATGAAATTTTGTTTATTTTGAAAATTCTCACCTCTCACATTCCTTAAATTCAAATTAAATACATAAATTATACATCAAATTGAAGGTTGGGTTGTATAGAACACGGAACACATATGTAGTCAACTTAGAGTTTACAGCAGACACCACTGGTTCCTGTAAGTCTACTACTGTATTCGCACCAAAACTGATAATAAAATAATATTTCATCAGAACAACTTGTGGCCAAATGGTGCTTCATATATCCAAGAACAAAGCTTGGCATTCAAAACACTTTCGAATACAGTGATAGGACTGCATTTGGGAAAAGGACAACACTGTCTTCATTTTTTATTAGCTCAACTTGACAAAGTCAAGCTGAGCTATTGCCATCACTTCTCGTCCGTCGGCGTATGTGCGTGCATACGTTAGTATGTACGTCCACAATTTCCTTTGGCACACCTCACAGGTCGCATTTATCATCAGATTACTTTGAAACTTGGTATGCTTGTTTGGGGTGACCTTTGGTGGGTGCTATCGATTTTCTTCAATTTCCGTCAAAAAATGTTGCCGCGGCCAACGTTCTTAGGACTTAGTTTAGTCAAACCACAATATTTCCCTTTGGCACACCCTACAGGGCACATTTATGATTTGATTGCTTTGAAACCTGGTATGCTTGTTTAGGGTGACCTCTAGATGGGAGCTATCGATTTTCTTCAATTTCCGGCAAAAAATGTTGCCACGGCCAACGTTCGTAGAACTTGGTTTAGTCAGACCTCAATATTTCCCTTTGGCACACCCTACAGGGCCCATTTATGATCAGATTGCTTTGAAACCTGGTATGCTTGTTTGGGGAGAACTCTAGATGGGAGCTATCGATTTTCTTCAATTTCTGTCAAAAAAATGTTGCTGCGGCCAACGTTCTTAGAACTTAGTTTAATGAGAAGACTCAATATTTCCCTTTGGCACACCCTACAGGGTACATTTATGATCGAATTGCTTTGAAACCTGGCATGCTTGTTTGGGGTGACCTCTAGATGGGAGCTATCGATTTTCTTCAATTTCCGACAAAAAATGTTGCCGCAGCCAACGTTCTTTGAACTTAGTTTAGTCAAACCACAATATTTCCCTTTGGCACACCCTACAGGGCACATTTATGATTTGATTGCTTTGAAGCCTGGTATGCTTATTTAGGGTGACCTCTAGATGGGAGCTATCGATTTTCTTCAATTTCCATCAAAAAATGTTGCCGCGGCCAACGTTCTTAGAACTTAGTTTAGTCAAACCACAATATTTCCCTTTGGCACACCCTACAGGGCACATTTATGACTTGATTGCTTTGAAACCTGGTATGCTTATTTAGGGTGACCTCTAGATGGGAGCTATCGATTTTCTTCCATTTCCATCAAAAAATGTTGCCACGGCCAATGTTCGTAGAACTTAGTTTAGTCAGACCTCAATATTTCCCTTTGGCACACCCTACAGGACCCATTTATGATCAGATTGCTTTGAAACCTGGTATGCTTGTTTGGGGAGACCTCTAGATGGGAGCTATCGATTTTCTTCAATTTCTGTCAAAAAATGTTGCCCGCGGCCAACGTTCTTAGAATTTAGTTTAGTCAGAAGACTCAATATTTCCCTTTGGCACACCCTACAAGGTACATTTATGATCGGATTGCTTTGAAACCTGGCATGCTTGTTTGGGGTGACCTCTAGATGGGAGCTATCGATTTTCTTCAATTTCCGTCACAAAAATGTTGCCGCGGCCAACGTTTTTAGAACTCAGTTTAGTCAGACCACAATATTTCCCTTTGGCACACCCTACAGGGCACATTTATGATTTGATTTCTTTGAAACCTGGTATGTTTGTTTGGGGAGACCTCTAGATGGGAGCTATCGATTTTCTTCAATTTCTGTCAAAAAGTGTTGCCGCGGCCAACGTTCTTAGAACTTAGTTTAGTCAGACCACAATATTTCCCTTTGGCTCACCCTACAGGCACATTTATGATTAGATTGCTTTGAAACCTGGTATGCTTATTTATGGTGACCTCTAGATGAGAGCTATCGATTTTCTTCGATTTCCATCAAAAAATGTTGTCACGGCCAACGTTCTTAGAATTTAGTCTAGTCAGACCACAATATTTCCCTTTTGTACACCCTATATATAGAGCACATTTATGATCAGATTGCTTTGAAACCTGGCATGCTTGTTTGGGGAGGCCTCTAGATGGGAGCTATCGACTTTCTTCGGTTTCTGTCAAAAAATATTGCCACTGGCAAAAAAAAATGACATTGGTACCATTGATCTTCAATTTTGCCATTTCATTTATAACTTACCAAGTTCAAATTTGTCATGTTGAGCTACATTGTCATTGACACTTTTATTGAAGATGGTTTCCATGCCCGACAGACATGCACAAATCATTCGATACCACAAATTTCCTTCGAAAAACAAAATCGTAATTCTAAGAAATTTCAACAAGTATCATGATACCTTGCATTGAATATAGCAACTGTGCAATCTCTATCTAATAACAGTATATTGTATGAAGGCGATCTTTTTCCATTATTTGATTTTAGACGGCATTGTTTTTACATGCTTTTTCCGTCCGATGACGTCGACCGGAAATCGAAAGTATATTTTTACGTAAACAAAAGCAAAGGCTTTGGAATTTACCCCCATGCAGCTCTGTCGCCGTGGTTTGAAGAATTTTGATCCCCTAGCTTTGTTCTTGGATGTGTAAAACACATTTGGCGATGAGTTGTTTTCGTGAAATATTATTAAATTATCAGTTCTGGTACGAATACGGCAACCGACTTCAAGGAACCAGTGGTGCATACAGTCGACTCTATGAATTGATTACACATGTGTTTTGTGTTCTATACATCTCAATCTTCATTTTGATGTACAATTTGTGTATATTTAATTTGAATTTAAGGAATATCAGTGGTGAGAATTTTCAAAATAAACAAAATTTCATTACTTATATAGGCCCTTAAAGTGATGCACCCAAGCACCTCCAGTGGAAACTCTGCCGAAAATTGGATATATTTTTAGCTCAACTTTGGCGAAGCCAAATTTGAGCTTATGCCATGGCCCGTCGTCCGTCTGTCCGTCAACAATTGGATACGGCTCGGGCTAGAGGCCGTATTTATGAACCGATCTTTACGAAACTTCTTGGGTACTAGTACCTTTGTTATGACTGTGGGACGAGAACGAGTGTTTTTGGGTGCGATCCGAAATTCAAGATGGCTGCCAGCCACCATTTTGTACCGACGATGCAGAAATCTGTTTTTTGTACAGAACTTCCATATGAAAGCTCTGATTTGAATAATTTTTTGTATGAATGTTTAGTACCATGGGATACATCACATATAATACGGGTTTTTCTCTCGTGTGTAAATTATGCAAATTAGACTAACTTTGATGTTTTTTGGTGTTACTTTCAGCACTGTAAGTGCAAATGCCAATACGGCTCGGGCTAGAGGCCATATTTATGAACCGATCTTTACGAAACTCCTTGGGTATCTTTGTTATCACCGCGGGACGAGAACGAGTGTTTTTGGGTCCGGTCCGAAATTCAAGATGGCCGATGGCAGCCATTTTGTACAAAATTTGGTGCAATCAGATTTTTGCACAGAACTTCCGTGTGAAAGTGCTGATTTGAATAATTTTTTTGTGTGAATGTTTAGTACCATGGGATACATCACATATAATACAGGTTTTTTTCTTGTGCAGAAATTATTCAAATTAGATGAACTTTGATTTTTTCAGTGCTACTTACACACAGTAAGTACACATGTCAATACGGCTCGGGCTAGAGTCTGTATTTATGAACCGATCTTCACGAAACATCTTGGGTACCTTTGTTATCACCTTGGGACGAGAACGAGTGTTTCTGGGTGCGGTCCAAAATTCAAGATGGCTGCCAGTGGCCATTTTGTACCGAAATTAGGTCTAATCAGTTTTTTGTGCACAACTTCTACACAGCTCATATTTGTGAACTGATCTTCACGAAACTTCTTGGGTACCTTTGTTTTCACCTTGGGACAGGAATGAGTGTGTTTTGGGGTGCCTTTGTTATCACTGTGCTATGAGAACAAATATTTTGGGGTTCAGTCAGACCCATTCTGGGACGCAAAGATTTCTTTTCTAGTTTAGCATCTGACTGTCACCCACCTTTACAATACTTTACCTATACATTTGTTACAGGCAATGGTCAGTATTTATGTACAGACCGTTACAATACTTTATATGTACCTTTGTTATCAGGTCATTACCTAGATGTTTGTCATTGCTGTATCACATACTATACATGTACATGTCTTTGTCTTAGTCTTTGTCTTGACAAGTTGAGCTACAGTGTCATTGACACTTTCATTAATAAAAAAAATGAGACGGACCAGAAGGTGAAACTGGTGTCGTTTTTGATCAGTCACTGACTGTGATCAAACAACACTCAGTCTCAAAGTGTTTTTCTCATTTTCAGTTTTCAAGCAACCAGCAAAACATGCCCACAAATTAAAATGTAACAAAAGTTGTTATTAATTGCATAAATTTGATACCAGACAGTTTTACATCCACGGGTACTGAATTCATTTTTAATCAGGTCCAGGCCTGGTCATTTGAAATCGTGAGGAGAGCTATTACCCCCTCCTTAAATCACTCCCCGGTTTGTTACATGAAAATTAATATAATTATTGATATTATGATTCAGCTTTCACATTGGCCTCATCTCCGATCTTGCTCAGTTTACTATCCGCATTCCCTGTTTCCAACTGTTGGACAAAGTTACAGTTGCCGAACATATCCAAAACTGCAAAAAGGAACAGAAAAATAACATAACATGCTTCGAAAATGGATTCTTTTGAGCCTTGATGCGGGAGGGACAAAGCCACGTTACTACTTTTCCCTAACACGAAACTGTCTCTTCAAGTCTTGTCTTCCATTTTCTGATACATGTATACGCCTATGTCCCTCCCCCCTAAAAACGTACATGTGCTCCCTCTATTATAGATTAGTGGCTATGTGCCTGGATGTAATGCTAAATAGCCCCAGTAAGCAGAAATTTATTCCTTCTTGAGGCTGTTTGGGATTACTTCCAGGTGCATCTGAAAGGGGGAGTTTTTGCCAAAATTTGTAAAACTCTGCAGGACCTGGTCTCTTTTTTAGGGCACCATTGAACTGGGGCTTTGTTCCATTACATTTTGTCAAGTATGGACCTCCCAGTTATTCCCAAAGGAAATACGAGTTTGACTTTATATGAATGGGTGGATACACTGCAGGATTGCCAGATATATATACGGTCGCCATTTGCGTCAGGTGAATGTTGAACTGCAGATCAAATCTCATGGAACAAGTAAGTGCGTGTTGGGGATGGGCTTACAAGTACTATATCCTACAGCTGGAAAAAACTGTTGAGGGCTACATGTATGTCTCTGTTCAGATTATTGAGTTTAGATAACTTTAACTACCGGGTACTTGTATGTCCACGGGCATGAATCTGTAAATCTCACTAATGTCATATTTCATACACGTGGACATACAAGTTGCTGAAATTGAATGAAGTTAACTCATGTGGTGGTGGGAGGGGGGGGGGGGGGGGGGGGGAGCTGGGCTCATAAGTACTGTAGAAAAAAAATGTTGAGGACTAGTCTCTGTTTGAATTATTGTGTTCAGATCACTTTCACAACGTGTATGTCACGAGTATGAAATACAGCTGAAGTTATCTAATGTGTGTACAAAAGTACTGTACAAAAAATGCTGAGGGTGATGTCTCTGTTAAAATTATTGTGTTCAGATAACTTCAACAAACTGTATGTTCATGAGTATGAAATGTGACTGATGTTGTATATCATACTCGTGCATATTCAAGAGGCTGAAGTTATCTAGTGTGGAGGGGAGGGGGGTTATAAGTACTGTACGATTCTGAGGACTATGTCTGTTAAAATTATTGTGTCCAGATAACTTCAACAACGCGAATGTCCACGTGTATGAAAAGTGACTGATGTCATATTTCATACTCTTGGATATATAAGTGGCTGAAGTTATCTGGGTGTGTGCATGGGTGGGGGGTTATAAGTACTGTAGAAAAAAATAAAAAATGTTCTGGGCTATGTCATTGTTCAAATTATTGTGTTCAGATAAGTTCAACAACTTGTATGTGCACAAGTATGAAACACGACTGATGTCATATTTCATACTCGTGGATATACAGATGG
Source organism: Pictodentalium vernedei (assembly GCA_031216915.1). Classification (NCBI taxonomy): domain Eukaryota; kingdom Metazoa; phylum Mollusca; class Scaphopoda; order Dentaliida; family Dentaliidae; genus Pictodentalium; species Pictodentalium vernedei. The sequence goes on from CM062290.1 coordinate 160,074,175, forward strand.
CTGAAGTTATACAGGGGTTGGGGGAGGGTGGTTAGATTAATAGAAATTCTGTAGAAAAAATCTTGAGGGGCGCAAGGCTGTATCTCCGTTCAAATTATTGAGTTCAGATAACTTCAACAACTTGTTTGTCCACAAGTTTTAATGAAATACGACTTCATATTTCATGCTCATGGATATACAAGTTCACTGGTGGAGGGCATATAAGTTGTGTAGGAAAAGAATGTTGAGGGCAATGAGGGCTATGTCTCTGTTCAAATTATTGAGTTCAGATAACTTCAACAATGTGTGTGTCCATGAGTTTGAAATACAACTGATGTTGAATTTCATATTGTGGATATACAAGTTGTTGAAGTTATGTAATTATTGGGGGGGGGGGGGGGGGGGGGTTGTTATAAGTACTGTAAGAAAAGTCTTAGATCATAGATGAAACATGCAATGGTGTTAACTTCTCGTATTTTGTGTGTAACGAAGCTAACTTTAAAAGAACAATATATGAATTTTAAAATGTTCTAGTTTATATCAAACAGAACACATTAATTTGATGGAACAGAGACATCCTCTTGCATGTGATGTCAGACTCAGTAATGTCACAAGCATAAGCTTAATCAGCCTCATGGTTTGCTTCTCCTGGGGGGGTCTTTGTAAGTGTTCATCAACCGATGACCTGTCACTGTCATCAGAACTTGATGAATCACTGTCAGAACGACGCACCATCTTAAAGAGTTGTTTAGCTCTCTCCGCTGACACATCAGACACCATCTTCCGCTTGCAGTGCGTCTACAGGTAGTTATCAACTGCTTTGTCAATGATAGAACACTGTTCCTCCTCACCTCACACCTGGTCATTAACTTTGATCATAAGCAGGTCTTCCATTGTCATGACTGAGTGACAACCTTCGATCTGTCAGCATAGATGTCAAAGATCTGAAACTTCTCCACCATGCTATTGCTGATGCCAATACATAAAATTATTTCTACAATTGTGCATAAGTTTGGTACTCGTCCTGCCTATATACAAGTATCTTTTTCCACAATTCTCTAGCCTTCCTTGCTGAATAGTTTTATTTCACACACCTTTTTAGGTCTTCCACTCAGTTTTTAGTTTTTCAATGTCGAAGTCATTATACTCATTACATTGTAGGTGTGTATTCTAACATTTGCTGGAAATGCTTTGCGACTGCGAACAGAGCTGCATATTCATCATCCTTTGATACCCAGTTAGCCGGATCAATTTGTAATCTCATTTCTTTACTTCATTTCAGTAAGGGTATTGTCATTCTGTCTGTCAACGGACTCATGTTCTTCTCCATTTGGCTTTGTTATATCTGTATGGTCTTGTTTATTAATACTGTCAAACAGCTCCGTGCTAAAATGATCATGTAAGCATTTGGCGAAAGTCGTTAGAACCTGTCGCTTCAATCGCTTAACTTGTTACTTCGCGAGAATAATATTTGTATTCTCAATACGGTCGGTCATAAGACAGGTTTACAAATTCACGATTCGCAGACTTTTTGAGCAAGTTCCCAATCTTTGGTGCCTCAAATTGTAGAACTGGGTTTGCTTCAGTTTGGTTGAAAACCATACCCACACCGTACATCATTTTATATAAATCGGTTCTTCCAGTGCGGTTTCCAAAGAGTCGACCATTCTCTCAGTTGCCAGTTTCACATGACACAGCATAACTGCCTCCTTTTCAAATTGTAATGAAAGCTTAGATAGTTGTTTGATACTTTCTTTGTAGACAATTGCAGATTGAAGGAACTGCAGGTTTCAAAGCTTCTTAAGAAACCCCACAACTTTGCATTAACTTTCGCGTAGCTCTGATTTGCAATAGAATTTTCAAGCAAAATAATCGCCGTCGTCCAATTTTTAAGGAGGTTGTCAATGCCTCTCAATTGGTGTGATATGAATCGCATACCTGCCTCTTTCGGAAAAGTATAGGACTTGACATTTAAAGCTTTAGCTGTTCAGTGGAAATAAGCCTTGAATTTACCATTCTGCAAACAAAATTTATATATCGGCTGCATGAGCTCGTGCATTATTTTAATTTTTAAAGTCATTGTCTTTTCCCAAACTGTCCTTTATTACAAGTTCCTCTCAGTGGGAAGTGCAATGAAGGGTAACTAACCACTCTCTCTTATATCCGAGTCTGGTCAAAAGTCCTTTACACATTCCAGTATTCACAGCTGTGCCATCAGCTGCTAAAGCCACCATCAGTTTGATGTATCTCTCTCTGTATACATTGTATTTTAAGAAAACGTGATCAATCGATTCCTTCAAATGTTCCCCTGTAGAATCCCCATACTCACTGATATCTTCTAGGGCTATTACATAATATTTCAGATCCCCCTCATCAACCATCCGTTCTAGGACCAGTTCCTTTTCTCTACTGGTTTCCTCACCTGGGACCCATCATTTAAGACTGCAATCGCCCATTTTGATAACATGAGTTTTTTATTTTATTTTTATTGTTGCATCCAACACACGAACAAAGTCCCTGGCATTTTTATGGCTATCTATTCCTTTGATCAGTCCTGTTCCTGTGGCTTTCTGGTCTCTAACAATTGTTTGAAATGTGGATAAGGGTTGACCATCCACAACAAGCTGCACATAAGCATCAGTCATCAAAATTTTGAAAGCATTCATGAGCGATTCCTCAATATTCGGGAGAGGCCTTTTAATAACACCTGGACTAGTATTCACTTCAGTTGAATTGGGGGCTGCAGTTGATTTGTTTGGGTCACCGTTAGAACCAGCTTCAAATTCCTCTGCACACCCATGCGCTTTGGAAGCAAAGTGGTGATCAACATTACATTTTTTTTTACGAATTTGTGCCTATGACATATCTCTCTATATCCTCACAGGCTTTACCCTGAGCCTCAGATCAGCATGCAGTTTATAGATGTGCTTCGCACATATCTTACACCAAACTTTAACCACAAAATCAGTATTTTGAATTCTCTTAATTTGATGCCCGATTGCTCTGCTTCGTGTGTTCCATGTGGAGAATGTAGCAAGTTCAATGTGATTCCCTTTTTTGGCATCATCCCTTTTGATTTGTAAAATAAAACAAACTAGATGCACTCACGCATATTGGTAATATGCGTACATTGTAATTACGTAAGACACAAGAAAAACAATAATGCTAATATACTGCAGTCTGTTTCAAAATACATGTATAGTAACACTATCGTTGCTACAGTTAGTGACATTAATTAGCATTCTTTTGACAGTTCATTGTTGCTTTAGATATCGGAGTCAGAGATCAAGGCAGTTCAATTTTTACCGATCGCCTGCCCAAATTTACACAAGGAGAGCCAAACCACCCTCCTTATTTTTAATCCAGGCGGGTGGAAGCGATCGCCAGCCTCAAAAGTCCAGACCTGAAAACTTGTGATGGAATCAAAATGTACTAATCAAAGTTGCAGAAAAGACCACATAAAATTAAGCAAAATTGGATTCTAACACACTTGCAAATACAACCCTAGTTTGAGGTTGGAGGGGGGTTTGCCCTCCAAAGAGGTTGAATGAGTGTATTTGATGGTTGAATTTTGCAGGACCATAACAAATATATTTGAAAAGAATGTTATGATGGGCAACAGGACTTTCACCAAATTGTAATTATTGATGTCATAAGTAGAAAATTCTAGGGCTGTGGTGAGGCTGGATGTTTCCAATGACTTCTGTCTGAATCCTCCTAACCAGGTCCCTGAGTGAAATCATAGGAAAGCTGTCGTGAGTTTATTCAATTATTGCTGGTACTATTTTTCAAGGAAGTATACATGTATTTTTCAGCTCTTAGACCTCTTGCACCCCCAGCTGTTTTGCTCTGTAACTTTTCTTGTTCTATGAGTTCTGTTCTCAAGAAGTGTGCATAATTGTTGTAAACTTTTGTAGTTTAGTGGTGATCCACTCTCTCCAGGCTGTATCTCTTCTCCAACTCCATGCGTCTGCAATTCCCTTCTGGTTAAAGTCTCGAAACATGAACAAGCCTTCAGCTTGTCAGGATTTTTCATTAGGTCATGGTGAAATTGGTGTGGGTGTGGGGCTGATAAAATTGGTGACTGGTGAGGGTGATCTTCAACCCATATTCTAATTCTAGATGTATTTTCATTCACTGACCATTGTCCTTATGTTTCTTGTGTGAACTATTACTGCGAATTATGTGAGAGGAGGTATACTCTTGTCATCCAAATAATAGTATGGTAAGGATTAATAGTACAGAATTTTATGAATTTAGTCCAAACTTTAACTTAGTATTTCCTGATGATTAGCTCGCAGTCCAACCTGGTGAAAATGAATAAAAATAGGGGCTCAAATTCGAATAATATGGAAAAGAAAGAATCCCCCAAATTATGAATATTATGGGTATGATTAAATGGAACACAGGAGCAGGAATCAAGTACTTTTTTCCCGACTGATGCTATATTTCATTCTTCTGTTGTCTGTTTCACTCAAAGATTTATTGTCAACCCCAGTCAGTAGCCTCTTTTTGGATTTGCACTGCTGATCAAACCTATAAAACTTTCTCATACAATGAGTGTTACACATCATTTCGAGCAGCACACAACTCTTGTACACACGGACAGTCCAGCTAGCTGAAAGAAAGGTGGCCTTTTGGTAGTCTTAGCCACAAGCATTCAACATTCTTTTCCCCACCGTGCTGCTTGAGTTGCACATGAAATTAGAAGAAAAAATAGTTATTGGTTTTAGCAATGAATAATAGTAAAAAATTAAACTGAAATGAATAAATATGCATAATTATTAAATAATTAATCACATTTCATCACCTCATGAAGTAGGAGACTATTAGTTCAATACAAGACAGTTTAGATTTAATTCTCACCATGCTGATTGACTTTGACCGAGAAGTGAGACAAAATGATGGGATTGAGATAAGAATGAAGTTTTTGAAATACATAACATCACTGAATAAATTTGCATATTTAATTAGTTTTAAATTTTATTAGAGCTAGAACTGGGGTTCTATGAACTTTGTCTTCAGGGTAATATTGGAATCATTTAGTAGATACATGTGTTCTTGGTAAGCTTTAGTTTGGTTGTATATGCAAACAGTTTCATACATTTTCTTATTTTTGCTGGTGACGTGCTAACATGTTTCAGGGGTTCAGATTGTTGTGGATTCATAACCTATGCTATTTTCTGATCAGTTGTGCTTGTCAGTGTTCAATTCATTCCTTAGAGGAATTTTCAAAAGTGGATATGGCTTAAGTATGCAAATTAGGAAATTTCAGCTGTTTTTAAAATCAGATGTGGTTACAAAACAAACTGTCAATGTTGTGCAAGTTGCTGCAATACTCCTGTGATACAATTTCAGTTCCAGTAGGAAAAATGTGTGAATATTCTCTAAATAAAGGAAAAAAAATTAACATTTTTATGCAAATTATATGCAAATACATGTAACTTGAAGACAGTTCAGTCATGTTAAAAGATTTTAGCGTTAAATTCTGGGGCAAAGTATTGCCCATGACTTTGTGAAATTCCAAGACTGTGATTACTGCTTTTATTTTTATGAGTGTTAATGCCTTTTTTTACATGGAAAAAGTGTGCTAAAATCACCACTTTTTGGGGCATTTTTGGTTCTGGAATTTATATAGAAAGCACTATTCCCCAATGACTAAATTTTCGACAAATTTTGAAACTTCAAAATGGCCATACCTCGACAGCTACATGGAATTTTTAGATTCTGTAAAAAGATTTCTTTTTCTCTCCACATGTGGAATACTTTCCAGTCACTTTTTTCACATATAACCCGTTCTGAAATTTTCATGTAAAATCCCTAACAGCAGGCACCACTGGGTCCCGGAAATCTTCAACCGTATTCGAACTGAGAATACAGTAATATTTCCGGACAACAACCTATGGCCAAATGTACTTCACATACGAGAACAAAGCTAGGCTTTCAAATCACTTTAGGATGCTGCGGAATGATTGCTTTTGGGAAAAGGACAACAGTGTCCGCAATTTTTATTGAAGATGGATTCCATGTACAATAGACATGCGCAAATCACTCGATACCACAAATTTCCATCAAAAAACAAAATCGTAATTGTAAGAAATTTCAAGGTGTCATGCAGAGAATATGGCAACTATGCAGACTCTATATAATAATAGTATGCTGTATTGAGGTGATCGTCCTCGTTATTTGATTTCAGATGGTGTTGTCTTTCAGTGGTTTTTTCTCTCCGATGGCGTTGACCAGAAATTGAAAGTAAGAATTTATGTAAACAAAGCCGTCAATTTTGGAATTTACCCCCATGAATCTCTGTCTTGGTGTTTTGAAGGATTTTGATGCCCTAGCTTTGCTCTTGGATACATGATGCACATTTGGCCACAAGTTGTTCTCAGAAAATATAATTGTATTATCAGTTCTGATATGAATACGGTAGGAGACTTTCAGGGACTAGTGGTGCCTACTGTCAATGAGTTGATTTCATATATTTTTCCTGTTCTGTACCTTCCAACCGTCATTTTGATGAATAATTTGTGTATATTTCATTTGAATTTAAGTAATATTAGAGGTAGGAATTTCAAAATAGACAAAATTCCATTACTTATATAGCACCTTAAGGTGCTATATAAGTAATAAAATTTAGTTTATTTTGAAATTTCCACCTCTCATATTCCTTAACTGGTTGAGGGCTACATTATTTTAGGTGATCAAATTTGTTCTTCAAAATCTGTTTTATTAAAAATTATTGGAAAGTGCCTTTTGGCACTTTCCAATAATTTTTAATAAAGCAGATCCTCATGTTGAAAATAATATTTTGCTTTTCACAGAATATGAAACGTAGGTAAAGAAAAGGGTAATTTTTAAAAGGTACCCTCCTTTTTGCCAAAGCCCTGATAGTGGCTTCCAGCACTCAACCAGTTAAATTCAAATTAAATACATGCAGATTATTCATCAAAATGAAGGTTGAAATGTATAGAACATGAAACACAAATTTAATCAACTCACAAAGTTGACAGCAGGTATCACTGGTTCCTGAAAGTCTGCTGCGTTATTTGTACCAGAACTGATAATAAAATAATATTTCCAGAGAACAACTTGTGGCCAAATGTGCTTCACATATCCAAGAACAAAGCTAGGGCATCAAAATCTTTCAAAACACAGTGACAGGGCTGCAGGAGGGTAAAACTGACTGCTTTGTTTACAATTATTTTTACTTTTGATTTTCAGTCAACATCATCGGACGGAAAAAGGCATCGAAAAAACAACACCTTCTAAAATCAAATAATGAGAAAGATCGCCTCAAAGTAGCATACTAATATTATATAGGGACGTCACAGTTCCCATATTCTATGCAAGGTGTCCTGCCACCTGTTGAAATTTCTTAGAATTATGATTTTATTTTTCGATGGAAGTTTGTGGTATCAAGTGATTTGCGCATTACCTTCGAACGTGAAATAAATCTTCAATGAAAAATGCAGACAGTGTTGTCCTTTTCCTAAGTGCAGTCCTATCGCTGCACTCTTAATGTGTTTTGAGTGCCTAGCTTTGTTCTAGGATATCTGAAGCACATTTGGACATAAGTCATGGTTCGCACAGCTCTTGAAAAAACCTTTAAAATGGCATTTGCCTGGAAAACCCCTTGAACATATTTGAGGTTGGCCCTTGAGAAACCCTTGAATGTTGGGGAAAGTCTTGAAAAACCCTTGAATTTTCAACCTTTCCTAGTCATGAGATCAGGACATAATGCTAACAGTTTGCTTGTTTATATTTCTGGGTATTCTCAATAGTTATGTATTCTTTTTATGTGCCATTTTTAGATGGGTTGGTTCAGGCAGAGCACAACAATGGGAGAATGTAACATTCTTCCAGTTATCTCCCATCACATGTTCGCCGCCATAATGGGAAAGTGTGTTTATAATCCATTGTGGGTGAATAAATACAAGTGGATCAGGGAGGTGAAGCAAAATGTGCATGCAGCTTTTTGTTGTACGTGTAAAATAATCATAAATCTTTCGGAAATGGGTGAATATGCACTGAAATCTCCTTATGCCAGCCAGAAACACACATCTTTAAATGTAAAGGCAATTCAGCCTACTATTATTTCAAGCTTCGCGAAAAAGACAGACATGTTATCGCAGTTTCCACTAGTTGGTGCGGAGTCTAAAATATTGAAACAATCTTCAATTATGCCATTCATTTTGAAAAATGAAGCACTTAAAGCTGAAGTACTATGGACTTTGCACACAATTACGAATCATCAATCCTACAAAGCCAGTGAAAAAATTTCGAAGCTATTTTCTGCTGTGTTTCCTGATAGTTCAGTAGCCAAGCAATTCACATGTGGTAAAAGAAAAACAGCATACCTTATGGTAGGTTTATTGAAGGTTTTTCGAGCCCTTGAAAATTTGATATTTAGGTATTGAAAAAACATTTAAAAGGTCTTGAATTTTTGGGGTGAAAATGAACCATGCAAGTTGTTCGCAGGAAATATTATTGTATTGTCAGTTCCGGTATGAATATGGTAGCAGACTTTCGGGAACCAGTTGTGCCTGCTGTCAACTCTATGAGTTGATTACTTATGTGTATTGTGTTCTATTCCTCCCAACCTTCATTTTGATGTATAATTTGTGTATATTTAATTTGAATTTAACGAATATCAGAGGTAGGAATTTCAAAATATACAAAATTCCATTACTTGTACAGCACCTTATTGTTTTACCCGCAATTCATCTCCTTCTCACTGTTGTTGTTGTTGTTGTTATGTTTCTTCTTCTTCTTTTCTTCTTCTTCTCTGGACAGAACTTTTTTATCTTTTGACCTAGGCTTATGATATTTAGCATGAGGGTGTATTACCATGAGACAATGTGCCATGTACCATCATAAAACACATATGACCTTGACCCTTGACCTCCAGGTCAAATTACTGATTTTTAGGCAAGTAAGCTTGTCACGTGCAAGAACTTATTTACCTTTTCACCTTGGCTTATGATATTTGACATGCAAGTGTATCACCATAAGACAATGTGTAGCGTACCTTCATGCCCCATATATGACACTGACCTTTGACATCAAGGTCAAATTACTGATTTTTTGGCAAATAAGCTTGTCCGGACCAGAACTTTTTTACCTTTTTCACCTCAGCATATGATGTTAGGCATGTGGGTGTATCACCATGAGACGATGTGTAATGTACATTCATGATCCACATATGACCTTGACCTTTGACCTCAAGGTCACATTATTGACTTTTTAAAAAAACATTTTTGACCTAGGCATATGATTTTTGGCATGTGAGTGCATCACCAAAAGACAATGTGTCACATACCATCATGACCTACATATGACATTGACCTTTGACATCCAGGTCAAATTATTGAATTGTTCAGCTAGGTTTATGATATTTGGCATATGAATGCAACAGCCAGGCTGATGTGTCACATTCTATCTTGAGCTTTCATGATCTGGACATTTGACTTTTAGTTTGATCTTTGTTAGTCATAAGTTTGAAGCATAGAATTAATCAAAGGGGAGACGTGTTTAGTTCACTAAAACAGTTCCCTCTAGTTTTATCCAAAAGCCAACTTATTTAAGGAATAGTGCATGGCTTGGAGTTGACTACGCCCATATAGTGCCCAGTGAAGTGGTGTAGTTCCCGCCGCGAAGCGGAGGGAACTACACCACCTCACTGGGCACTATATGGGCGTACATGTGTAGTCAATGACAAGACATGCACTAATCCTTATATTATATCGAACACCCATAAAGAAAAACATCTGTCCGATTTGTTAATCTGTTACCAAGGTAGCAGCCTTACCAACCAGCGTTATATAGAAAAAATACCATGTAGTTTTTAAAAAACATTTTCTTCTTCCAAAACACGGCTAACTTGGATTATTGATATGAGCAGAAGACAGATTTTGAATCGCTCAGCAAGGGTAAACAAAACATTTCCCCCAAATGGAACTGTCTATTCTAGAATCGTGCAACTCGCGAATGAAAACTAAAATTTTCGAAATTTGACAACTCACTTTGATAATTTCCACAGATTTGTCACACATATACATGTACATTACCGAATGGGCCAGCATGGGATACAAACTCCGAAGATTCAATTGAATTCCATTATTTATTCGTTTACTGCCCAAAACATACAATCAAAAAGCGAAATAACATGAGCAGCGAAACAAACGATTTTTCATATCCACACGTGTTCTCGTGAAAGTTGGACCGTGGCATGGATCATTCTCTTCGAAACGAGATATGGATCATCTTCTCAAGGAATAAAATGAACGCCTCGAAAAATGTGACTTCAACAATGGAAAAGCAATACATTTTTCCACAAAGATTTCTTTCCGGGTCGTTTTGTGGATGTTGTGCCCCTGTGAATCAATTTTTAAATTTAGCCTGATCAGTTTTATTCGCCCAGTATGAAAAGAAAACTGATATAGTAGTGTGCTAAAAATAGAAAATGTGTAGTGCCTGGGTGTAGTGGCTGGTCAGTTCTGTGGATGCAAACTACACAAAATAGGGTATTATCTTTCAGCCAATCAGAATGCAAGGAAGTCACATGAGATATAATATTTTCCACTATTACAGTTAGTTTAATTAAATAAAACTAATAGACACTTAAACAGGCATCATGATTACAACAGTGAATACATTGTGCTAAACAAATTACTATCACACTATCTTGTGAAGATTTACTAATTTGAAGATCTCTGTGTTGGAAAGGCAATTTTAATAAACATACACACCCAAATAAGGTACATACAGGGTGGAAAAATGAAGAAACATGCATGTACATGTACATGTATGTTTATTAGGAACACAAGAGTAACACACAAAACCAAACAACTAAGTTTTCTCCATTAACAAGTCTTGTTTTTTATTTGAAAATGCAATTAGAATAAAACTAAAGAGGGACCCGAGTGGTAAAAAAAATTTTTTTCTCTAACACAAACTGATATGCATATATTCCACTGTGATTATCTTCTTGAGAAAACAATAAGTGATGAGTGAATGTTAAATTACATGTGCTACCTTGGATATACAACATTTTCTGTACTGAGATTTAAACACAAATGTTGGATGACCAAAGACAGACAGTTAAGCCTCCCTATTAATCTCATTTGTTTGTTTTTACACAAGCGTGATGTGAACTTGTAAACTGAGTCTTTTTTAAGTGGGTATTCTATTGCAGAGCTTGCAGTGGATGGTTTTTGCATGTTTGTTGTAGGAGCAGGCGTTCACAATGTTGAAAATGCAATTGTTCATGTCCTAAAATACATAAATTTTCATAGAAAAATTGCACCTTATAGTTGCCTTTGTACAGAGGGGTGGGGGCCCTCAGATTCTTCCTTTTTCCTTTAGCTTTTCCTTGTTTATGCCCTTTGTTTCTTTGTTTGTACCCATTTGGCTGTTTCATGAGAGTATGTGGATAGTCCAATTGGCTAATTATGGGGAGCCTTTGACATGGGCACCCTTTTTTAAATCACATTATGGCATGTTATGGGAAGAGCGTGTCAAGTTTCCTTCATTTTGGGGATGAATCAACATTATAAAAAAAAAACTCAAAATGGTTGGGTGTGTAATTTTTCCCATGCTGATTGGAAAGGGGACTGTGAGAGGTGGAGCAGGCCTCGCACAGCCCCATCTGAGAGGTCTAGCCCCTCTGTTGTATTCTTATGGTGGAATTGCCCTGCCCCCCACTTCCCTTTTGAGAGGTTGCACACACTTCAGTAGAGTTTCAGTCTTTCATTGAGTTTTTCCTGTTTGTTTATATAAAAAAAAATTAGAAAGTTAAAAATTGAAACTGGAACCGAGTTTCAAGTCTTTTATCACAACCAACACCATAAGCGAAACAAAATTTCACTACCGAACAGCATTAATAATCAACTCCTACCACAATTTTTAAGAAACCTACATGTAAGGACTTGATTTTGCTCACAATGGTAAAAATGCATCCTGTATACAGATGCCAGAAGCAGTAATTTGTGACAAATGTACATGTATTGGCCTTTATCAACTTTTTTTATACCTCAAATTTACTACCTCCACCCCCCCCCCCCCCCACCCCCCAATGGGTTAGCAGTTTTTCTTCATTATTTTAATTTCTGATTTCAGAATATGCTTTCAAAGCTATCAATCAAGGTGGGTTAACATCAGTTGCTGTTAGAGGAAAAGACTCTGCTGTAGTTGTAACACAGAAAAAGGTTCCTGTAAGTTTGTTGGTTAATTACTGAGAAATTCTCATTGAGGTAGTTACTTAAATACTCGACAATATTACAAAATATATAGGTACAGTTGTTAGTTAACTCTTTGCCTGATGACATGTAAGCCTGGAAATAAGCAGACTGTCATCTGCAGAATGAGGTCCCCAGAGTAGCATTACCAAATTCATCCTCTGTTTACCTCCGTCTGAATCAAGGTCTCAGGCCTAAACAGAAAGAGTTACCCAGAGAATAAATTGGGGAATTCTAGCCCACTATAGGGGGAGACATCAGCAAATTCTCTCTCTGGGTACCTCATTCTGTAAATACATGTGGCAGATTGTCTTTTTTTAGGCTTGCACAACTACTCACAAAAATCATCATTCAGACTTAACTATTTTTTCATTTTTTGTCTCAGAAATGTACCTTATCACCCTAAGTGGGACAAGCTTTAGTGTTCTTTTCGCTTGGGCAATGAAATTCTGAGATGTACTGCACTTTATGAAAGGGTTTTGCAGGCTCTTTTTCACAGTTTGTCACAGTATATCATATCGTTGGAATAATAAAAGAAAGCTATGAAATAGGGCTGCAACAATATGCTTCCCTAACGATACTACAGTGGATCCCGCTTAATTGAATATGGCTTTTGTCAGAAGAAAATATACAAATAACCGGAGTATACAAATAAGCGGGATCCAGTTAGGGGAAGGGACAGGTAATTCTGGTTGGACTGAGCTTGAAATCTGAATACATGTACCTTTCATTCAGGGTTTCACCTCAATTGTCGATCTTATCAAAATGTGTGCATTACATGTATATTTCACTTATAGATTGTGGTAATAAAAGGAGAGAAAAAATATTCCATATGTGCATTGATGTTCATGGTTTTTTTTACTCCATGTACCACAGTAAAGAGGACAATTGTAGTGTTGACATAACCAAACTGCACAGTGTTATGCAATTTGCCATGTTTCAAACACATTTCCATTACTTGTATATGTATCATTCTGCACAATGCAATATGTATCATGATAACAGGATCTCTCCATGTCTTACAAATGAAACTATCAGATACTTTGAACAACATGTACTTTTCCAGTTGCCACCTTTTATTTCAAATTTTTTGAATGCACTCTTTAAACAGTATGACCATTTATTCATTTATTTCTGCTTTTGATTTTATGACTCATTTTCCGGTGTTTTTTCCTCTCAGAAAATATGTTCAAACAATTTAATCCCTTATATCTTGTTCAACAGAGCTCAGTGGTGCATTGTATTGGAGAATTGGGAACACAATATTCAAACTTGTGCAAGTTCTTAAATAAGTTTCACTGAAGAGAAAGTTCATATAATGAGGTTGCATTTTCTCGAAACCACAACAGATTTGTAGTGTAGAAACACCACAACAGAATCCCTCTTCTCGGACATTGGTGGTACATGTATGTACACATGTTTTATTTAAAGTTTTTGGAATATTCTCATGGAAGACTATTGTTCTTGTTTTGTTTGTGAGTTTGATTGTTAAATATTATTACTGACAAAAATGTTATGAGGTGATGGGTGAAAGGAAAATTGGCAAAGTGTGCTATAGAATGTCTGTACCCCCTTTTTAACTGCCTCATGATATTCTCATACGCTGCATTGAACTTCATATATCCCATTGGAGTTAAATGTATTGTACTGGACGCAGTGGTTACTAGGGAATCAGGAAGCTTATTTAATTTTGAAAGGGTAATAATAACATGTATATAAGCATAACAGTTCTCCTTTACTTATGCTTTGGCTGAACAAAAAATACATTTGATTCTGGAGCATTTAGTTTTTCAAATGAGTGAGAGAGGGAGGTTTTATTTTTGTTTATTTTTTTTTTTTGTTGAAATGTGAAAAATACATTTGTGTTTAGTTATATTATGCACAGTTTGCCAAAAATAAGCTGTCCACATAATATTTGCATTATTTTCAGCAGAACGGAGCAAGCTGTGTTGATGTGGCAAAGCAGTTCCTACCGGCCTGAATGATCAAAAAATGGTCTTCAGCTGCAGATGTTGCCCTTTCATTGCCACCACCATGCCATCTTACTGGTGTCCCATACTGCTGAAATCTTGCCCAGGCTCTGGTGATCACTGTATGGTGCACACCAAGGGCTCTACCAACCTGACGATGGATAGCCCCTTGCTCCACTATCCCTACAACCCACCACATTTTTGCTTCAGACAAATGTCTTCTTGTATTTGTATTTTCCACATTCAATCATTAAATCATAAGGGTTTGTGTTGAAATGAAGATTGAATACCCTACACATGTCATGTACATGTAGACAGTACACGAAAACATCATGAAGATCAAGGGGTACATGCTTTCCATGACTGTCACTAAATTTCTGCCTGCAGGAGAGCTAATGTAAACACCGAGGACCATCTCAATACATTCCTCAATCATATTCATATCCACCAAAAATATCGCAAATATTTCACAAGTAAATTTCACAATGATGTGTCAAATATTTGGTGCTTAGCAAACTTTGAGAAGTATATAACCTACATGTATATGTACTGGAGAACAAGCCCGAATGTCTCTTAACGGTACTCTTTCATTTATTATGACTTGACCTTTGGGTATACAGTTGAGTGTTATGTACATCAATTGTCCTACATGTATTTGAATGTCCTTTGGTATAACGCAATGATCAGTCAGGCCTAACAATCATGAAAATCAAGGAGTGCAAAACAATTTCCCTCCTCAGATTGCTTGGGAGTGTAGTTGCACCAGAAATTTTCAATGCAAAAACCTCTATCCTATTTTGGTTATATTCACATCATTAAGTATTAATATTGAGACTGAAAAATTGTACTACATTCAACTACATGGTGGAAAAATTGGCACCCTCATATTCTCATTATTCAAATTGTTGCATTCAAATCTTATGTGACTGTCATCTACGCTCAAAATGTATTGAAATGTGGCACAGAATGGGTCATGAATTATTGCAAATCAATGCAGCATTGACAAATTGTCCCCTGAGTTCCAATGTCTTCTATGTGCTACTAGGCACATACGTAGAACACATTGGAACTCAGGGGATGATTAATGGTATTAGATTTTAAATTCAGTCCCAAACATGTCTGGCATACCAGAAAATCAAGGGGTGCAAAAAATTGCCCTCCTCAATTTTTTCTAGGTGTGCAGTAGAGATTGGCGGTTGTGATTTTTTCACTTCGGTTTCAGTTTTTTGGGGTGTGAAGATCCGAGTTTCGGTTTTTTTTCTACTTTATGCATTCTCAACTAATTTGGGGAATTTGGAAATGAAGAACCAGTGAACTCATGTTCAAGTATGAAGTGATAGTCTAAGAATGTTTTTTTCCAGGAGATCTTGAATTCATTCAGGTTGTTCTTAATTCAAATTAATTCAAAATTGTTATTGCATGGTATCAGAAAATCAAATTTAAGCACCTTTAGGCCTCAGACCATGATTTTCAAGGACTGTTATAAGCTTGATGAGATTCGGAGACAGGAAAATTTTAACACTGTCACCAATGCAAATCATTTAGACGATGTCTCATCCAGTAACTTTTTAAGATTTGGGTCAATTTTTAGCTCGCCTACTTCTGAAAGAAGTGGTGAGCTATTGTCGTGACCTCGGGCGTCGGCGTCCGGCGTGTCCAATATTGTAAGATTTAATGTTAAGGTTAATTTCTCAAAGATCAGTGGGCTCAGGCCTTTGATATTGCATATGTAGGTTGTAGGGGACTATCAGAACAGTATTTAACCCTGATACTACGGCTTTTTTCCAAATTTCACCTAAAATTTTCTGCCAAAACTTGTAAGAATTTGCGTTTGGGTGTTGTAAGAATTTGTTTTAAAGTCAGCTTTTGTGCAGATTGTGCTGCTTTAACTTCTCATTACTGTTGATTTTCATATTTCAATAACAACTGTAGGTATTAACCCTACTGTATGCAGAAATTTAACGGAAATTTTCTTTTTTTTCAGTCAAAATTTTCATGTTTTTCTCGGACTTAGTAAATTTTAAGTTGTAAAACTTTGTAAACTTTGTGTTTAGGTGAGTTGTGTTTCTCTGTGTCTTTCCAGGCGATTAATATTCTACACTTGGGTTACTGAACTCCATTGCAGTAATATTTAATCCTCATTACATGCATATTTGAGGAATTTGAGGCTGATTTTCTGCCAAAACTTGTTGTAAGAATTAGCGTTTAGGTGTTGTAAGAATTTGCGTTAAAGTCAACTTTTGTGCAGATTGTGGTGCCTTCACCTCTCATTACTGTTTATTTTCTCATTTCAATAACTACTGTAGGTATTAACCCTACTGTATGCAGAAATTTAACTGATTTCTTTTCTTATTTTCAGTCACAATGTTCATGTTTTTCTCTGACTTACTCAATTTTAAGTTCTAAAAGTTTGTGTTAAGGTGAGTTCTGTTTCTATGTGTCTTTCCCGGCAATTGATATTGTACACATGGGTTACTGAACTACATTGCGCCCTCATTACATGCATATTTGAGAAATTTGAGGGGGATTTTTGGGACTTATATTCACTTTCTTTAAAAAAAAATTTTTTTAACTTTTTTTTTTATTTAATACTTTCTCATACTTGTTACTAGTAACATTAAGGCTTATTTTTTTAGTTGTTGATGTGATGTATTTTTGTTGGGACTTATAGTCACTTTCTTGAACGAATGTTTTTCCGCAACTCCTCTTTAACCAATGAATGTACTTCAATTACAATTTCAGTGATTCTTCATTACATAATGCCATTTTGCACCTCCTATTTTATTTTTGATCTGATGTATTTTATTAGCTCACCTACTTCTATTACAAGTGGTGAGCTTATATGATGACCTCGGGCGTCGGCGTCCGGCGTGTCCAATATTGTAAGATTTAATGTTAAGATTATTTTTTAAAAAATCACTGGCCTCAGGCCTTTCATATTGCATATGTACGTTGTAGGCGACTATCAGCACATTATTTAACCCTGATACTACGACTTTCTTTCAGATTTCACCTACAATTTTCAGCCAAAACTTGTTGTAAGAATTTGCGTTTAGGTGTTGTAAGAATTTGCTTTAAAGTCAGCTTTTGTGCAGATTGTGCTGCTTTAACTTCTCATTACTGTTGATTTTCATATTTCAATAACAACTGTACATATTAACCCGACTGTATGCAGAAATTTAACTGCAATTTCTTCTTCTAAAATAAATTTATGAAAGCCTTTCCTAATTCTTATTTATGATTTAATATCTAGCCTCACGATTCATATTCTTAATCATAAACATTTCTAAAAGAAAAAAATGCTTTTATATCCAATGATTCTATGTTGAATTGATATATAATAAATGCAGAAATATAGACTTTCCAAAGTCATCACATAAACCACATTAATCATTTGATGCCTAGTTAATGATTTATATTAACTAAATATTAGGCATGTTACATTGGAACGACATTATCAAGCGCGAATGTAGGTGAGCGTTAGGATGTAACATCCCTCTTGTTATGCTTTGACTCTATATGTCGAATTATGTTGCTCGTATTTACGTGTTCGGAAGCTATTTTTCTTTT
Source organism: Pictodentalium vernedei (assembly GCA_031216915.1). Classification (NCBI taxonomy): domain Eukaryota; kingdom Metazoa; phylum Mollusca; class Scaphopoda; order Dentaliida; family Dentaliidae; genus Pictodentalium; species Pictodentalium vernedei. Next base: position 160,091,930 of record CM062290.1, read on the forward strand.
GCAAATACTGCAGGGACAAAATTTTGATCTTGAGTCATTTTGATTATCATACACAGGACTCAGATCTTTAGTAGCCATTTTAACTCAAGAAAACTTGTAACTCTCACATGGTGCACACGGTTGGTCACCAAGTTCTACTTTCATTTCTGTAATCAGTAGATTTGCGTTCGTAGTGCTTGGCAACTTCACCCCCTCCCTCCACACTCACCCGATTGTCGATGGGTTAGTTCTGAGAAATTACACCTGCGTTTTCAGATTAGCTCAACCATTGTTCCAGGTTACATAGATTATGCATTGAACCATTAATGATTAATTAAAAAATAACGTAACATCGGTTGTATGACTGCTATTTTGGTGCAACTCGCGTTTTTTTTTTCACAACCGAAACAGAGTTGTGGCTTCGGTTACCCGCCAGTGACAGTCTCCAGTGTGCAGTAGGCTTGCAGCACTCCTGCACTCCTAAAGAATACCAGGCCTGATCAGTTGTCTAATTTGAATGTTCTGTTTTATGGTGATGGACCAGTATAAGGACTGGCTATCAACATAGGGAGAGTCTTGTCAGCTAATATTACGTGAAACATTCCTCTGAAACATTATGTGATTTCTTATCGATACAAACATTTTGTGTCATAACTCAATTGATATCTCAGTTTGAAGGTTCTGTTGATACACCAGCATTGGAGAAAAAGCTGTCAGCATGATGGGGTGGGTCTAAATAACAACAGATTTTTTTGTTGTTTATGTTTCCAACTAACAGAATCTTTCCAGTGTCAATGCTATAACAGTATATGTAGGCCTTCATGGTAATTTGGTATTTTACCGAAACTCGGTATTTTTTTCAATACCGAATGAATATCGAATTCAATTTCAACTCATTCGATATGCCGACTTTCACGGTATTACCAATTAGGAAGGTCTGTAATATCATTCAGCTGAATACAATTCAGATTTGTTCGCTTGAACATGCTCTATGATAATCACGTAATAGCCACATACAGCGAAAGTGCGAAACATAATCACATGTAAAGCTAACAATTTTTTTCAAGGGATTAAATCGAGCATAATGCTGTGTGTTGATTTCTTTTAATCCACAGACAATACTGATATATTAGTAGTTTACAGCTGTGTAAAATAGCTTTCTCCGGTGACAATTTGTTAATTGATCCCACACCAAATTCAATGCTCCTTTATTATCAAATATCCTGTTGTGTAATTGTTAGCATACACAAAACAATGCATCTCCTTTAACGTACATCCCCTTCCAATCCATGTCGCATTATAATCCGACCCTCGTCTTGTGCATTTTTTTAAGTCGTAAGTTACACTGTCGCACACAGGCGCTCTTCGTATTATCAGAATTTTACATTTTCAATCCTTTTTAATATTATACTATCAACACAAATGTTTTTTTTTATATTTTTGTTGATAGTATTAATATTAAAAATGATTGAAAATGTAAAATTCTGATAATACGACAAGTGCCTGTATTGTCATAAAGGAAAGTGACAGAAGCCTAATGGCCAAACAATCCTATTTTCCTTCACACCTTCGCAGGTAAATAAACAAGTTATTAATATAGCCTTTTTAAGGCAGTAGTTGTTAGCTGTTAGAGTGCTGAAATGTACAAACATTTGACCAAAGTTGTGATGAAACTCTGGTCAAATATTTGTACATTCCAGCACTTCGGTATTCAATCATACCGCGGTATTTTTAAAATACCGAAATTCGGTATCAAAATCTCAATACTGTGAAGGCCTAAGTACATGACACACAATATCGGACACCCAGATAATGATTATGTGACTAAAAAATTGAAAAGTCGATGCTTAGGCCTATTTGGGGAGTCAATTTCCGTTTCACGATTCTCGATCTAAAGCACAGGTTAAATCTCCCAAATTTTGGAGTTTTTTTTTAATTCTATTTCAGTGGCTCACAATCCCCTTCGTTTCCTTTATCATGACATCCAAGTTAATTTCATGACACACCTCTATTCGCTGGAACTTGAAATCCACCCATCCAGTGAAAAAAATGCTGCATGTTTGTCTTGTGCATGGTGAAACTGAACACAGGTCAAAATTTCCACTGCTTGCTTGGACATTGATTTGCGTTATATTTGTTTGAACGAACAAAAATGTTTAATTTCATAGGTTTAATTTCATCTTTTTCATTTATTCACATTCAGTTAAATGTAACGAGAATCGAGGCCTGTGTTGGATGAAAAAAAAACCCTTCAGAAATCTGATGACGGCTAAAAGCAAATGATCTGATCTAATTGCAGCAAGTAAATTACCCAACAGCTGTATACGTAAATGTAAAAATACTTTGTGGGCAACAAAAGCAGGAGAAATTTTTTAAAAAGTATACTCAGAACAAAAAAGTATAATACCCCATGCAGAGATTTGAATGGGTGTTCATGAACAGGATTTAGCTAAATCCCCCCACCCCCCACAATCACCAAACGAGAAATGAAATATATTATTAAGTTTAATGTCTCAACTCTATCCTTATTTCATTTATACAAAAGGTATATGCTCTGTTTTTGTCCTTTGTAATTGCCATACATGTACAATAAGGAATATTCCCCACCCTCCCTCCAAGGTACTTCATTAAAGCTGTAGGCCATTGTTCGTTTTGGCTGGAGTTTCAGTCGAAAGTAAACATGAAATGGGGGTGCGGTGGCTCAGTAGGTAGAGGTGCAGGTTGCACGCACAGAGGTCCTTTTCATGGCTTGCTCCCCTCCCCCCCCCCCCCCCCCCGCCCCGCCCATTACCATGCACGGTGGCATTGAGTACAAGGACGTACTTTATGTCGATGGTGCACTTGTCTTCAGCCAATGCTAACCCAGCTTGTGTGGAGTTATTTGTAGTTTGTTAGGAAGCTATTAGCCATTGTGCAGAAATATGTGACCTTCAACACCAGTAAATATAAATAAACATGAAATCGTGCAACATTCAGAGAAAGATACAGCCTGTGAGGCAATTCGTATTCAATAAGATAACCCCGCTCTTTTTGAGCTACATCTGCCACAAAAGTAACCGTAGGTGAATAGGTACACCCTCAGCTGTCACCTACCCACCTCAATCGTCATTCAAATTTAATTATATTTCCACTTATCACCAAAGAAATATAGTCTGTGACTACTCACTGGAGCTAATGTAACTATAGTTTCAAAGAGGGTCCAAAAATTATTTTTTTCAGTAAGTCTACAAATAGGCTCTATCAGAAAAAATATCTACAGGTGAGTGCAGTCTTCCACTGGTTGTGGGTTAAAATAATTAAATGTTGAAAGGTATGTTGGAGGGGATCTAGGACCGATGACACCACTCCTCCCCCACACATAACCATCAGTGATAAGTAAAAATGATTGGTGTTGATCGAGAAGTAATCAGACAATTATGGAGAAATAAATATTTATATATGTATATAAAATAACTTCGTCAATTTGCCGTCATGCTCGGAAGATTACTTCCTTCTAAGTGGCTTTCATTTTTGACTAATTCTTATTCCGTTACATTAAGTGTCGAACCAATGTGTATCTCATAAGATAGTAAACTTTAGCGTCACGCTTATCCTAATTGTTGAATGGGAATTATAAAATTGATCGAGATATGCGTACGTCTTACAGATCCATGTATTATTTGGCAAGTGACCGCCTGGCTCCTAATCACGAACCCATCTATAAAATCGCCGTTTCATATCTTCCTTGGGTGGCAATTCTTTAAAAATCTTCTCCAGAACCAGTGGGCAGAATCTTTTGATATTTGGTATGCAGGATGCTAGTATGGGTCTGATTCAGGTTTGTTTAAATTCAGTATTTGGGCTCAATATGGGGGCATGAATATTTAGCTCACCGAAGGGAGCTAAACTTATCACTTGTCGTCCCAACGTCGTTGGCTGTCGTCGTCCGGCCGGCGTCGTGAACATTTTTCAAATGACTTCTCTGAAACCGCTAGGTCAATTTGCTCAAAACTTGGTATGGATGTTCATTACCATATGTCAATTCAAGTTTGTTCAAATGAAATGGACGTGCCCATTTGGGGCTCCATAGGGGGCATAACTCCAATAACACCCTATGTATATTAAAGAAATTACTAAAAAATCTTCTTCTCTCGCACAAGTACGCAGAATCATTTGATATTTGGTATACAGCATTATGGGGCGGATCTGATTCAAGTTTGTTCAAATTGGCCTCAGGATTCATGTTTGGGCTCACTATAGAAGCCCAAATTTGAACTTCGTGCATTTCAGGCAAATTTCTTAAAAAATCTTCTTATCCAAATCCAGCCGGCAGAATCTTTTGATATTTTGTATGCAACATTGTGGGGTGGACCTGATTCAAGTTTGTTCAAATCGGCCCCCTGGATTCATATTTGGGCTCAGTATAGAAGCCCAAATTCGAACATAATGCATTTCAGGCAAATTTCTTAAAAAATCTTCTTCTCCAGATCCAACAGGCAGAATCTTTTGATATTTGGTATGCAACATTGTGGGGTGGATCTGACTCCAATTTGTTCAAATCGGCCCCCTGGGTTCATATTTGGGCTCAGTATAGGAGCCCAAATTTGAACTTAGTGCATTTCAGGCAAATTTCTTTAAAAATCTTCTTCTCAAAATCCAGCAGGCAGAACCTTTTGATATTGGGTATGCAGCATTGTGGTGTGGACCTAATTCAAGTTTGTTCAAATCGGCCCCCTGGGTTCATATTTGGGCTCAGTATAGGAGACCAAATTTGAACTTACTGCATTTCAGGCAAATTTCTTTAAAAATCTTCTCAAAATCCAGCAGGCAGAATCTTTTGATATTGGGTATGCAACATTGTGGGTGGATCTGATTCAAGTTTGTTCAAATCGTCCCCCTGGATTCACATTTGGGCTCTGTATTGAAGCCCGAAATTCGAACTTAGTGCATTTCAGGCAAATTTCTTAAAAAATCTTCTTCTCCAGTTCCAGCAGTCAGGATCTTTTGATATTTGGTATGCAACATTGTGGGGTGGATCTAATTCAAGTTTGTTCAAATCGGCCCCCCCTGGGTTCATATTTGGGCTCAGTATAGGAGCCCAAATTTGAACTTAGTGCATTTCAGGCAAATTTCTTTAAAAATCTTCTTCTCAAAATCCAGCAGGCAGAATCTTTTGATATTGGGTATGCGGCATCCTTAGGGGAGTGAGATTCAAGTTTGTTCAAGCCAACTTCCTGGGTTCATATTTGGGCTCAGTGTGGTAGCCCGAATTATAACTTAGTTCAAAATGAGGAATTTTCTTTAAAAATCTTTTTCTTCAGATCCAGCAGTTGGAATGTTTTGATATTTGGTATGCAGCATCCTTAGGGGGGGTGAGATTCAAGTGTGTTCAAGCCATGTCCCTAGGTCCATATTTGGGCTCACTGTGGGAGCCCGAATGATAACTTAGTTCGAAATGAGGAATTTTCTTAAAAAAAATCTTCTTCAAATCCAGCTGTCGGAATGTTTTGATATTTGGTATGCAGCATCCTTAGGGGGTGAGATTCAAGTTTGTTCAAGCCATGTCCCTAGGTCCATATTTGGGCTCACTGTGGGAACTTGAATTGTAACTTAGTTCGAAGTGAGGAATTTTCTTAAAAAAATCTTCTTCTTCAGATCTAGCAGTCGGAATGTTTTGATATGTGGTGTGTAGCATCCTTGGGGGGGGGGGGGAGATTCAGGTTTGTTAAAGCCAAGTCCCTGGTTCCACATTTGGGCTCCCTGTGGGATCCCGAATTATAACTTAGTCAATATGAGGAATTTTTCTTTAAAAATCTTTTTCTTCAGATCCAGCAGTTGGAATGTTTTGATATTTGGTATGCAGCATCCTTAGGGGGGTGAGATTCAAGTGTGTTCAAGCCATGTCCCTAGGTCCATATTTGGGCTCACTGTGGGAGCCCGAATGATAACTTAGTTCGAAATGAGGAATTTTCTTAAAAAAAATCTTCTTCAAATCCAGCTGTCGGAATGTTTTGATATTTGGTATGCAGCATCCTTAGGGGGTGAGATTCAAGTTTGTTCAAGCCATGTCCCTAGGTCCATATTTGGGCTCACTGTGGGAACTTGAATTGTAACTTAGTTCGAAATGAGGAATTTTCTTAAAAAAATAAAAAATCTTCTTCTTCAGATCTAGCAGTCGGAATGTTTTGATATGTGGTGTGTAGCATCCTTGGGGGGGGGGGGGGGGGGGATTCAGGTTTGTTAAAGCCAAGTCCCTGGGTCCACATTTGGGCTCCCTGTGGGATCCCGAATTATAACTTAGTCAATATGAGGAATTTTTCTTTAAAAATCTTCTTCTTCAGATTCAGCAGTCGGAATGTTTTGATATTTGGCATGCAGCATCCTTAGGGGGTGAGATTCAGGTTTGTTAAAGCCAAGTCCCTGGGTCCACATTTGGGCTCCCTGTGGGATCCCGAATTATAACTTAGTCAATATGAGGAATTTTCTTTAAAAATCTTCTTCAGATCCAGCAGATGAATGCTTTTGATATTTGGTATGCAGCATCCTTAGGTGGGTAAGATTCAAGTTTGTTCAAGCCATGTCCCTAGTTCCATTAAATTTGTCTCTCATGACTTCATACCTTTGTAGTGTTGATGAACCATGTCTAACTGAATGTAACCCCAAATACTTCTTTGAACCACTTTGGCCAGTGAGCGATTAAGGCTCCTTGGGGTCTCTTGTTATTTTGTGCAATTCAAGTTTAATTCTTTAAAACTCTTCTTCTCCAGAACCAGCATGCAGAGTCTTTTGATATTTGGTATATGGCATTCTAGTATGGGCTTGATTCAAGTTTGTACAAATTGAGTCCCTTTGTTCACATTAAGGCTCATTATGGGAATTTGAATTTCAGCTTGGTGCAATTTACAATTTTTCAAACGACTTCTCCTCTGAAGCCACTGGTCCGATTTTCACAAAACTCCATGTGGATGTTCATTACTATATGGCAACTCATGTTTGTTCAAATGAAATGGCCACGTCCCTTGGGGGCTCTGTATGGGTCATAACTCTGATAGCATCGTATGAATTATAGAAAAATTATTAAAAAAATCTTCTTCTCCAGAACCAGTGGGCAGAATCTTTTGATACTTGGTATGCAGCATCTTGGTATGGGTCTGATTCAAGTTTGTTCAAATCGAGTCCCTGAACCAATATTGGGGCTCATTATAGGGGCGTGAATTTTTACTTAGTGCAATTTAAGAAAAATTCTTTAAATATCTTCTCCAGAACCAATGGGCAGAATCTTTTGATATTTGGTATGCAGCATCTTGGTATGGGTCTGATTCAAGTTTGTTCATATCGAGCCCCTCAACCAGTATTGGGGTTCATTATGGGGGCGTGATTTTTTACTTAGTGCAATTTAAGACAAAATTTTTAAAAATCTTCTTCTCCAGAACCAATTTATTTATTTATTTATTGGTGTTTAAGGTCACATATTTCTGCACAACGGCTAACCATGACCGTAACAGTTTTACGGGTGGAGGAAGCCGGAGTACCCGGTGAGAACACGGCAAGCAACTGTCAGCTCCCCAACATACCAACTCCACACAAGCAGGGTTAACATAGGTTGAAGACAGGTGCACCATCGACGTGCTGTACGCCTTAGTACACAGCATCACCGTGCCCCCACGTGGGCAATGGGGGTGAAGTGTCTTGCCCAAGGACACAACACGGTTGCTGCAGGTGGGATTCGAACCGCAGACCTTATCGGCTTGCAGCCTGCACCTCTGCCAACTCCACAACCAGTGGGCAGAATCTTTTGATATTTTGTATGCAGCATCTTGGAGTGGGTCTGATTTAAGTTTGTTCAAATCGAGCCCCTTGATCAATGTTGGGGCTCCCTATAGGGACATGAATTTTTCCTTAGTGCAATTTAAGGAAAAATCTTCTCCTGAACCAGTGGGCAGAATCTTTTGATATTTGGTATACAGCATCTTGGTATGGGTCTTATTCAAGTTTGTTCAAATGGAGTCCCTTGATCAATTTTGGGGCTCACTATGAGGACCTGAATTTTTACTTGGTGCAATAAGCTCATTGCCGATTAGCCATCTTTGATGTTAATGATATGCAAGGTCAGAGGTAGCTTCGGGTAAACAATTTGATCAGACTATCTGTCAAGACTGTCATACAAGCGATAGGACAACCAAAATGTTTCGCTTGAAACGAGAAAATGTGCATTTTCGATTTAATACTAATAAAGATAGAAAAATAGCACTCTTTCAACACTTCATTTAATGAACAGGACAAAATAATATTGCTTTTTTAGTGAAATGAATACCACAATGAACCCCTTCCCACAAGCAAAGGTGGACTCGGCATCATGGTCAGGGCTGGGGTAATTGTAATTGGTAATTGTAATTACCTGTAATTAATTACTTTTTTTAAAGTAATTGGCTGTAATTGGTAATTGAGGATTTTTTCAATTACTTGTAATTGTAATGTAATTAATTACATTGAAAATTCTCCTGTAATTGCAATTACTTTTCAATTACTTTCAATTACATTTATCAAAAAATATTTTCAAAACTTACATTCAGTGTTCAAAAATCCAGTATGTTTCGATGATGATGAATGAAAGGTTTTAGCGCGCCGAAGGCGCGCAGGGACGATGTGGGATTTACAAATCCCTTGCGACCCGGTTAACCTTATTTTTTTCCCCTTGGATCACACAGGCCTAGCTTTCGTATTGCCCAAAATGGAGTCTGAGGGGGTTATGCACGCGGTTAGAATACCCGACAGTTTACGTTGGAGTGTTAGATGGTCAATACTCAATCCCTCAACGCATTTAAACCTATTAGAGAGCGAGCTCTATTCGGTTCCAGTTCGGCGATGGTAGAGGTTTGAGTCCCACCATGGTGGCGAGCCAGAATGTAATGTTGTGCGATGGCAAGTTTAAGGGAAGAAGAGAAAAGAAAACCAAACAGCAACGCCGGTTTGGTAGCGGCCCCGGTATATGACCATAGCGGTTACAAAAAAGAAGTGGAGAAAGCTCCAACAGTTTAGTTTTAAGAAACCGGGAGTCATCCATCAAGCCTTCTGGGAGATAGGATGCCGTATGTAATTTTGAGGTATCTGGTTATCCTTCGGGAATTCCAAATGACCTCCTCCACCCCCCCCCCCCCCCCCCCCAAAAAAAAAAAAAAAAAAAACACTCACTGACACACACCCTCAAGCCCTTAAAAGGGCTGTTAAATCTTTATTCAAATGTTTATTTTTATCAAATGTACACTCGTTCCCAGCCAGACAAGCTTGTTTCAATCCTTGCCTAGCGTTTGGTGGTTTCTTGTATATGTTGCAGAAAGGTAGGTTGCACCAATTCCTCCTACGCTTTGTCTACCATTTCCATGCATCTTCTTGATGAGAGTGTTGCAAGAAAATTTGAGAATGTTCAGTTAGAAAAGTAAAAGGTAGAGAGAAAGATAGGTATCCGCTATTGTATATTGTGCCTGCTGTGTGATTGTTGGATGGGGTAAGGGGTGTGTTTCTTCGGAGCACACTCCCCACACGCAGAGTTGCGAGGCAATCCTCACAGACTCAATCCTAAAGATCTCAATGAGTAGCGAGGCAATCCTCACTGACTCCACGCAGTTTAATTCTATTGAGTAATTTTAATTTACTGTGGATTATTTTGTTTTTCTGTTTAGGGTTCGGTGTTCGTTCAGCTTCACCATTGATTCACTATCCTGGAGAATGTGGAGGGTTTTGTTATATAGATCTTATTAAACGCGTTTCAATCGCGCTTCAGCAGAGTTGCGAGGCAGTCCTCACAGACTCTATCCTAAAGTTCCCAATGAGTAGCGAGGCAATCCTCACTGACTCCACGCGATTTAGTTATATTGTATAATTTTTATTTTATTTTATTTTATTTTATTATATATATTTTTTTTTTTTATTTTTTTTTTTTATTTTCTAGAAACTTATTTTGTTTTTCTGTTAAGGGATCGGTGTTCGTTCAGCTCAACCATTAATTCACTATATTGGAGTCTGTTGAGGGTTTTGGTTTGTAGGTCTTTTAATCGCGTATCAATAGTTTCTATTTTTGCTAGCTCGTGAAGTTCCTTTATCGGGGTCCATTTCGGTTTGCATAGTGCCACTCGCAGGGCATAATTTTGAACCCTCTGTAGCTTCTGAATGTTGGTTTTGCTTAGGTCGCTTGTTATTATGGCACCGTATTCTAGTACCGGACGTATAAATGTTTTGTAGAGCTTGAGAAGCACATCTTTGTTTGCTCCCCAATTTCTACCTCTGATCATCTTCAGAAAATTGATACGTTTAGTAGCTCTAACCGCAATGGAGTTTACGTGACTGTTTAGACTGAGATTGCTATCTAGGATAAATCCCAAAAATTTGGCCTCTTTGTTTGCTTCTAGTTTGTGATCGTATAACTGGAGATCGATACTCGGGACTGTTTTTTTCCTTTGCTTTTTGAAGAACGTAACTTTTTGAGTTTTGGCGGCATTGAGTTTGATGCGCCACAGGGCACATCAGCTCTCAAGATCGCGAATGGTATCCTGTAGACGATTTTTAATTATGTTTCTGGACTTGCTGGCTGTCCAAATGCCTTTGTCGTCTGAGAACTGCGATAGTTGAACAAAGTTTTTCCCTATTTTTTCTATATCATTCACATATATTATGAAAAGAAGCGGACTTAGAACCGACCCTTGTGGTGTTCCCGCTTCGAGTATTACTTCCTCTGACACCTCGCGATTAACCCTCACCTTGATTTTTCGGTCAGTTAGAAATGATGATATGATCCTTAGAATTTTAGTGGGTAATCCCATTTTCGCTAGTTTATATCTCACGCCATTGTGCCATACCGAGTCGAACGCTTTTTCTACATCCAAGAAAAGCGCGGTTCCGATTTCGTTTTGACTAAATGCTGTTTTCATATAATCGACCAGTCTATATACGTGTTCGATTCCCTCTTTCTGACTCCTATACGCTCTTTGCCATTTGTTGAAAAAATTGATTGATTCGAGATAGCTGCGAAGTCTCGTAGTGAGAATCCGCTCAAATATTTTCCCAACACAGCTAAGCAAGCTGATTGGGCGGTAATTAGAAGGGTTGGTAAGGTCTTTGTCGGGTTTAGGTACCATGACTCCCGTGGCCACTTTCCAGCATTTTGGGAAGTTTCCACAGGAGAGACAGCAGTTTAAGAGTTTGGTAAGTCGGCAGTAGAAGATGTTGGGGCACTGTTTCATTATTTTGTAAGAGACTTCGTCTTCTCCTGGGGACGAAGATGACCTGCATTTTCTGATTATACCCATGACCTCTTCTACGCTTATTGGTTCGGTTAATTCATGGTCGTCCCCGTCTTCATGCCTTTGGTCGAAGTTCGGTTCATTGAAGATTGAGTTGTTATCTTGGACAAATTTATTTACTCGTACCTTAAAATCGTTGTCATATCTGTTCCCTAAGTCATATCTGTTCCCTAATGTTTCAATACTTATGTCTCTCTTATAACAGTATTAGTATCTATGGTGTTGAGATTTGTTTGATGAATTGTTTGCAAGAGTGTGTTTTGATAATGATAACAGTGCTTGGAGTGCTTGTGCTGAGAGAATCATTTGAATGTCAAATGGCTTATGTTTTGATAATCATGTATACTTCTAACAGTAATTCTCTTTGGTCTTTTTCACACAAAAAAATGTTAAGCTTGTCTTTTAAAATAAAATATGGCTGCACAGAGTTATAAAATACCCCTGCTTTCAACTTATTCTCATTTTTTCCCTGCCCGCCTTCGGCGCGCTAAAACCTTTCATTCATTCTTATTCTCATTGTCACTTAGTGTTTCATTATAAACATGTCTAGTTTAACTTTGCATTTTGACATACCAAATAATGCAACAGGAACTATAAAAGCAAGATGCAAACACTGCACATCAGTTATTTCTGGATCATCGAAATGTACATCAAACTTTCTAACTCATCTAAAGGTAAGATTTTTAAAAATTAACATTATTAATTGACACTTTACCCAACGTGAATAGCAGACAACACTTGCAAAATAAATTCTCGAAGGAATAAAAATGTTCAACAATGTTTGTCTCAATCAAAAACATAGCTTTTCACCCATCATTGGAATAAGCTTGTTCCAATGAGGGGTCATAAGCTATGTTTTTGAGACAAAAATTAAAAACAAAATAAATTTTGAATGGAGATTTTTGCAATAAACTGTATTTATGAGTTTCAGTTAAGGCATGAACACTTTAATTCAAAACTACATTAGTTTGTTTTGTCCCAATTTGTGTTTCAATTAGGAGATTAACACTTGAATCTAAAACTATGTTTAGTTTCTTTTGTCCAATTCAAGTTTCAATTAGGGGATTAACTGTACTGAAAGAAAACCAATTAACTTGACTTGCTGATCTAACTCATTCACTTCAGCTATTACCTGTCACAAATGAGTTGTTGTGTAATAAACTTCAAATTATGTTCTCATGTGGGTTCATTTCATATAGACTTATTCTCAATCTTAAACAATTTTCAGAATTTTTCTCAGCATTTTGTCATGAGGTAATAATATTTCATTGAGCAGTTATTTCTGGTATTATTATATTGTTTATACCCCTGGCACCAACAGCTTGCTAGAAGTGTATATAAAACTTTTTGAAACAAGCAAAAATGACAAAATTGCATCTCTTAATTTTGCTGGTAAAGTGTTTAAACCTGATAGATGTGCCCTTAGAGACGGTACATTTCAAAAACTAATGATGGTAAAATGCAATAGTCACATATCCCCATAAGATGTGCTAATGTAAAAAAAAGGTATATGTTAGTCTACACAAAATAAATTAATTGGTTCTCAGGCAATTCTTTTTTCAAATCAGGGAATTATGTGAGTTTGCAATATATTTGACTTGTTATAATTTGCCTATAGGCACTCTCTCATAAATTGTAACAAATCAAATATATTGCAGCACAAAAATATAAATATACATCTGATGCACCAATGAAAAAACTTAAAGAGTTTCGAGTCTCCTGAGTTTGTACTAATATTGTAATACACTGAAAGACAGTAAAAAGGTTCAATTCCATAAGGAATTGCCTTATTTTTTTGCCTAAGTTTGAATTGTTTTTCTCAAAAAAAATGTGTCATAAGATGTGCTAATGTCCAAAAAAGATATGTACATATTTTATTTGTTTTTGTTAGAATTGAAAGTTGAAAGTAATAAAGTACATGTATGGATCTTTACTGAGTGTTTCTTGTTATTTCATATTGCAATAAAGTATACACTACATTGAGGGTGGATTATGGCCAAATCACCCGACAGTTGTATTTTCCACCAATATAAATTCATAATTTCTGAGAAAGGGCTTAAAAACCACTTGCAAATGTTCTGTTGATAGACCTCCATGTTAACCCTGAGGTCCACCAAAAGATAATTTGTCAGTGATTTCTCCAAAAAGTTGTGAAAAGTAATTGAAAGTAATTAAAAGTAATTAATTACTTTTCAAAAAGTAATTGTAATTGTAATTAATTACTTTTAAAAAACAAGTAATTGTAATTGTAATTGCATTTTCCCAATGTAATTGTAATTGTAATTAATTACTTTCAATGTAATTGACCCCAGGCCTAATCATGGTTTTGTTTTGTTGACGAGTGACAAAACTGCAGATATATCACTGAAATGACATAAAAATGTCTGCGTGAGTGAAAATGCAAACCCTGGGTATCCAAACAACCATCCCATACAAATATTTTCGAGCGTAACACGCAGATGTTCCATCTGGAAGACGTTGGGGTGGAAGTGAATGAAAATAGTCTGCTAGTAGAAGTGTCGCGTGCCTACTAATAATATTCTGTCCATATACAATACAAGTCAAAATGAGTTGAAGAATAACCACGACTGGTGTAAACTATAGATGAATGTTTCCTACACAAATAACACAAGAATCGGACATAAAAATATATAAATTCTTCTTTTGACTATTCCCTTATAAAAAAGTACCATGGTAAACCATGGAAAATCCCAAAATACCCTGGTAATACCATGATAATACCATGGTATTACCAGGGTATTTTGGGATTTACCATGGTTTACCATGGTACTTTTTTAATAAGGGTTTTCTCCTTCATCTCAAACTTACATGTCACACAGTGGAAGCTGTCTTATTAAAAAAACACCCACGAAGTGGAAGGTCCACGCAGGGTCGGGGAAAAGAAATTCGGACCCGTGGTTAACTCTGTGACGGCTCACCTTTCAAAAATGTTGGAATATTGCACAGATGATAAAGGCATCTGCAGCGAGTGCCGGAGGCGCGATCGATCACAGAGTGGTTGGAGGGGGTGGGTTTCTCCCCAAACAAAGTTTTTAAATCAGTTATTAAATGGAGTCTTCTGGCGGCTTTTGGGATAAAACATTACGTTATTCTTGGCTGTCAAAATGATGTCTTTAGCAGCATGTTTCAAATTTCCAAGTTGATCAATGAGTATCCAATGACCTATCTACCATAGCTATATTGACTACACAATTCTTGAAGTGATAACTTGGTTACGTCAAGTTGATTTAATAAAGTTATTACTTGAAGAATCATGCAGTCCAGAATAACAGCCGTTGGTTAAGTGCGAAGCTTCATTCACGATACAGCCCCCTTCTTAACTGTTGGCACGCGAGTCAGAACCTTGGGGGAGGGGAACTAGGTCAAATATGGCCTGAAAGCCTGTATTTTTTGTTTTTTGTTTTTGGATCGCCCTTTGAAAGGAAGTACCAAACCAAAAAAATTAAAATACAGCCTTTCGGGTCATGTTTGGATTAGAGGGTGGGCAGGCAAAACCAAGATCCTTGACTACTGAGCCAACCCACCCCCCTGCCCTCTGCCCCCCCCCCAACCCCCAAGTTCCAGGCTCTGGAAGTTACTACCCTGGGCCCCACTCAGTCCGCGACCCCGGATACATGACCAAAATGTGCATACATGGATATTGTATTACAGAACACACATCTCTTAGCAGGTGGATATATATATTTCCAACATATTCTTGCCAGTTTGTAGAAAGTTTGGGACTCAACAAGCTAATCTGCAATTTATGGACCACTAGATAACTAACTTATCAGTGCTCCTTAAACTGCAGATTTGCTTTGTGAGTTACAAGTTTTTACTGGCTGTCGGGTATGGTCAGTGGTTGATGCCCATGTGCATTGTTTTGTACAAGCAAAATTCCAGCCAGTGGACCTTCGAGTGGAATTCAGAAATCACTTGACTTACAGTACAAGTCGAAATACTTCGCAGAATAACCACTATAAACTACTAGTATGTATCTTCAGCTACACCAGCAACACAAGAACCTGACATCATTTTCGGGAAAGCTCTCACAGAAAGCTTTCTGGAAAATGATTTCGGGTCCTTGTGCTTTTGGAGTAATGGCAGTGGGCTACTTTATTCATTGCGGTTGTGCTACGACTTATTTTGATTCATACAGTATTTGTAGACTTGAACATATGCTTCTACCTTGTATCATGCATTTATACTCATAATAAGTCTTTTTTCCAGACATTTCATACTTGGCTATTAAATAATTGTTCATTTACAGATTAGTTTTATTAAAAATTATTCGTCTGTAGACATAGCCACATTTCAATATTTCGTGATTATAAAACAAATTTAAAATAAGAAGTTTTGACTTGCCGAAATAATCTACAATTGTAGTACTCTGATCACAAAAAAGCAGTATAATATATTTTGTACTTTACTTTTTAAACCTTTACCCACAGATAACATTAAAAGTGAAAATTTAAATTTAATTTTTTCAGATTTACACAAAAAGCCTCAAGCAAATCGAATCATGTGATCCTCGGAGGAACAATCTTGTTCCGATGATAGATCACATTATGTGTCTTGTACAAAACTTTTAAAAAAACATTTTTACTTGCTAATTCATGAATTATGTGTGAAGTTGCAGTCAATTTGTTAATTAAGGGTTAGGCAGTGAGTTGTGTGGATTTTGGAGATTCTTATCAATCCATTTTCCAATGTTTGAGATAAAAAGAATTAACAGTGCCAAAAGGGTAAATTCCCACCACTCATGGGTATGGTTTTTGGCATATCACAGCAGCTACATCAATCAAAAAAAATTAGTTTCTTGAAATAATATTCTTTCATGGACATTATAAATTACATTTTGAATTTCTATGCATTGGAAAGTATAATGCAATAGCAATTCCAATACAATTAACCCTCTTATATACTGCATATAAACCCAAAACATGTTAGAAAAGGTTACAGCATACATGTACATGTGCATATATTTTTATGTCTGATTCTTGTGTTGTAAGTATAGAAAACATTACATCTGTAGTTTATACCGGTAGTGGTTATTCTTCAAATCATTTTGACTTGTACTGTATTTGGAAAAAATGGTATTAGTAGACACGCGACACTGCTACTAGCAGAAGATTTTCATTCACTTTTTACGGACCATGCCCTCTACCTCCAATGTCTTTCAGCTGGAACATCTGTGTATTATGCTTGAAAATATTTGTATGGGTTGGTTGTTTGGATACCCAGGGTTTGCATTTTCACTCATGCAGACAATTTTTATGTCATTTCAGTGATATATCTGCAGTTTTGTCACTTGTCAACAGAACAAACGATGCTGAGTCTACCTTCACTTGTGGGAAGGGGTTCATTCTGGTATTCATTTCACTAAAAAGTCAATATTATTTTGCCCTGTCCATTAAATGAAATGTTGAAAGTGTGTTTTTTTTTAATCTTTATTAGTATTAAATCGAAAATGCACATTTTCTCGTTTCAAGCGAAACATTTTGGTTGTTTCTATCGCATGTATGACAGTCTTGACAGATAGTCTGATCGAAGTGTTTACCCGAAGCTACCTCTGATCTTGCATATCATTAACGTCAAAGATGGCTAACCGGCAAAGGGCTTATTTAAGAAAAAAAATTTAAAAATCTTCTTCTCCAGAAGCAATGGGCAGAATCTTTTGATATTTGGTACAGCATCTTGGTATGGGTCTGATTCAAGCAATTTAAGAAAAAATCTTCAAAAATTTTCTTCTCTAGAACCAGTGGTCAGAATCTTTTGATATTTGGTATGCAGCATTTTGGTATGGGTCTGATTCACGTTTGTTCAAATCGAGTCCCTCGATCAATATTGGGCTCCCTATGGGCCATGAATTTTCACTTAGTTCACAGTTCACTTAGTCCTTCTTGTATGCAGGTGAAACATGTGGATGATGTTCACGGTACTTGTGTCACTTGCAACAATTGTTCTCAGGCCCATCCCTGTGGTGTTTGTGGGGTTTGGTCTTCCAAGTTCTGGGCTTCCGTGAACAAGGTGGTTCTAACCAGAGCTAGAACCCCTCGTTCTCGGGGCAAAGGCAGCTGTGCCTCTTCGGATTTTTCTGAGAGTGCACGTGGTGACTCTGTCACGCAAGCTGTTGGACAGCCTGTTTTGGTAGCAAGTGCCTCTGCAACTGTTGGCGGTGCTGGTGCTGGGATGCCTGAAGTGGGGACTGCTGTCTCTCTTCCTTTGGCTCCAGAAATTACCCTTGAAGCGACTGTTTTCGTTGAGAGTTTTTCCAAGGTTAGCTCAGTCACTCTCTCCGATTTGCCACCTGCATCATCGGGAGTTGCTGAGGAAATTGTTCCTGCTGCCCCTATCTTGCATGATAGGGCTTCTGCCATCTCTTTTAGGGATGGTTTACAGTCTCAGGGGTCCGAGACTTATCTGGTGGTGTCACAGGGCTTCCAGTCTTCCCTGGCTTCTCAGCGAAGCTGTTAGGGTTTACTAGCAGCTCCGTCTCATCTGGCTAGGTTTGCTCCTAGTCGGCAGCAGTTCCTTGTTCCTCAGGCAAATTGTTTGTTGTTCCGCCTTCCCCTGCTGGTGTGTCGACTAGCAGGATGGGGCTGGGAAATTGGCAACCAGGGCTTTCTGTTTGGCAAAGGCCAGTTTCAGCTCTGGTTCGCTGTCACTCTTGGGACCTTCCTCCGGTGATTTCTCACTGTGTCCCAAGTCTGGCTGTTGGTCCATGCTTGTCGTCGGTCTCAGAGGATGGGCAGTTGAGGCCTTCTGTCGCGCAGAGGCCAATGACAGGTTCCTGTCATTCTTGGGACAATTAGAGCTGCACGGTATACCGGTAATTACCGGTATTGAGAATGATACGAGATGAATACTGGTATTGTTTTAAAAGTACCTCTATATTATAAGAAACGGTATTGGATCAAATTATTGAAGTTGAAGTCGATATATTATTAGGGGAAAAGTTGAAAAACTGACAACTCCTGTGATAAAGTACATGTCAATCAATCTTCATTCGACCAGTGAAAACACAGTTTGCAGCGCACTTGAGCAGCATAAGTTACAAGTTAGTATACACATACCAGCAAGTTGAAACTGAAAGCTGAATATTTCGTGTGTGCGTCATTCAGGGAATGAATACTTTGACTCATTTGTGTTTGTATTCTCACGTTTCCCCATGTGGATTATAAAATTACTCACAAATTCATTATAGGGAGTGTTTGTTTTATTTATTCTATTCCTCTCAAAAACAGATAAAACTTGAAGCCATGTTGATCAACATTTCCATCAACACTCTCATTGTGAACTTGAACTTATGAATATTAATAAGCTGTTCAATGGCAATGAAGGCATGGGTTGGACGTCCCTGTCACTTTACGTCCCAGTTTTAAAACGACAACCAGCAATCTAAAACTTAGCTATTTTTTTGTAACTTCAAATATTTTTTTACAGTTGTTATCCCAGAAATTAATAATGAATTCAAATAAAAGTATTTATATCTTAACCCTTTAAGATTTGTGCTAACTACGCATCACATCAGGCGAAGTTTCCGTATGAACATGAACGGTTCAGAAACAGAAACAAAGGGAAAGGGAAGCCTGCGCAATAATAATCCATTCAGACATTAATAATTGCCGCTCACGTAGACATTATTTACTAACACCAACACACCACTGACCATATCTATCAACACTTAAAATACAATAGGTCATAAGAAGAACCAAATAATGGAGTGGAAAATGCAGGGTGCGAAATGCTCACACTCCATAAAACAGCTGTATTAATTAATATTCATGAACAAAGGAAAAATAAACACTACAGTCAGCTATATTGGTGAATTGTGGGATATTCTTTTCGAACAGAAAGTCATGGCACTTTATTGTTTTCCCTCATGTCTGAGCTGTCTCTGTGATGTGATTTTAAATCAAAATAAAATAACTCTGTGCACGTTTGTAAAAAAAAGTGCTTTCTTAAAGATATTGGGTTCAGCTGAACATAAGGTGCCGAGTACAGTAGATTTTATTCAATTGTTAACCGCCCAAAATATAACTGTGTTGTCAACTGTCATGAACTCAGTTCCCTAGAACTGGTCTACGATATACCGGTATATCGCGGTATTTTTTTCAATACCGATACTGGTATTAAAATTTGAATACCATGCAGCCCTAGGGACAATCCTCCGGTGTCTTCTCATCGTGTCCCAGGTCCAGCTACCGATCGACGTACGCCATCGGTCCCTCTAGAGGATTTGCAGGCAAGGCCTTCTGTTTGGCAGAGGTCAGTGAATGCCCCTGGGTATCACTCTTGGCACCGTCCTCCGGTGTTTTCTCACCTTCTCCCTACTCTGTCTGCTGATCGACGTTCGTCGTCGGTGCCTTCTGAGGATTTGGGTTCTTCTGGAAGGATACATTGGGAAGACACTCTGTCGGACGTGGCTGTCAGTGAGCTTCATCATGCACTTTCTGTTGATTCAGCTTTCTTGCATTCTTGCTCTTCGACCAGTTTTGAGGGACCGGCGCATTTTATGCCGCCTTGATCTTCTGTCCCTCAGAGGTCTGCAAAGACTTTCTGAGTTCCCTCTCTTCAGTTCCTCAGGGTATTTCAGACCTCTGTAAGCATCTGCTTTCAGCTTCTTCAGCTGCAAATCGTCGTTCCACTTCTGACTCGGGTGTTTTTGAGGATTGTGGCTCTTCTCTGGTTGAAAGGGTCAGTCATGAAGCCATCTTTTCCTGGTCTTTCCCACATCAGACCAACAGATTTGGGTCATGAGCTTATGGAGACCCTCTTCTTGCTCATGCAGGTTCTTTCCAAGAGCCATCCCATTGCCTCTAGTGAGACTACGGGTGATTTCCAGGTGCCCTTTATGGCATCTCCTCCCGGGATTGAAAGCAGCTTGCTTTCTGACCCCTCTGGTGTTCCTACACCATAGGAGGCTTCTGCAGTATGCCTGCGATGGGCTGTGTGTCTTTTAACTCAGGATCTGGGTCTGACACACCTGACATTGAGAGCCATTAGTCTTCTGACTTGGGGGCGGCTCTTGACTTTATATTTGAGTTCGTTCTGGAACTTAAACTGTCATACCAGCCGGTCATCATGAATATTTATTCAGTGGGTTTTTATTCCTGCTCATTATTGGTGACAAAGAAGGATGGCAGACTCAGACTGATTATAGATTTGAGTATCCTGAACCAGTCTGTCATCGCTCCCAAGTTCAGCATGGAGACTTTCAGGTCTCTTTGCCACTCCATTCACCAGGGAGACTTTACTTCCAGCATCTATCTGCAAGATGCTTACTTTCACCAGCCAATTCATCGGATATCGCGAAAGTATCTCCAGTTTACTTTTCTGGGGGTGAGTTTGCCACCTCTAGGCTATGCCTTACAGCCTCAGCCTGGCTCCTTGGGCCTTCACCCGACTGATGTTGCATGTGCTAGCGTTCTATCGCACACAATCCAGGGTGACCACTTCCGCTTACCAGGGCAACATCCTCCAGAGACACTCCAATGCTGCTTTTCTGGAGTCCGATGTCAACACAGTGTTGAACCTGCTTTCATTGCTAGGGTTCAGAGTCGAAGAGGAGAGGTTGGACCTGGTCCGTTCTCAGTCATTTTGTCATCTGGGAATGGATTTCTGTACTGATATGAATACGGTGGCAGTTCCCTGGGGCAAGAGCACTGATTCTCTCAGCTTTCGCCCTGACTCTTGATAGGGATGCACGATATTTAGATATACCGGTATTGAAATCTTTGCTGGTTGAATATCGTCCATTCTATGGGAATACCGGTATATCGTCCCTAATGATATTTGTTTTTAGCATGTGATATAAAACATAGTGGTCTTCATTTGGGTAACTTAGTACTAACCCATGCTATTGCTGTAATAACTACTCTTTAAATGAGAAACAAGGATACAAGACAATAATACTTTTGTCTGCTATAATCTTTCCATAACAGTGTCATCCAAATATGCATTAAAGAGTATACATCGGCCGATTTCATCCATAAGTCGTATCAGACTTCCCCCTCCAGCTACCCCTCCCCCCCTCCCTTCCCCACTCTGTATTCCAAGGACCATTTTTACTCACAAGTGTGATAGCATAAATTTATTTAAACTAACTGGTACTCTTACTGCACTGTAGCTATCAACAGCCAACACAGTGTGTAAATGTAACATCTAAATTAAATAATTTAGCCGGTGTGTTGACATTCCATGGCATTTGCTGTCTCAATAATGCAAGTGGCACAATTGTCCCCCTTAGGCATACTTGAATCAAAACAATTGTAAGCCATTTCCAATTGCATGAAATGTTTCAAATGGACTTGCCGTCTTGTAACTGCTGCTACCCGTTTCCACAATTATACAAAACTCTTTCAACAAATAATAATAAGCACGTAGCTCTCTATTATAATAATATAGAAAATAAAAAATTTCTGTTGCATCATAACAGCGGTGATATCTGACTACCTTCTGAACTTCGAACAAATTTCTGACGATATATCGGTATATCGCGATATTTTTTTTTTATATTGTCACCGATATTCAAATGTGAATATCGTGCAGCCCTAGACTCCGACCCAATCCACAGGAGCCCAGAGTTTTCTCCGACTGCTAGGTCTCGGCAGTTTGGTGACAGATCTCATTCTTTCAGGTTGGCTGAATGTCAGACCTCTCCAACACTTTCTGCTAATTCGTTAGAGGCTGAATGTCGATCTTCTGAATCTAGTGCTTCAGGTACCAGCATCTTTCAGTCATCACTTTCTTCCCTGGATGGATGTTAAGTGGATTATGCAGGGTTTCATTGGATTTGCCACCATCTGATCGTGTTGTGGTGGCAGATGCCAGAGATCTTGGATGGGACATGATGTTTGATCCTCTAGGTCTTTCCATCACAGTGTTTAAGACCAGGATCAGGCGGCTCTTCACATCAACCAGAGCTTCTTACTCTTCTGATGAGTTTCCAGCAGTGAATCCCCCCCCCCCCCCCTGCCTCTCGAATTATCAGATCCTCCTCTTGTCTGACAATTCAACAGTGGTAGCTTAATTCAGAACCAGGGTGGCACACACTTGGTTTCCATGTATGAATTGGCTCTTGATCTTCTGCCTGCTCAGGGCATCACTTCTGGGGTGGAGGTTCACCACATTCCCGGTCATCTGAACACCCCAGCAGACTTCCTGTCCTGACAGGGCAGGGTCATTTTCACCAAGTGGAGGCCTCACAGAGCAGTGTTCCTGTCACTTTGCAGTCTCTGGTGTTATCCCCACATTGATCTGTTAGTGACTCGTTGGAACCCATCAGGTGGACACTTTTGTGTCCCTGTGTCTGGATTCTAGAGCTTTCACCATGAGTGCTCAGTCACTCGATTGGATTGGCCTAGTCAGCTACACCTTCCCGCTGGTTCCAGTTCTGCTCAGGTTCTAGGCAAGGTACGAACCTGCAGTTGTTGAATCATTCTGCTCACTCCTCTGTCGCCAGCAGGTGTGGATCAGTCAGCTCTGTCCCATGTTGGTGGCAGTTCCAGGAGGTCTCCCTCCTCATCATGACCTCTGTCAATGTCATCTTGAGGAGGTTTCACGTCGATCTGACATCATGGTGATTTCACGCATACCTTTTGTCCAGTCTTCCCTCCTCCATAGAGATTTTTCGAGACAAGCGGTGAAGTGTATTTCTTCTTCAAGGCAGCTCTCCACTGGTTTAGCCAGTGCAGTTAAGTGGTGGGTCTTCTGTCGTTAGTGTGCTGATTACTTGGTTTATTATGCCAATCCTTTGATTGCACAGATTGCAGAGGTTCTGGTCTATTTGCTTCTCGAGGCCTCCAGTCTGTTACCATAGAGGAGTATATGTCCTCCATGCTTTCAGAGACCTTTTTGTATGCTGGAAGTATCAAATTGGCACTAATCCATACCTCGCCAATCTCATGCAGCACTTTTCTTTGAAACGACCTAGAGTTTTGCAGCTGACCTTAAAATGGAATCTTTTTTGGGTGCTGCTTTGCTTGGGGGTAGGGCACTGTTCAAACTGTTGGCCCAGGTGGATATGCGATTTCTCGCATACAAGATGGCTTTTCTGATGGTTTTTGCCTCAACCAGGAGAGTTAGTAAGCTTCACGCTCTCTCGGTTCATCTGGCTTTTTTCAGGAGCTCTGCCAACAGTGTTACTTTTACCACTGATTGCTCCTTTTTTAGCCAAGAATCAGATACCAGAAACATTTTCACCTCTTATCTGTATCAGGGGTCTTTCTTCAGTTTAGGGTAGTCTCTGTCCGGTTCGTGCCATTCACATTTACCTCAACTGGACACAGTTTATTAATAAAGGGCAGGAAGTGATTTTTTTCTGTCCCTGATCCCTGGTTGTCAGAAGATCTCTCCTCAATCCATCTCTAGGTAGATTTGTCTTGTTGTTAGGATGTCATATGCTCACTTGGAGAGGGTCAATTGTATTACCAATCTCATTTCTCCCCACTAGGTGCGTGCATTGTCTACCTCCTGTGCAGGCTTATGCTAACTCTGTCAATTTGTCAGACTTTATGCAGACAGGCAACTGGAAAAATGCTTCTACTTTCTATTCCTTCTATCTCTGTCAGTTGCAGGAGCAGTCTGACCATTTTCTCTAGGACCTCTTTCTTCTGCTCAGGTTGTTATCAACCCTAGTCATTAGCCTTTTCTTTCAGGACCAGTTGAACCCTTGTGTATTGTTACTGTCCTTTCTGTCTGCATGTCACACATGGCCATACGCCTTATCTTTAATTGTTCTATGTCGATGTTTGTAATGCTATGGATTTATAGGCCTTGGGAACTCTTCTGTCTAGTTCCAGCGCAGTCGGGTTATGGGGTGGGTGGTAATGTGATTCCCTCCTCCTATTGTCTGTTCAGCCTGTTGTAAATAATTGCGAGGTAGGTTGATAAAAAATAAAAATTTTATAGTAATTTTCCTTTCTTATTATACCTACCCTAATTGTTTAACCGGAGACCCTCCTGTGTTCTTATTCGGGTAAGAATCCTTCCTCCCCACTGGTTACATAACTCCAGTGTTGGCGGATTCAATGGGAATGACATGTTTGTTATATGTCTGTGCACTAGTACTGGAAGACATGGATTAGTATAAAGAAGAGTGTCCCCTACTGAGTGTGCGCTGGTTGCACATGACCCAATTTTTGGATAATTTTTTAGCTCAACTTTGACATAAGTCAAATTTGAGGTTATGCCATGGCCAGTCATCCGTTGTCTGTCTGTCCATCAACAATTCAATACGGCTCGGGCTAGAGGCCATATTTATGAACCGATCTTTACGAAACTTCTTGAGTACCATTGTTATCACTGTGGGATGAGTGTTTCTGTGTGCAGTCCAAAATTCAAGATGGCCACCAGCAGCCATTTTGTACCAAAATTAGTGCAATCAGTTTTTTTTACAGAACTTCTGTATGAAAGTTCTGATTTGAATAAATTTTTGTATGAATGTTTAGGAACATGGAATACATCACATATAATACGTGTTTTTTTCTCGTGCAGAAACTATGCAAATTAGATGAACTTTGATTTATTCAGTGCTACTTATACACTGTAAGTACTCATGTCAATACGGCTAGGGCTAGACGCTGTATTTATGAACCGATTTTCACGAAACATCTTGGGTACCTTTGTTATCACCTTGGGACGAGATCGAATGTTTCTGGGTGTGGTCCAAAATTCAAGATGGCTGCCAGTGGCGAATTTTTACCGAAATTAGGTCCATTCAGTTTTTTGTGCATAACTTCTATATGGCACAGGCTGGAGGCTGTGTTTAAGAACCGATCTTCACGAAACTTCTTGGGTACCTTTGTTATCACCTTGGGACAAGAACGAGTGTTTTTGAGTGCCTTTGTTATCACTGTGCTATGAGAACAAATATTTTGGGGTTCAGTCAAACCCATTCTGGGACTCAAAGATTTCTTTTCTAGTTGAGCATTTACAGTACTTTAACTATACATTTGTTACGGGCTATGGTCTGTATGTATGTACAGACTGTTACAATACTTTATATGTACCTTTGTTATCAGGTCATTACCTAGATATTTGTCATTGCTGTGTCACATACTATACATGTACATGTCTTAACAAGTTGAGCCACTGTGTCATTGGCACTTTCATTCTTGGTGCTTTGGCTCCACTTTTTCTTTCCCAAATTGCTTGGGAACTTCCGAGTTAGGGACTTCTACTGTAGTGCAAGCCTGTTGTAAAGAGTTGTGGTAGGTATAATGAGAAAGGGGCACTGTGGCTTAGTAGGTAGAGGTCCAGGCTGCAATCAGTCAATACAATTTGGGCACATTTAATCACATTTTCCCCATGGAAATTGAATGGATTTTTTTCTTCTCTTTCTCTTCTTGAGTTATATTTAGATTATTTTTTTATCTAATCATTGCATTAACCCTTTGCCCAATGTAATGGTCAAAACCGGCCAGTGCTATTCACAAACATCGCCAATTAATTTTCATTATTTTTTTCTCAAAAACATAGGTTATGATCCATCATTGGAACAAGCCCATCGAGCTCGTTTCAATGAGGGGTCATAATCTATGTTTTTGAGACAAAAAATGAAAAAAATTAGTTATTCAAGAATTCTTTTTGCAAGTTTCGTCTCCTTTTTATGTTAGGTTAAGTGTTAAGAGTAATTGTTAGTGAGTGGTAATGTTTCATTGTTTTTCCTTCAATAAAAAATAAAAAATTAAATTATCAACTGAACAAAATGTTTCATGCGATGGCAACTAGTATTTTTTATCTAATTAGATTTATCTACCCAGTGGATTAACCCCCTTCACTCTGACGTCAAAATACCAAAATTTCAGGAAGCTGTTTTTTCCCATAATGCATCTAGAAATTTAACCAATTCAATCTCATTTAACAGAGCTCAGTGAGCTCTGTCAAACGAGATTGAATTGGTTAAATTTCTAGTTGCATTATGGGAAATTTTTTCTGCCTGAAATTAATTTTGACATCAGTGTGCAGAGGTTGAAGAGTAATTAATTGATCTTTTTTCATTGAAGTGCAACAGCAAGTATATGTACCGACATCATTCAACTTGACCATTAATTGAATTAGTGGCATAGATATACCTTATGTGATGGCACTTTTTGTATTCCCAAGACCAGTTGTCCATTCCTCTTGATATAATTGCCAGTTCATTTTTCAGTACTTTTTTATTTGGATCAGCCTACGAAAAAACACCTTTCACCTCCCTTTAGCATTTTCGGATCAGTACACTTTGCTTGGTGTAAAAATATTCAGAATTGCTAAAACTTTGGCCCCAGACTTTTTAGAGCCACCATGAGCACTTGGTAAGAGCCACAGGCTCGGCAGTCTATGACATACTTGTCCAGGGGATTGTTAGTGTACCTGTACATTCTTCAAACAAATATGGTTCAGATTTTGGGGTATTTCTTTACTTTAAGTTCTTTATAGTAACTTTGAGTAGCTTGGGGGATCTGTCTCTCTTCTCAGAGAGAAAAAGCAAATTTGATTTGAAATTTTGATTGTGAAATGAAGGACTGAAGAGTAACATTGATGATGGACTATTGGGTAGCTGGGTTTTGTTATACATAGAGATTATTACCATTATGTGGATGTTCAAAATATGTATCAGAGTGAAGCTCCTGCTTCTAAGGGCAGATCACGACGAGTCAAAGACAAGTCATGATCTATCCTTAGAAAACGGAGCGAGACTCTGATACATATTTTGTATAACCACATAAATGGCAATAATCTATTTATCTTACAAATCTTGGGGATAAGTCAAGAATGTGGACGAATTTCTAACAAACTATTTATTCGTACGGGTGAACAAAAAGAAAAAAAATGGAACTCACATGAAAGGAATGTGCTTGTATCTGACCCCCTGATACAAACATCTGTATCAGGGGTCAGATACACGACAGTTGCAGAGTTAATACGGACAGAATACATGTTGATTGTAAGATAAATGTCATTTATATGACTATATATATTTCTATTTTAGGACAAGCTATTAGATTCTGATACAGTAACACACCTATTTCAGCTTACAGATAAAATGGGTTGTGTCATGACAGGCATGGTTGGTAAGTATACAGTTAAAACTAGAAGTCCTGTCACGTCTAGTGCAGAAAATGCTCATTAGCTTATGCACTATCTAGTGAAGGACAGTCAAGTAAACCTTGTTAAACATGCGATAACTTCTGCGCTATGTAACGCAGAACGTAGTGCGCTATTCCCGAGGTCATTAACATCGATCTCCGACACATATCATTAGGAAAAGAAATGTGTGGTAAGTGGACTCGGACATCAGTTGATATTATTTCGAATCAGGTTCGCCTGGTAAATTAGTCGAGACAATGAATGAAAAAACGCAAAAAAATGTCGAAATGACCAGTTTTAATTTTCACAAGAAGCCCGGACAGTGAAATCAAAGCCATCGCCAAATCGGATATAATCGTCTTTTAAATGATTTATTCCATGCTATTGTTAAATACGGGGGACGAGACTTGTGTGAGATGTGTATGTACGAACAGCACAGCACATGATCGTTTTGAAATAACCTAATAAAAGTGTTTTGACAACAACATTTTATCAATTAATTAATATCTGCGACTTCATTCGACTTGGAAAACATGGATAAATTTGTTCGTAAAATCACCATAAAAAATCCAAATACCGTTAATACCGCTCAGTCTCCAACTGATTTTTTAACAAGCAATTCGCAAGAAATTTTCTATATAATTTAAAACCTTCTCATTCCTATATAAGGCCTTGTTCATATCACTTGCTACACCAAATAATAACAAACACAGTGAGGCTGCGACTCGCTATTCAGTACGATGGGAATCGCCCAGAGCCTCCCCTAGCCGAATCGATCTGCACCGTTTTGATCCGAATCCCGTCTCCACTATTTGACCCAAACCCATTTTCAGTGGCAAGGCCGTAAGGCTGGCGAACGATTTCACCCCGCCCGTCCCAGAGTCAAACCGTCCCCAGAATATTTAGACCGACACCCCCCACTGGGTGGTCACAAGCTAGGTTTTTGAGGCGGTAGTTTTTCTTGTTTTGGCGAACGGCGCGCTTGTTCATATTAGTCTAAGGACTAAATAAACAATAATTTTTCAATGTTGATTGAAAAACGCCCTTCCCCTTCCTGTGCAGACTGGTTAAAAATAGGTCATAAGCCTACACGACTTACTTGAATGCCCCCCCCCCCCCCCCCCCCCCCCCCCCCGATTTTCAACTTTTCCGAACCGTCTTGTCCTTCTCACCGTAAGCGAAGTGTATCTTATAAAATTATCAGTAAACAATAGGGATGAGACAATTTAGCTAAATTGTAGGTACAATTTATTAAATTGTAGCTACAATTTAATAACTAAAAATGACGTGAAGCTAATAGGCTTCCGTAGATGAGAACGCTAAGCAATAAAATTCATTGAAATTTGCAAAAATTCCATTTTCAAAATAAATTTGTAAAAATCAGGGATTTTTTTTTTAAATATAAGAACACAGGGTGAACCTGTTGATTTAAAAAAATATTTAATTTCTAGAAATTTCAGCATTTGGGACATGAATTTCAATCCCTTTAAACAAATAAAGCAGCCGGAAAAATGAGTCTTTTTTTTTTATTTTAATTTTTTATCCCAAACGGATTTTTCTTCAGATCAGTTCTTTTCAATCATTATTCTTTAATCACTGATGATAAAAGAACATAAATATAAATTTGACACCTAATTGTTATTAAGTAACCCATTTCCAAATTGAAGTCATAAAACGGGAGCTTAGTATATTGACAAGAGTGTTTTCAAAGCTTATTCACACCTTCTGTTGTTCAAAAAACGCACAGATGGTAATTGCCAACATTACTGATTGCTACCTGAAAAACTGCCGCAGAAAATCCTCCCCGTTCAGGCCACAATATAGCGCAATCCTCTGATGTACCCTTCAGCATCAATAAATAATAATCATATTTGTTCCATAAATGTGGAGCAAGAAAGTTGAATGATCAAAAGAACTGGTGCCAATTTATGAAAATTAAAACTAACAACTTTCAAGTGTGCAGAGTAAAAACTTCACCGTGCACATGGTTTAATGGCAGTTCATTGTAAACGAACTGTACGCCTATATTAGAGATATGATAGGGTCTTGTGTGGGATGCGTCTATACAGTTCCCCTCCCCCACTTACTGTTTGGAATGTCGGACTGAAGTCCTGCAAATTTCAACTCGAGGAAACACCACTTGGCACTTGTACTCATCTACTCACCAGACGACCTGAGTTATTCTAAAAAGAACTCCTTATAATTGGGCTGTCTGCAAATCACTCCAGGGGTGGAATATCCACCCAAATGATATACTCAGTTTCTGTGACAAAGCAAACACAAGGAACTCACAGTATGGTTCTGTTGATTGGGCTTTTTATATTGGTTCGAAGCTCACTTGAAGTTGAGAATGTTTGTTTCACATAACACAATCTAGAATGCATGGAAATTCCACTTTGTTGGTGTTTCTGTACAAAAGCATATACCATGTACCGTGGATGGGTTTCAGACACCTTACAGAATATCTACAATCAAAGTACAGTCGTTAACAGTGTACGAGAAATTCACAAGAACGATGGGTCGAGTCACCTGTGGTACGAAACTGAGAGAGGAAGTTTCAACGTCTCAAACCACGTGTCAAGATGCAGACGAGAAAATTGTCCACAATGTTCATGCTCACTGAGCTTTCTAAAACATTCTTTCAGATATTTTTCACGAATAAATAGTTGTTACAGGCTTTTGATTGTTCTCAGTCATTTGGAAATGCCCCCTCATGACATATTAACCTATCAAGTGAAATGCGTCAGAATATCAATTCACCCCCAAAAAGCCGCCCGCGGATAGAAAATAAAAAAACTGATTTTAATTGATTTCTAGCATGAGCATGTGGACAATTTTCAGTTGCCCCAGCTTTTTCAACACTCCATTAAATACTGAAAACGATTGTTTGAAATGTTTTATGAACATCTTTCTAAAATAAAAATAAAATATATGCATGTCAAGCCCAAGGGTTTAATATTCTATTGCGTTTGCCAGTATTTGAGAGAAATTTAAAAATGCCGTACTGTGAATTTTAAAAGGCCAAATTTAACTGACCACATATGGAAGAGTAGGAATGTAGGTCCCAGAAAAAGTGTTGTGAAGGGTAGGCCCGCCCTAATCAATCATAAATTGTTAACACAGCATGCCCATCGATTCGAACCATGCAGTGGTGGAAACTTGTGTTGGCGGGGTGGGGGGATTTTTCCAGATATAAAATCCCCCCACCCATCACACAATCCCCACCCATCACACAAACTCACACAAAATAATTACGCATCGACGTTTTTAATCTAACTCATAATGTTAACCTTGTTTTACCTTCAATGATCGAAGCTGCACGTGGCATTGGCCACCAGCAAAATTTGAGAATACTATTTTTTTTACCGTTTACTTAAAAAAAACGAAGCTAGCGTGGGGATGAGGAGTTGTGGTGTGTGACGAATTGACAGTTTGCTGCTCACATTCTTCCCGCTGTGTGGGGATAAGGGTACATGAGGACTTGAGGGTTCTGCGCAGGAAAGGGGGGGGGGGGGGGCTTCTTTTTTCTTTTTGTTGATTTTCAAAGTTCTCGACGAATAATTAATTTCTTTTTGAGCTTTCACCCAAATGCATATTTTTTTTTTTACAGAACACCAACTATCTCTTGAAATTGAAACTTTCTTTATAAATATCTGAGCATTCCGATTTCTTGATTCGCTCGCAACACTTTCGATACACTGTCCGTTCGGTAGGCTGTGGAGAGCGTTCTTTGTTTCCAACCACGCTGGTTTTCTCATAGTTCCTCCATAAGAACGGCTGCGATTCATACATACTAGGCTAAAAATTCTCGAAATAAAAACGTCATTACTTCTGACTTCTCAAGGTTTAGCAGTCTTGAATCAACCTGCATGATTTTCTCATTATTCTTCGAAAACAAAAATCACGCAATACGCATTTTTAAATTCTTCTTGTATTGTCGCGAAATGAATTGATAAGGAGAAGTGTGTGTGTGTGTGTGTGGGGGGGGGGGGGGGGGGGGGGGGGGGGGCAGATGAATGAACATCATTTCGTCCTCTTACATTCTAATATTTAATTGTCACCTCATGTCAGTAGGACGTGCGACTTAATTACTGTTGATTGCCTGTTTCAAGTACTGAATATCAATTAGCCGTCGCGCGTTACAATTCTGCAGAAATCGCGATACACTACCGTGCATCAGATGTGATTCTCTGATGATTTGCTGCGCTAACCTAATGCGCTATTATTTCAAATTAGTGCAGAATACGGGACAGGACTTCTAGTTTTAACTGTACACCTTCATTTTTATCCACACATTTTCAAAAATGCGAGGATATAGTGATGATCTCTGTCCGTACGTCCCTTTTTTGAGCTATAATTTTGAAGCTTACCCTACTTATTAACTCTTAGAAGCCGGGAGTCGAGTTTTCTTGCCACTGATGTAATACGGCAGGAAATCTGGCTGTGACGGTCCGGTTATCTTTGGGCTGGAGGAGAATTAAACACGGAGCAGGTGCTTCTAGTCAAGTGTCGTCTGCCTAAATAGGCAGCCAACACTTGACTAGATGCACCTGCTTACTGTACGTTTTTCGAGGTATGTCATGTTCAATAAATTCATTCTGATTCCCCGGCTTCAAAGAGTTAAGAATGGTATAGAGATGACAAAAACAGGTTTAGTTTTAATTTTTGTCACCAGGTGGTGCCAGTGGCGCCACTTAAAGACTGAGCTAAAATACCTCTTAAAGATGAATGGCTCCTAGGATATGTAATTTCAATTGTTTAATGGTGTTTATATGTTTCGGTAGGGTCTCTAGATGTGCATAAAGGTTTCATATTTTTGTTCCGGCCCCCATGTGGTGCCTGTAGTGCCTGTAGTGCCACTTTTTTCATTAGAGAAACAGTTTCTGGTGAAAGTCTCCAAGGGGTTTTAATTCAAAACCCTGAAAGTGTGTTTATATGTTCCGGTAGTGTCTCTAGATGTGCATAAATGATTGGGATTTTTAGCTCACCTGACTGAAAGTCAGGGTGAGCTTTTCTTATCACTCTTCGTCCGCCGTCCGTTCGTCGTCTGTCGTCCGTCGTCCTGCATGAAGGTGGTGTTTGAGCCTCTTTCTCCTAAACCACTGTCCACATTTTAATTAAATTTCATGTAAGTAGTGGTTATATAGGGGCATTTTGATTTTTATGCAAATTAGGTTTCAGCTCATATTGAGCAGAGGGGTGGGGAAAAAATGGCCAAATTTTTTGAAAATCTTCTTCTAATGAACCACCAGTAGCAGAGACTTGATATGTGGTATACAGAGTCCTTTTGAGGTTTAGAATCAAGTTTGTTCTAGAGAAGTTTGTCGGGCATTATTTGCCTTCATTATGGGATGGGCAAAAATTTTGGCCACATCTAAAATTTCTATATTTTTATACTGTACCAATGACCCAGACATAGCTGGTGCTAACTCTTAAAAATATAGGACCAAACACAAATTTTGCCCCCCACTCCCCAAAATTTGCATCTAAAACCAAAGAAAACATGTCCTGAATGGCCCTCCATACTTCACCTCTACTGCGCATGCGCAGTGTCAAGGACGTCCCGAAATTGGCGCCATTAATCATTCTTTGCTTGGCCCTTCATCAGTTAACATCTGACTGATCTTTGTGCTTGTAAATCTCAGTTTAAATGATGCCAGACACATAAATATTAGTGAAATGGTGATTCTAAGGAGGATATAGAAGGAGGAGAGGAAAAATGAGTGACAGAAAATAATCAGGGCTGTAACTTAAAATTTTTTAATGAAATTATGTTAAGTTACCTATTTTCGAGGCAACAGCCTGTTGTGGTCATTCTTGTTATCAAGTTACACTGCTTGTTCAGTGTTTTCCTCTCTCCCTTTCCTTTAAGTCCCCTCTTGCTATTCTCCCATGCTTTTGGCATATTTTCTGTAATTTTATTACTAAAATTTCTTGGGAGTTTTAGCTGGATAACAGAATGAATTCTGTTCTTTTCCCCATGTTTACGTCTTCACCTATGGGTGGTTAGGCGTAGTGTTCTGCATCTACCATCTGATGTTCTGCAGTTTCTTCCCTGGAAGTCTCTGTTTTGCATCAGATAGTGTATTATTAGTAACTGATTTCGGGCCAGGGTGCCTGGAGTCTTGATCTGGTGTTTTTACACTTATTGTTTACATTTCCAACAGTCCTCTGTGTGAGGGGGGATTTCTTGAAAATAATATCTTGATGTTATTTTAATCATAACTAGATACATTATTATTGTTCGTAAGTGTTGCATAAATTGTTTAAAATATTTTTAGAATTTTTGTCCACACTTAGGCTTGGGATCCATTGGGGCTCAACGTTACTTTTCAGAAACATGGGCTGTTCTGAAAAAATATTTTTTCAAAATTTTTTGATTTCAATTATTTTTTCTATGTTAATGGATCATGTTATTATGTATTTTGATTGTCAGGGGTTGGTGCAAGTACTAGGACTTTGTTTTCTTTTCACAATGAAAGGATATTGTTCAATTGTAATAAGAGGAAATCTTCCTCTGACTTTCATAATCATTGTATAATGTAGTCAGTGTACTTGCACTAACTCCTGTTCTGTATGTGTTAATTTCGATGACAACATGGAAGTGTGTGTCACGGTATGTTAGTGGGGAATTGGCCATTCCGGTCCTTTCCCCGCAGGGTCACTCTATTTTATCGATCTCTATTTCAGACGATCATGATCAGGGTGATGTATCCGTGATGTCTTCCAAGAGTGTGCCTCCGTCGTCACAATCAATGAAGAGCTAGCGTTAAAGTGCTCATGTAAATACATCAATTGCCTAAGAGGACCCTAGTAGGTTTGACAGCCTTTGACGTCCGCTAGCTCGCCCGGTTTAGCGTCCATTCATCGAATGGTTCGGCAGCCGGGTTCGTCCGTTGCGGTCTAGAAAGGAGTTTTGGGTGATGCGAGCACTATAAAACAACCAAGTGCACACCCAGTGACGGCGGATTAGAGGGGAGGACGGAGGAAGCCTTTTAGTCCGGTTCATAGCTCGTCCTGGCCCATCTGGGCTGCGAGCGAGAGAGGCCCCTCTCTCGTACATCAACATCTGGCCCCAGATGTTGTGGTACAAAATGTTTCGCATTCGGAGCATACGTCCGCCGCTTGGGACGCTCCGTTATATAGATAGTCTGGAGAGACTGTCAATAAGGCTTCCTCATTCTCATGGCAGTGCACACGACTGCACCTTGGCTACGTGACCTCCGATATCCAGTCATCTTCGCCAATCAGAGAATCCTCGGCGACTAGGTCACGCCATCCGATAGCCAGGGACACAAGGCCTGGAGACTTTGGACGTTCGCATAGAAACTATGCGGGAGTCAACGTGCACGGAGCTTCCAGTGGCAAAGCATCGTAAGACCGCTTCTGCACAGGCTTCGGTGACAGACGTGCTATCCCAAATAGCACAGCTTATCGCAGCATCCCAGCAACGACAGAATCTCTGTCGCATCATGTAATATCCGACGACGCTGGGTCGGGACGCTCCGCGGAAGCATCAGGTGCAGACGTCCGAAAATTTCATACGGTCCGAGGGGATGACGAAGGGATTCGGAGGATTTCGAGCTTTCCCTTTCGGAACAACATAAGCTGCTGTATATGTCATCCGACTTCATCTTCTAGAGGTTCTTCGTCGGACCAGAAGGCTGCGATACCGGATAAGAAGCTGATAGCGTCGGTGGACATAGAAATTTTTGGTTCGGTTCAGGGACATCGTCCCTCAGTTCCGACACAGTCCAATAATGTCTCAGATACTTTCGATTTATTGAACGACGCTATATATTTTTTATATGCTTG
This sequence comes from Pictodentalium vernedei, assembly GCA_031216915.1. NCBI lineage: Eukaryota > Metazoa > Mollusca > Scaphopoda > Dentaliida > Dentaliidae > Pictodentalium > Pictodentalium vernedei. The sequence continues at coordinate 160,127,077 of CM062290.1, forward strand.
CTATTTACAAGCATGTCTGGTTTCTTGTTCACAAATTACTGAGATGTCTTTCAAAAGTGTGCCTCTGTCGTCATAGTTAATGAAGAGCTAGCGGCAATTAGTGCTCATGGATTACGTCAATCGCCTAAGAGGTCCCTAGTAGGATCGACGGAGTTGACATTCGCTAGCTCACCCGGTGTAGCGTCCATTCATCGAATGGTTCAGCAGTCGGGTTCGTCCGTTGCGGTCTAGGTAGGAGATTTGGGTGATGCAAGCACTATAATAGACTTTAGTACACACCCAGTGACGACGGATTAGAGGAGAGATCGGAGGAAGCCTGTTAGTCCGGTTCCTAGCTCGTCCGGTCCGTCTGGGCGGCGAGCGAGAGAGGTCCCTCTCTCGTGCAACAACATATGGGACCGGATGTTGTGGTACAGACATTTCACATTCGGAGCGTATGTCCGCTGCTCGGGACGCTCCGTTATATAGACTGTCTGAGTGACTGTCAATAATGCTTCCTCATCCTCACATCAGCGCACACGACCGCACATTGGCTACGTGACCTCGAGTATCCAGCCAGCTTCGTCATTCAGTGATTCCTTGGCGAACAGGTCACGCCATCCGGTAGCCAAGGGACACGAGGCCTGCACTAGTGTTGAAACGATTAGTGATTTTCAGGAATCGACTAGTCGCCAGCAGTAATCGATTACTAATCGACTAGTCGAAGCCCCCCATGTTATTGTTATCAAACATGTGTACCGCCGTTCTTCCCTGGTTAAAACTAACAGTAATACTTGCAATGAAACAATGACAAGTGAAGCTTTCAAAGTCCCAAACACCTCTTTCAGTTTCGAGAGAGAATTAATGTTGGTAGCTTCTATTTAAAATCATTTTTTCTCAATATTGTCACTGATATTTTAATAAAATAAATCATTATTCAGGTTTTTTTTATATTATTCGTTCCATCCCATTGAATGTTAACAAAAGGAAGTGCTCTTTACGCATGCGTGATGTACATCCCCTGTCGAAAATTAAGCACAGTTAACGCCCACAGCAGTCATCAGCCTGTCAACAATTGTGCACCGAACACTCCCACACAACTTCTCGTATTATGACTTAACCTCTTATCTGTCCATAATTATGCATACATCAAAAACGCCTACTAATTTCCATATTGTCTGCTTTGAAAATCATCACCTGACCTGATTGGGTTTCCTCTTAACTCAGTTGCAGTTCGAGGAAAAGCTAGTTTCACTTTCAATTTCCCGGAAACTCGCAGATTTCCTGGAATTTGTCCGCATGTATTTACAAAATGAAAATAAAAAGCACATGGATTTTGTAATTGGTTCTTTGGTGATAACAAATTGTTCCAAATACGAACTGGTATGTGTTCTTCCATGATTTCTCTTTGATGTTTCTGTAAGACATTTCGAACTTACCAGTACCTGGTGAACAAATTGATGTCCGTAGGAGGCCTAATTTCATGTCAACTTTGGGTCCTAATTTTCCTTCAGGCTGCTCCCTCGAGAATAAGCTCACCCATATATTTTTCCCTGTTTACTTCACGCACCCCTGGTCTTATTCAATCTCTGGTCAGTTGGCCAACTAGGGTTGTTATTCATGCAGTCGGAAACATCAAACGCGTTATTTCCGTGGGTTGTTTTTTGATTTCGGGAGTTTACTTGTGACGTTCGCAACAATGTTGGGTGAGTTTAAGGGGATGGTGTATGGTTGGGGCAGATGTTCCGACTAATCGACTAGCACATTTAGGGATCGACTAATTTAATAATCGCGTCGACATCGATTAGTCGGCTAATCGTTTCAACACTAGCCTGCACACTCCGGTCGCTCGCATAATAGAAGTATGCACGGGGTAACGAACACGGAGCTTCCAGCGGCAATGCATCGTAAGACCGCTCAGGCCTCAGTGACGGACGTGCTATCCAAAATAGCACAGCTTATCGTAGCATCCCAGCAAACGACAGATTCTCGTTCGGATCAGGAATCATCCGATGGCGCTGGGTCGGTGCGCTCCCCTGTTGCATCAGGTACGGACGACCGAACACTTCATAGGGTCCGACAGGATGGCGAAAGGGATTCGGACGATTTCGAGCTTTCCCTTTCGGAACAACAGAAGCTGCCATACATTTCTTCCGGCATTATCTTCCAGAGGTTGTTCCGTCGGACTACATTGCTGCGATGCGGGATAAGAGACTAATAGCGTCATTGGACACGGAGTTTTGGATCAGTTCAGGGACATTGTCCCTGAGTTGCCGACACAGTCCAATAATGTTAGAACATTTGAATTATTGAACGACGCTATATATAAGCTTGCTACCAACATGCTAGTCTAGTTTCTTGTCCGCAATGTTCTATTCTGCCTTTTGTGAATTCTAGGAAAATTATTTTCTTATTGGCAGAACTGGGCATACCGAGAGTTCCTTTGCGTCTAAGACGGCGAGGCTGAAGACTGGGAATTATCTTTTTCGCCGTCTATGTCAATTCAAACCACGATGTTGGAAACGACAATGATGTATAATAGACTTAACTTAGATGCTTTATCATACGTATACCACCTTACTGAGGCGTTATCATTACGTCTTCAAGAGAAAGAATTCCAGGGTATGATCCTCAATGAGATTTCTTTCAGGGGCAGTAGTTTTTCCACGTATATCTCCGCCCTTCAGTGGCAACCTGGAGTTGGTTAGACGTGACGCAGCCCTAGCTACATCCACGCGCGTGGATAGTAAGGTGACAAACTCTCTGAGTCGCTTCGGTCTCGGAGAAGCTTCTCTTTGACGGCAACCTTTCAGCAATCTTGAATTGCTCGATATACACGTTCTCTTGTCAATTAAGTGTAACAAGAGATTCAGACGTGGGCAAACATTTGGTGGTTGACTCAGAGAGTTCCACTGTAGTTGCCGAATCCGAGTTTTTTCGATTATGACGGACGCCAGTCAAACAGGTTGGGACACAATTTTGATCCCAACGGATTCGAAGTGCCAGGGTCTTTGGGTTCCGCAGTTTTTAGGCAAGCACTTAACTTCCAAGGAGGAATATTATTTTGGCTTGCACTACGTCATTGGATGAATTTTATTCAGAAACGCATGTTCAAATCCTGTCCGATAATACGATAGTAGTTGCGTATATCCGGAACCAGGGAGGCACTCATTCGGTTCCGTTATAGATTTTAACGGAAAGAATCCTTTTGTTTGTTATAGAACACCAAGTTCTGTTTCGGTTCGTCATATTCTCGGTCGTCGGATCGTATTAGCAGACTCCCTTTCACGTAAGGGTAGTTTGTTGCCGTCGGAATGGACTCTCAACAAACAGGTATTCAATCAGATTTGCTATCAATGGGAGCGCCCAGTGATAATTTATTTGCGACACAACTCTCCAATCAATTGTAGACGTATGTGTCGCTGTGTCCGGATCCCCGAGCATATATAGTTTACGCTCTATCGATCTAGTAGGGCGCGATGTTAGGATATGCGTATCCTCCAGCGCTGTTGATTCAGCAAGTATTGCTAGGATTATTCTTTCACAATACAATTCTGTTGGTAGCATCTCTGTCTCCACAGAGACGGTGGATAAATTTACTTGATGTCGCCTGTGGGACTTTCCCTGGAAACTTCCTCCATGAGAGGATCTTTTTTCGCTGGGGAAATCGTGTCAACTCTATCACAACCCTCAAGGTCTCAACCTTCACGTATTCCGTTGTGCGGTCCTTCTTGCATGGCAAGCTTTGTATAGGACGAGCAGTGGACGCGATTGCTAACTGTAGAAGGACCTCCTCTTCGCTATACTATGCGGCTAAAGTGGAGGGTCTTCTGTTGTTGGTGTAGGGATCTTTATGTTGATATTTTTGATCCCTCCATACCAGACATTGCAAACTTTCTAGTATACTTGTTTAACGAGATCATCTGCAACCAGTTACTTTTAAAGGTTATAGGTCTATGTTATCTGATACCTATGCACACCATGATAGTTTACAATTGAGCCTTATGTCTCTTTATCTAAGTTAGTTTGAAACTTTTCGATAAGAGACCTAGAATCGTTAGTTTAATTCCTATTCGGAATTCAGCTTGGGTTCTTATTAACTAATGCAACGGTTTGAACCCCTTGAGGCAGTAGTTTCGAATTCTGGCCTTTGAAGGCAGCAATTCTCTTAGTCTTCTCTTCTGCTGAAGAGTCAGTGAGCTTCATGCACTATCGGTGGACGATTCTCACTTTCGTAGTATCGGAACTCTATTCCCTTTACTACTAATGTTGTATTTTTGATTAAGAATCAGGCTCCTAATAATATCCGGATCCTACTGTTTTTAAGGTCCTTCCGTCTTCGAGCGGGCATAGGCCTTTACTCTGTCCGGATAGACCTTTATCTATTTATTAACAGATCTCAGTTTATCAGTAGGACGTAAAGCTTCTTCTGGCTCTGATGCCTAATAGAAAGGTCATTATGGTCCATTCTATTACTTAATGCATTCTGTTAACTATCGGTACTGCTTAGGATAATCTATCCTTAACTCAGCAGTCTGTGCTTATGATTTCGGCTCATGAAGTAAGAGCTCTTCTACATCTTGGGCTTACGTAAATAGTATTGCTATTATAGATTAAAGTAGGCTGCATATTGGTCTCAGCCATCCACATTCACGAATTTTTATCTCAGAAATATTGAATCCATTTCTGGAGACCTGCATTATTTAGGTCCATTATCAGCTGCTCAGAATGTCGATCACTTAACAATTGCAACTATAGCTATGTAGGCTTTATGTTCCAGCAGTGACTCCATCCTGCTGCCCTCTTCGCTCTGGGCTATTTGACCCAGGGCAAGAAAAGGGGGGGGGGGGGGAGGGTGTTCCCTTGGGGAACAAGGGGATACCTCCTCCAGAGTGAGTAATTCTGAGCTGTTACTGGGCTGGTTTTCTTAAGTGAAAACTGATGTTTTAAAATTCATTCATGTCATAGTTTTAATGTATAGCATTTGAATATGTCACGTGTGAAACGGGTGTTATTATACTATCCTCGGACACTTTTAAAAAAGTATAAAGAGTCTCAATTCTCTGGACTAACTTTATTTATTGGCTTACTTTAAAAATAATTAGTATAAGAATTATACTGGATTTTAATAGAGAATGCGGATGTTATGATGCTCAATTATAGAAGGTATTGTGTCTTTCTAATTTATCATAAATAAGAAAGATACACGTGAAGCCTATTTCTCCTTTTCTCCTCCAGGAGATGACTCTATTTTATATAGTTGAGCTTATTGGATTTTCCTCTATGTCCTGGGCCCTCCAGCCTTTTTACTATTCAGCTATGTCTGGGTCATTGGTACAGTATAAAAATCTTAAAAAATTTATAGTAATTTATATATTTTTTATACTTACCAATGACCCAGACGGGGATGGCCCTCCCAGGAGTTGGGAACTCATACCTCCCCGCTGAGGACATAGCGCTTACCAGGCACTGTTGGTAAGAATGATTAATGGCGCCAATTTCGGGACGTCCTTGACACTGCGCTTGCGCAGTAGAGGTGAAGTATGGAGGGCTATTCAGGACATGTTTTCTTTGGTTTTAGATGCAAATTTTGGGGATTGGGGGGCAAAATTTGTGTTTGGCCCTATATTTTTAAGAGTTAGCACCAGCTGTGTCTGGGTCATTGGTAAGTATAAAAAATATATAAATTACTATAAATTTTTTAAGTTTCAGAACCATGAGGTCGATTTGAACCAAATTTGATATGAGATGATAATGGGTCATAAGTAGTTGATTGATGCCAAAAAAAAAAAAATTTTCTCATTGCCCCGTGGGAACCTCGGGAGCTAAAAATAGGAAAAACCTTAAAACTGCCATATCTCCAAAACTACACGACACAGAGAATTCTTATTTGGTATAAAGCTTACTTTTATCCAGTAGAATAGAATGGTTAAAAAAAATCCCTATCGGTTTGATCACAAGGGACTTTTTTCAGGACTTTGAAAAAGTGCTGAGTCAGCACTTTTTAACATTGTAGGCAATGGGAAAAACATTAAAAAAATCTTCTTCACCAGATCCAGCAGGCAGAATATTTTGATATTTGGTATGCCACATTTTAGGGTGGATCTGATTCAAGTTTGCTCAAATCGGCCCCCTGGGTTCATATTTGGGCTCACTATAGGAGCCCGATTTCGAACTTACTGCATTTCAGGCAAATTTCTTAAAAAATCTTCTTCTCCAGATCCAGCAGGCAGAATCTTTTGATATTTGGTATGCAACATTGTGGGGGTGAATCTGATTCAAGTTTGTTCAAATCGGTTCCCTAGATTCATATTTGGGCTCACTATAGAAGCTCGAATTCGAACTTAGTGCATTTCAGGCAAATTTCTTAAAAAATCTTCTTTTCCAGATCCAGCAGGCAGAATCTTTTGATATTTGGTATGCAACATTGTGGGGTGGATCTGATTCAAGTTTGTTCAAATTGGCCCCCTGGATTCATATTTGGGCTTACTGTAGAAGCCCGAATTCGAACTTCGTGCATTTCAGGCAAATTTATTAAAAAATCTTCTTCTCCAGATCCCGCAGACAGAATCTTTTGATATTTGGTATGCAACATTATGGGGTGGATGTGATTCAAGTTTGTTCAAATCGGCTTCCTAGATTCATATTTGGGCTTACTATAGAAGCTCGAATTCGAACTTAGTGCATATCAGGCAAATTTCTTAAAAAATTTTCTTCTCCAGATCCAGCAGGCAGAATCTTTTGATATTTGGTAGGCAACATTGTGGGGTGGATCTGATTCAAGTTTGTTCAAATCGCCCCCCTGGGTTTATATTTGGGCTCAGTATAGGAGCTCAAATTTGAACTTAGTGCATTTCAGGCTAATTTCTTTGAAAATCTTCTTCTCAAGATCCAGCAGGCAGAATCTTTTGATATTGGGTATGCACCATGCTTGGGGGGGGGGGGGGGGGGTGGGGGGGGGGGGCGAGATTCAAGTTTGATCAAGCCAAGTCCTTGGTTTCATATTTGGGCTCAATGTGGTAGCCCGAATTATAACTTAATTCAAAATGAGGAATTTTCTTTAAAAATCTTCTTCAGATCCAGCAGTCGGAATGTTTTGATATTTGGTATGCAGCATCCTTAGTGGGATGAGATATAAGTTTGTTCAAGCCATGTCCCTAGGGTCCATATTTGGAGTCCCTGTGGGAGCCCAAATGATAACTTAGTTCAAAATGAGGAATTTTCTTTAAAAATCGTCTTCAGATCCAGCAGTCAGAATGTTTTGATATTTGGTATGCAGCATCCTTAGGGGGTGAGATTCACGTTTGTTCAAGCCATGTCCCTAGGTCCATATTTGGACTCACTGTGGGAGCTCGAATTGTAACTCAGTTCAAAATGAGGAATTTTCTTGAAAAATCTTCTTCAGATCCACCAGTCGGAATGTTTTGATATTTGGTGTGCAGCATCTTTAGGGGGGTGAGATTCAAGTTTGTTAAAGTCCCTGGGTTCATATATGGGCTCCCTGTGGGAATCTTTGGATATTTGGTATAGGCTTTTCTTAGGAGGAGAAGATGCAACTTGTTGAAATCAATTCTCTGTGTTGATATTTAGGCTACCATGTCAGGTGAGCGCCCTCAGGCCCCTTGGGGCCTCTTGTTAGAAAGAATTATGGTTGGCTCCAATTTCATTGTCTTCCTGGATACTGCGCAGTTCGCAAAAGTATGGAGGACCAGATAGGACATCTAATTTTTGATTTTGTATGCAAATTTTGGGGATTGGAGGGGGGCACAATTTGCATTTGGCCCGGGATTACTTTTTGAGTTAGCACCAGCTAGTCTGGGCCATTGGAAAGTATAAAAATATATACAAATTACTTTGAATTCATAATTTCTTATGATTTTGATAAGTATTATTGAAGTAAGTCGTGATATACGAATCACTTTTATTGATAACTCACTCACTCCAACGTTTTCACAATATCTCTCATAATTTCGACTGCAGAAGTTCGTTTTTGACTTTGATTTTGCCCAAACCTAGAAATTGGGCGAAGAGAGCGGCGCCAAAGCAAAGATATTGCTAACTTCACTTCTCCTTCTTGGCTAATCCCTGCACTGATTTCAACTCAGTCGAGACAGGTAATTGATGTTTTTGAAGGGAGACGGCTGCATAATGGGCTTTGAAAGTTTGCTATATTGCATCTTGGGATTTGATGTGTACACAAAATACACAAGGGAGAACACTTTCTGATTATAGCAACTGCATATTGGGAATGCAACGTTAACTTGACACTTGACAGTTTATACCTGACAGACTTGCAGTACTGTGCGATTTCTTAAAGTAAGTTCAAATAGTATACAAACAAATTGCAATAAGTTTAAAAAACTTTAAATAGTTACCTGCCATCCATTTAACAGGATATGTTCTATTTTAATTTAATCATTTTATTGTTGACAAAAAACGGAACTGCTAATGCACAGTGTGATCTCTGAGCATATGACACTTTTAGAGAACGTGCCAGAAGTTAACTAATTAACATAATTTTTCTGATGTGAATGTTGAAGCTTCAGAACTCAATAAATTTTATGTTCACCTCCAATCTAATTTACTCTGTGCTGTACGCAGATGATTTTGGTCAAAGTTAATTTATATTACTTTTACATCATATATTATCAGGTAATACCAATTTGGTCGAATATGAATAAGCCTGAGCTGTGCCCGGTTCATTTACTTATCGATTATTGAATTGCATGTGTGGATTCTTAGGTAATACTTTTTATTTTTCATATTCCTTCTGGTGGTGGTTCTTTAGATATCGTTTAAGATATAAGAAATTTGCTACCACTATTTGTGGGGGGAGGGGAATATGATGTCAATCCTCTGGAAGTAAGCATAAATGGCACAATGTTCACCTTAACCCGGCATTCTAGCCTATGGCATGCGGAATGCATGTGATTGAGTGGTCATAAACTTACCAGTTCTTGGAAACTTGTAAGTCTCTGTTTTTTTGTTGAGATGGCTGTTCGATTTCATTTTTGAAAAAAAAACAAAAACGATAAACCACCCAGCCCTAGCTTATAGTTGTGAAGTGAAAATTGTAAATATGATTTTCCACAGTTGCCAGTCATATTTAAGGACATTGCACAGGTTAAAATTAATTGAAAAATCAGAATTAATTCTTGCAACTGATTCTCACAATCAAAAACAATGAGGAGCAACTTTGTTTTAGTCTAAATGTTAATTTGAGTCCTAGATTCAAAATGTGCCCTTAAAGGCCTGGAGAATTTCAATTTTTGTCTTATTTAATGCTCCTTCATAAGAAGGTAACACTTCGACTTAACATTGGTGACTAGTGAAGTTTTGTCTTCCTGTACAGACATAGCTGTGGGGACTAGTGAAGTTTTGGCTTCCTGTACAGACATAGCAGTGGTGACTAGTGAAGTTTTGGCTTCCTGTACAAATATAGCAGTGGCAACTAGTGAAGTTTTGGCTTCTTGTACAGACAGGGTTCGCACAAAAATGGAAAGTCCTTGAATTTCGGCCCTCTCCATGGAAAGTGCTTGAATTCAGTTTCAACCTTGAAAAGTACTTGAAATCCTGTACAATGCCTTGAAGAGTGCTTGAATTTGGCGAAATGGTGGATTGTTATTACTTTGCCAACTTGAGAACCACTGTTAAACACAGAAAGTCGCAAACCAATCCTTGGAAATAAAGCGTAATTTACGCTTCTTCAGAGTACAGTGTTATCCTTGCATAGTGATTGATATGACCCATTTCGCACTATGTAGCTTTCCATTCTTCAACTAAAATGTGGGGCATTCTCTTTTCATGCAGTGTTTGAATGATAATCTACAGGTCAATTTTAACTAATCAGAAAATTGAAACGGCAGTATGTGATCTATTTGCATACTATTTTGTGGTTTACTCTACACACAGACTGCTATACTAATGAGAGCATCCAATTAAAATGAGCAGTGAATTGTGTTTTGCACACTGGTTTTTTCAATCAATGTCTTCTGCATCTCTGCCTGCTTCGTTTATTTCATCGTGTCACACAAAAGGATAGTTACTGGAAGCGATAATATATCAAAGATTCACCTTGACCTTGTATGAAAATAACAGAGGTATTTGTTAATAAATCATGAATTATTATTTGTGAACAATCGAATTTGAATGTCGAATTACCACAAACAACCCAACAACTTTGCAAGAAGTTCCAAAAATTAACCAAAATGACAGAACTGGGCCTGAATATTACTTGACACACACTCATTCTTGAAATATGCAGTGCAGAGAGCAGTTATAAAAAGAACATGTCACAGTTGGTTTCTTAGAATGGAAAAATAGTCCTTAAAAATGAATGACATAGCCCTTGAAAAGTGCTTGAATGGTGCTTGAATTTCATTTTGCTAAACCTGTACGAACCCTGACAGACATTTCAGTAGTGACTATTGCAGTTTTGGCTTTGTGTACAGCTATTGGTACAATGGGCCGAGCATGGTTTGGTGTGTTTTAGGAAAATTTTGAATTCCCTGTTTCAAAAACCCCTATTTCCTTGCATCTGAGCGCCTCAGTGGTCGTATTTCATCTAAATTTCCAGACTCGATTATTTTTTTTCTTTTGATGTCCAAAAATCTCGAACATTGAAAATTTGCCAAATGCCAAGAACAGGTTGGAAAATATTCAGTGTGCATAGCTTACCTTGAAAATGGGAAATTATGGCTGTGCAAAACAGCGCAAATTGCAGCAGTGTCAACATTGGTGAAACATCAAATTCAGGCATTTCAAGGGGGCTAACTATCACACTTAGACTCCAGACCATCGAGCGGAAAAGTCTGCCATTCCCGAAAATTAAAATGAGAAAAGAGCCTTTTCAGATGATTAATTGAATGGATTTCTTCGCATTTGTCATTAGCATTCCCCATAGAAAGCCCTTTCAGGTGATGAGTCTGGACCATAAAATTTATGAAGGAAGTTTGTCAGGTGTTCGATCATTGTTTCAAGTTGAGGTGCTTAACACAACAGTGAAGTGACGTTCTATAGTTTTTTTTTTGTTCCATTCGCGGTAAAATGCGATTGTGAACGGATCAAAGGTTACGGTTTTTTAAATCATCGTAACCTGAACGACCGTTCGAGACTTATTTCCAGGCCTGTGACTCGCAGCACATCAGCATCGTTTCATCAAAACTGATTCTCACAAATCGAGGACAAATTCTCAAGGCCTACAAAATGTACCTTGTAGCTCACTTGACTGAAGTTCTGCCGCCTATCAATCCACCTGTCCATTATAGAAGTTAATTTGAGTGTTCACTTCTCAGGCCACTGGGCCAATTTCAATAATATTAAATTTTCATGTTATTGATGGCGTGGGTGGGCCATTTCAATTTTTTTTAAAATCTAATGGGCTGTCACCCATGCATTGTGGGTGGGGGAGGGGTTGCAGGTGAAAACTGTCCCAAATTTTTAAAAATTCTTCTCATGATCTGAAGGATTTGCGGAAGATGTTGATATTTGGTAGTCAGCTTCCTTTTGGGGTGTACATTATAAATTAAAATTTGAACACAATTTGAGATTTGAGGATTCCCTTTGAAACTCTTCTTCAGATATATGTGACCTTAACCACCAATAAATAAATAAATTCTTCATATCCACAGTTCTGGATCACTTATATTTGTTATGCAGAATCCTTAAGGATCATAGATTCAAATTTGTTTAAATCAAGCCCCAAGATTCATATCTGGCCTCCCTTTGAGGCTCCAAATTTCAACTTCGTGCTGTATGAGGATATTCTTTGAAAATCTTCTTCAAATCCACCAATCAGAGTCTTTTGATGTTGTTATACAAAGTCCTTGTACGGGTGAGATTCAGGATTGTTCAAAGCAAGTCCCTGGTTGTGTATTTGGGCTCCCCATGTGGGCCCAAATTTTAACTTGGTGTAATATGAGAGCATTCTTTAAAAATCTTCAGATCCACAAGTTAAAATCTTGATTTTGATTTACAGCATCCTTATAGGGGTCAGATTCACATTTGTTCAAATTAAGGCTCTGCATTTGTATTTGGGCTCCCAACTGGAGCCTAAATTTTAACTTGGTGCAATATGAGGAATAGTCTTGAACAATAACCTTCATATCCACCAGTCAAAGTCTTTTGATATTTAGTTTGTAGTCAGTGCATTATGAGCAGGCCTGGCATTATGAAAAATACAGGAGGACTAAAAATTCCCCCCCCCCCCCCACCTCCTAAGTCCTCCAAACAGGGCAAATGTTTTCGCCAGGATACACATCTGTTCTGTCTCCCAGAAGGGTCATAGAACAGAATGAAACTCAGATGACAGCATGTTTAAGGAAGTCTTCTTGCTTTTGCAGGGGAGGGGGGAGGGGGAGGGGGGTCGAGCAGGGAAGTAGGTGGATGATTCAGGTTTGTTCAAATCAAGTCTGGACTTCTTATCAGAGCACAAATTTTAACTTTAAATTTTGCAGTATGAGGAAAATTCTTATAAATTCTGTTCACATCACGTTCCTACCAGTCAGGCCTTCATTCATTTCAACCCATTCTGCTCATTTCCTTGTTTTTTTATGGAATTACTAAGTTTCTATTCACAAGAAGTATTTGTTATAATGCGATTTCATGAGGAAGATATGATTTGTTTGGCAGCTCTTGTCTGCTAAAACCACTATCATAATCAGAAAAAATAAAAGTGGATAAGTGACTAATTATTTTTTTTTTAAAAATCCTTAGATCTCTTTGTGAAGAATCAATGAACCGTTGGGGCCTCTTGTTTGATTTCCAATACAATGTGAACAAGGATTTTATTTTAATTTCAGCTGATAGTAGGAGTCAAGTACAGAGAGCTAGATATGAAGCAGCTAAGTGGAAATATAACTATGGTTATGAAATTCCAGTTGATATGTTATGCAAGAGAATAGCTGACATTTCTCAAGTATATACCCAGAGTGCCGAAATGAGACCCCTCGGATGTTGTAAGTACTAGTGTTGGTGAAAATGGCAAACCCTGTTAATGGAATTGCTATTTTTGTAAGAGTAAAATATTGAATTAACCCTTTATCAAACTCTAACAGAAGATAGCACTTGCAAAAAAACAAGAAGTTGGGGAAATAACTATAAATGTTTGTTGTTTGCCCAAACCCTGTTAATTGAATAGCCATTTTTCCAGTGAAAATTAGTCAATTAACAGGAGTCTTCAATTAACAGGGATTGTTCCACTTTTCTGTATTCTAGAAATAAACTTAGCATTTATTCTATTACATCTTGTTTGACAGAGCTCCATGAGCTTTGTCAAACAAGGTATAATAGACTAAATACCAAAAGGTCTGAAACAAAGGTGAACTGGGGAGAGTCGAGGTAATTTCCCGACAGGTTGTAAGATTTTTTTTTTCAATTAACAGGAGATTACTCTATAACCTATATTCAATTATCAGGTCAAATTTGTGCTTGACGTATGGTGAATGATTTTGTGTTGGGAAATTATATTCAATTAACAGGGTTATTCAGTTAAGTGATATCCAATTAAGTGGGCTCCACTGTAATATAGCTTGACTGGTCAAAAGACATGTTTTTGAGGTAAACAATGAAAAAGTAATACATTTTAAATAGCAAATTTTGCAATAGCAGTTTTGACCCTTACATTAGATATTGAGTAAGCAGGAATATTCTATTAACTGGAATTCCATCGTTTTTACTTCATTTGGTAATTAATTGAGTACATTGGAGCTCACTTGATTGTATATCTCATAACTGAATAACCCTGTTAATTGAATATAATTTCCAAACACAAAACTATTTCCCATACCTCCAGTACAGATTTGAACTGTTAATTGAATAGAGGTTATAGAGTAAACTCCTGTTAATTGAATAAAAAATCTTGCAACATGTCGAGAAATTACCCTGACTCTCCCCAGTTTTTCTTTGTTTATAGACCTTTTTGGCATCAGTACATCCAATGCAGCATTTAATCTATTATATCTTGTTTGACAGAGCCCATGGAGCTCTGTCAAACTAGATGTAATAAAATAAATGCTAAGTTTATCTCTAGAATACAGAAAAGTGACACAATTCCTGTTATTTAAATACTCCTGTTAATTGAATAATTTGCATTGGCAAAGTGGCTATTCAATTAGCAGGGTTCCACTGTATATTCATCTGATCTTCTTGTCTGCTCTTTTTAGCTCAACTTAACGTCGTCAGGTATGAGCTGTTGGGATGGACAGTGATCGGTCATCTGTCCATCCATCCATTGGTCAGCACTATTTATTCCATGATGCAGTGAAACCCTGTTAATTTAATAGCCACTTTGTCAGAGAAAAATATTCAATTAACAGGAGTATATAATTAAAAAATTGTCTCATTTCCCTATCTTCTAGTTATAAAAAGAGTATTGATTTTATTAAGACTTGTTTCTCATGACTCACTGAGCTGTGTCAAATAAGATATAATAGATTAAGTGCCTATATTTGATGCCTTGAGTCCAAAATGTCTAAAAATATGTGGAATGTTCACCAACACACTTCGTAACCTGTATTCAGTTCACAAGTCATATTTGTTCTGAAGGTATGGTAAATGGTTTAGTGTTTCTAAGTTAGAGACAATTAACAGGGTTATTCAGTTGAAAGTTGTATACTTTCGACAGAGCTCATGGTCATTGTCATTTGAAACTTAAAACAAAAATATGGTGAGTAAACAATAACTCGCACACAAATTTATTTGACTGTGAATTAGAATATTTTTTGGCTTTCACTGGCTTTATCAGGTTATCAGAATCAATGATGAAAGATGAAAACTATATAACATTTTTCCATAATATTTTTATACAACAACCAATGGCCCAGACTTGCTGGTGCTAACTCAACTATTAATCCAGGGCCAAACACAAATTTTGTCCCCCCAATCCCCCAAATTTGCATGCAAAACAGGGGGCAGCCAAGTGGGCGACTAGGGCGAAGAAGTCGCCTTGTCATTCCTCAAGTCGCCTTGGCTTACATTGGGGGCGAAATTCAAGTCGCCCTCCAAAACGTCCTTGGGAGACATGGCAGTTTACTGTATTTTCTAATGTTTTATTTCCAAAACAACAACGCTTCCGCATTCACAAAAAAGTAAACATGGCTGCTGTTAAAATCCATCATACGGCTCTGAAAATAGCCTAAACTAGCCCAATATTATATTTTTGAAAAGAGTTGTAATGGCGTAGTCGTTCGAACAATACGCCCCAACTGATAGCAACCAGCACAAAATGCTATTTAAAACTAAAAGTGTCAGCAAAAACAACGACTCACACAAGACACGCATTGAGTTTATTAGAATTTATTAAAGTTAACCACTGTTGCAAAACCCCAAAAAATGTGCAGGGGACAGTTCATCCATAAAAGCGTTGAAATTGCTTACGGTTATGCTTTGTTCCACTGAAAAATTGGTTGCATTGAAATTCTCCTCGCAATTTGCATTGAAAGTTTTTCTTTGAAAACCTGTGTTGGAAAGGGGTTAAATGTGATAAGGCAACGATAGAAATCACACATGTTAGGATGGATAAGAATGGCAGGCCTTATAGCACCAATCGCACGTGTCAATGTGAGATGGATTGCAGAAATTGTAATTTTTCTGAACAGAGTATTATCACCCAGCGCAGCAGGTAAAGGAGACAACTGAAATATTTTGTCATTTACCTTAGAAATAAATTAACTCAAATTGTTAATGACGCTTAATTTACAAAGGATGTCGAAAACTTTTTTTAACTACACTTTTCAGTTCAATTAGGACATTCAGAAACCATGAATGACCCAGCTTCTTATGTGAACTTGAAATTTATTTTAAATACTTTAATATTTTTTTTAAAAGAGTATACCTTCTATTACAGAGAAGAACACTCTCACCATGGGTAACGCTAAATTTCAAATCCACTGCATTGAGGCAAATACAAAATCAACTGCATGGTAACCCTTGTCATATCTGTTAGGGAAAGAGTTAGGGTATTCAGAAACCATGGGCGACACATTTTTTTTTGTAGGGGAGGGGGGAGGGTTTGTAACCTACATGACTTAGTTTTGTGTGTGTGTGTATGTTTATGTATGTTTGTATAACTTATTTATTTTTTTCTCCACAATTGTGTCCTCTGTGTACATTTATGTTGTCATGATGTCAAATAAGTTTTGTTTTTTTCTGACTTCTCCCTCATGTCCACTGACTTCTCCCTCCTGGCCCCTGACTTCTCCCTAAAGTCTCTGGAGGGAGAAGTCACTTCTCCCTAAAATCAGGTGCCAGGCTGACCCCTGATGCAAAACCGAAAAATTGATGTGTCCTATCTGGTCCTCCATACTTATCACATCTGCGCATGCGCAGTATCCAGGAAGACACAAAAATTGGCGCAAACCATCATTCTTTGTTTGGCCCTAAAGTCAGCAACAATGAACTGACATCAGTGCTTTTACATCTCAGTTTTGAGGATGCCAGACACAAATCAGTGGTAAAATTAGTTGATCCAAGGACATAATTGGATGATGGAAGTGAACAACGGTGGTTAGGAACGTTCAAGGCTGTAATTTTATAATTTTTTTCAAAATTATTCCATGTTTCCAAATTTTAGGACATGTGCCTGACAGCATCATTCTTGCTAATGATTTATCCTCTGTTTGTTCCTTCCTTATCCCTCCTTGAAGCCCTCCTGTTAAACTCCCAAGCTTTTTGGCTTATTTTTATTGCAATTTTTTATTAAATTTCTTGGGAGTTTAACATGTATTACAGAATGTTTATTCTGTTTATCCCTATGGTTATGTACGTCCTCACCCTCAGGGTGTTGGGTCATTTGGGTCATACATCTTCTATCCAATGTATCGTTATTTTCATCTGAATATCTTGCTTTACATCTGGTAGCTTTAAAATCTGTTATTGATAATGGGCCTTTTTTAGCTCACCTGACTGAAAGTCAGTGTGAGTTTTTTCCATCACTTGGCATCCGTCGTCCGTTAACTTTCGCAACTCGGTCTTCTCCTTCAAAACTAGCCCAAACCCACACAAATTTGACATACAGTATATTGGAGGTATCCTCTTTCCAGCGTGTTAAAATGAACTTGGCGCCCTCACTGGGGTGGGAGTGATGCCCCCAAAACTTCAATTTCTCCTGAAATCTTCTTATGAACCACCAGTCAGAATGCAGTGATATTTGGTATGTAAGTTCCTTTGGTATTGGGCCCGCTACGGGAGGATCCCTATTTTGTGCCCCGCCTAAAATTTCTGTTTTCCGAACCCAGAGGCCGATTTCAACCAAATTAGCTATGAGGTATTATTGGGTCCTGAGTACTTGATTCATGCCCCAAAACATTTTCCCACTCCCCCGTGGGAACCTCAGG
Source organism: Pictodentalium vernedei (assembly GCA_031216915.1). NCBI lineage: Eukaryota > Metazoa > Mollusca > Scaphopoda > Dentaliida > Dentaliidae > Pictodentalium > Pictodentalium vernedei. The sequence continues at coordinate 160,144,389 of CM062290.1, forward strand.
AACTAAAAATAGAAAAAAATTAAAATGCCCATATCTCCAAAACACGGCACTGAGAATTCTTATTTGGTGTGAAGCTTTCTTAGGACCAACAGAATGGATTGGTCCAAAAAAAATGCTATCGGTTTTATCATGGGGTACTTTTTGGGACTTTGAAACAGCTGAGTCAGCATTTTTTAACACTGTGGGTAATGGGAAAAACATTTAAGACTACTTTTCTCCCAAACCACTGCTCCAAAAGCTTTCAGATTTCACATATAACATCTTTGGAAGATTGTTTCAAATGTTTATTGAAATCAATTCCCAAGGTCCATATTTGGGCTCTCTTTGTGAGCCCTAATGTTTAAATTAGTGCAGAATGGGGAATATTCTTGGGGTCCCGTTCCGGACTTAGAAATTTTGGACCAAAATCCACAAATGAGTTTGTTGTTTTTTATGCTTTTCGGTCAATTTTAAGACCAAAAAAAAATTATTTTTTTTTAAACTGAAAATTTGGGGTCCGGGTGGGACTAAGAAAATTTTGGACCAAAAATCCGGAAATTAGTTTTTTGTTTTTTTTATGCGTTTTCATCAATTTCAAGACAAAATTTTTCTAGATCTCTGTTTGGTCTTGATTTTGCAATACTGTGTTCATGAAATCTCCATCCCCATTGGTATAAATGTGTCATAACCAGATAATGTTCTGATCAAGAATAAGATCACTCAGGCCTGTCATTTTTAGGAGGGCAACCTCTCTCACTCCGAATAGCTCTTCTATGCTAAAATTTGCAAGGGTGGTAAATGCCGTCCTTGCCACATATAAGGAGAACCGTGAAACTGAACTTTGTTCAGTGGCGGCGGTCGGTATCACTCTCCTTAATATGTGATTTTTCCCTGCGGAACCTGGGAAGTGAAGCGCTGTGCCTCTTCACTGCAGTAAATAGTCTCTGTTTTACTGGTAAAATAAAACCCAGTCACCAGTGCTTGGGAGGTGCAAACCCTCTCTAAAATAAGCAACATGGCTTATTAATGCTCACCCTTGGTCTTGAGTTGATACTCATGTTGTGGTTATGATTAGCCAGTGAGCAAAAATATGTGACTTTAAACACCAATAAATAAATAAATAAATAAATAATAATAATATGTGATTTTTCACTTCGGAAAGGCTTACTGGCAGCTTGTGTATGTGAGACCTCTTTACCTGGCCTCCGGCATGAGCTGGAGGCCAGGTCTAGGGGTCTCACAGAGAATAACTGTTAGCCATTTTACTTACTTGTCGGATACTGACTATAATTGTCAGACTACATACATAATTCAGGTAGAAATCCTGACATGTTCTGCAAGAAATTATTGCATTTTTCAAAATTTTTCAAACCTTCATTATATACTACACAACATTAGATATTGCACAACCCAAACAATAATGATGGAACGATATGATAAAATTACCAATCTCAAGAACAAACCCAATTGGCTCGCCTTGTATCAAATTAAAGTGGGCCGAAAATGGCCCTCCCAAGTTCAGTTAAGGTTGGCCACCATTACTCTCCTCCCATTTTGAAAATGACAGGCCAGATCACTTTTACAATCATACTATATAGAACCTAGATCAACACCTGGATCCACCACAGACGTTTACCAGAGTATTAAATGTCAGCTGCCCAAAATTATTCATCAAAATGGTGTGCATGTCCGAATAATGGTTTTCAAAAGTGCCATTCACATTTTTTTTATTACACATCCATTAAACTTTAAACCTGTATTTAACGGAATTGCCGCTATGACATAAATGTTTGTGTATTCAACTGGTGATGTACAAGCCAGAACTTTTTTCCCAGCACTGTTTATACTTGTTCATTCCTCATCAAGTTATTAGTTATGCTTCCAAAAATTTCCAAATTTCGTTATACAATTATCGATCGTCTGTCGCTCTTGTGAAAATGAAAACGTGCAAAGCAAAATAAAGTCGGTTCACAAAAAATTAGTTAACCAAAAATGAGATAATATTTAAAAAACAATCATTTCCGACCACAACATTAACCCAATCCCATGGCCATCTCAGCTGTGGATCCCGTTATATCTAAATTGATCAACTTTATTTCGGTAAATCTTCAGACATGCTTCAAACGTCTTGTAAAAGAGTTTCTCCCAGCTGTTTTGCCTATCTGCCCGAATCTATACTTGTAGTTTTAATAACAGTAATAGCCACCAAATGGTTACGTGTAAATGGGCCCCAGCCTAAGAGAAACAGTGATACGAATTTCAACAAACACGCCCAATAGAAAAGATAACAAATGTAATTTAACCTGGTTCCCAAAAGGCTGTTTTGATTTTTCATCAATCCTTTTGATCAGTACAGCTTCAAACAAAACAAATACTCTGAATCTTCACCTTTAGGTTTAAACATCAGAATTAAAATTTGTTTATTTAAATGAATTTTAATGCATGAGATGTGTGATGAACACAGAATGCGATGTGTGTTTGAATCAGTGGGTGTTTTAAAAAAAACGAGTTGGAATGGCTTAGTCATATTTTGTAAGAGCCATAGGCTCAAGCGAAATATGACTATGCCATTCCAATGAGTTATGTAAAACATCCACTGAGTCAAACACACATTGCGTTCTGTCTATTCAGCCAACTCTACAAGCTTCTCCATTGTGAACTTTGTTTTAAAAAAAAATTAAAGAGAATAACAATAATTCTGAGTCTTTTCAAGATATTTGAAGAAGCATATTTGTGAAGCAGCCATAACTAGATTTAATGAAAAATTCGTCCAAATTTAACTCAAGAAATCATTGGTGACAAAAGTCATACAGCATGAAGGGAAAAATTTAATAAAATGTGCCCAAATTATACTTACATGTATTTCATTGGCCAGAGAAAATCCTGTACTGGGCAGGAATATCTGCCAGAAGCATGCAAAGAGTTAAGGGTTATATAGACATGAATGATCTTCAGCATTATTCAATAGAATCCGAGCTGTTAAGGTTTGTGAGGACAGCTCCAAGATGACTGTACATAGTACATGTAGTTCAGAAAAAGGGGGTTAGATAGACAGAACAGCATTCTCATTCAAACTGTCATTTTTAGCACATCTTGACAAAGTCGCGTCGCTCTCCAGTTGTCCGTCAACACCATGTTTTGGTCTTCTCCTCCAAAACTACTGGGCTTTTTCAAGTGAAAGTTTGTGTGACTGATGGTCCCGAAGGAGCATTGCAATTTTGTTCAACTCAGCATGCCCAGCCCCAGGGAGGGAGTGGGGGAAAATGCTCCAAAATATTTTTAGAATCTTCTTCTCATGAACCAGTGTGTACATTGACTTAATATTTGTTATGGGGCTTCCTTTTGAGGTGTAGAATCAAGTTTGTTCAAACGAAGTTCGTGAAGCAACATTTGGCTTCGTAATGGGAAGGGTAAGAGTTTTGGTCCCACCCCAATTTTTTCTATTTTCTGAACCGATGGTCCGGTTTGAATGAAATTTGGTATGTGGTTATTATTGGGTCATAAGTACTTGACTAATGCAAAAAAAAAAAAAAAAAAAATTCCTGCATCCTAATGGGAACCCTGGGAGCTAAAAATAGAAATATTTTCAAACGCCCATATTTCCCAAACCACATGGAACAGAAAGCTGTTATTTGGTATGAAGCATCCTTAGGACCAGTAGAATTGAAATGTTAAAAAAAAATTGCCATTGGTTATGTTAGGGTGTTTTGTAATGGGCATTGAAAAAATGCTGGGTCAGAATATTTGCAAAAATATAAAAATCTTTTCTCTAGAATCCATAGGCCATACAAAGTTGATTGTCTGTTTCTCAGGCCATTTTTTCCAAAAAAGCATGTGGGCGGGCATTTTTTTCTTTTTTTCTTTTTATTTTCTCCCCGAGAGGTTGTTTGTGGTAATTTGACACCCACCCAAACGCCTGGTGGACCACGCAAAATTTCGCAAATATATTGGTTATTCACCATAGGGGTGTTGGGTCGTAAATGAAGTGGGGTTTCAGTGTTTGTTTTTTCAGTGAAACGTGAAAATTATAACACAGGACGAAAGTCACAAAATGCCTCGTGGGTGAAACGTCTCGGGTTGAAACGTCTCTGGGAGAAATCAAATGTCGAAGTGCCAACTTTCAGAGATTTATTTTACCAAAAAAAAAAAATCCTTTCACAACCTGCCTAATAAAATCGTGAATCGCAATTTTCCCCATTATATTCAAAATTATCACAACCCATTTGAACGGACAGTTCATCCATAAATCATATTTTTTGGAAATCTGAAAATAAAATACAAAACGAATGTTTGCGTGTTTTTATTAACCAATTCGACTGCACATACCTGCCTGTATGCGATTTATTTTCAACTATGACTGTTACTTTTATATCAAGCAACGGTTACTATTAGTTATCCAGTTATCCTGCATCTCAAATGCATTTATTTAAATTAACTGGGAAACTCGTAACGGTTTCAAATAACAGTACACAAATTCCCAATGACAGCCATTTACAATACAAATGTTACTAAAAATAAATGCCAGGAGACTGTGTTCCATTCAACATAGCACCTGACTTTGCAGACTTTCTGAGGGTTGGTGCGAATCAAACGTGGTGCGAATCGACCATTCCCTTTTGTGACTGTTTGTTGTCAGACTGAAAGACACCTTCCTTCTTGCTGTCATTATGACTTACCTTTTACAGAATAAAACACTTTTTGTCGTGAATATTGCTAAAACCCACCCACTTTATTGAAGTATGATGTAGAAAAAGCTTGAAATGTGTTAATTTAAAATTTGCGAATGCATCGATATCGATTTACCGAAATGAGCACAATATCTCAAAATTTTTTTAAAGAAGTGGAAGGGTTTCTCTCGTTGGTGCAGGGATCAGTCGATTGATATTTATGATTCTACCATTCCAAACATTGCTAATTTTTTGGTCTACTTGTTTGATGATTCTAACTGCAGCCAGTAACCATTAAGGATTATATGTCTATGCTGTCGGACACATATGCTCATCACGATAGCTTACAAATTGGATCTAATGTTTCTTTATCTAAATTAGTTAAATACTTTTCGATAAATAGACCTAGAATTCTTAGGTTAATTTAGGTTAATTCCTAAATGGAATTTAGCTTGAGTTCTTCTGAAGCTCAAAGAAGCTCCATTCGAACCTCTGAACTCTGTCATATAAGACAGCTTTTCTCTTAGCCTTTGCTTCCGCAAGCTTCCGTAAGAAGAGTTGGTGAGCTTCATGCTCTGTTGATGAATCTCATTATCGTAGTATTGGTACTATTACGTTAACTACAAATGTGGGATTTCTGGCTAAGAATAAGACTCCTAATAAGTACCCTGAGCCTATTGTTATTAAGGCTCTTCCATCCTCAGATGGTCGTAGGCCTTTGCTGAGTCCAGTTAGAGCAATGCGTATTTACAAATGCAGATCTGAGTTTATCAGAAAGGGGCAAAAACGTTTCTTTCTGTCTTTAGTTCCTAATAGAAAAGACATTTCTGTTCATTCTATTTCTAGGTGGATTCAGTTGGCTATTCGTATTGCTTATGAAAGTTTATCTTCAAATCTGCAGTCCGTGCTTAAGATTTCAGCTCATGAAGTTAGAGTGCTGTCAACATCTTGGGCTTATTCTAACAGTATTGCTATTACGATCTTATGAAGGCTGCGTACTGGACCCAGCCTTCTACTTTCACTAATTTTTACCTTACAAATATTGAGTCTATTTCTGGCGACCTTAGATGTTTAGGTCTGTTATCTGTTGCTCAGAATGTCAACCATTAAACGTTTGCAGCTATAGTTATGTAGGTTTTCCGTTCCAGGAGTTACTCTGTCCTGTTGCCCTCTTCGTTCTGTTGTGATTGACCCAGAGCAAGGGGAGGGGGGGGGGGGGGGAATGGTGTTCCCTTATATCACCAGCTTTATAGTGGAAAGCAAGGGAATACCTCCTCCTGAGTCAGTAAATCTAAGTCGGTGCTGCGATGGTTTTAAAGTGTAAAGCTAATGTCCATCTCATTTATGTAATATTTTTAAAGTGTAGCTTGGTGTGAAGCATTTGTATATGTCACATGTCATATGAGCGTTAATATACAATCCTCGGACACTTTTAAATGAGTATAAAGAGTCCCATTCTCTGGACTATATTTATTGGCTTTCCTTTAAGGAATTAGTATAATGGGTTATACTGGATATTATTAGAGATCTTGATATCTTGTGCTCAGTTATTTGTTTGGTATTGTGTCTTTCTTGTTTTTAATAAACAAGAAAGATATATGTAAATCCTTTCTCTCCTTTTCTCCTTGAGGGGATTATGCTTTATATATAATTGAGCCTATTGGATTTTCCTTTATGTCCTTGGCCCTCCAGCCTTTTTTCTATTCAGCTAAGTCTGGGTCATTTGTTACAGTATAAAAATATGAAAAAATTTATAGTAATTTATATATTTTTTATACTTACCAATGACCCAGGTGGGGATGGCCCTCCCATGAGTTGGAAACTCATACCTCCCTGCTGGTTATAAAACATTTAGTAGGCACTGGTTGTAAGAATGAGGCTTGGTGCCAATTTCAGTACTTCCTTGACACTGCACATGCTCAGTAGGTAAAAGTATGGAGGACCATATAGGACATTAGATTTTTTGATTTGGATGCAAATTTTGGGGATTGGGGGGCAAAATTTGTGTTTGGCCCTGAATAATTAAGAGTTAAGTCAGCTAAGTCTGGGTCATTGGTAAGTATAAAAAATATATAAATTACTAGAAATTTTATCATTTTTCTTTAATTCAAATTTAATTTTGCTATACAGAGCACAACTCGGGTAGACTACAGGAGAAAGTAACCAATGGCTCTTGATTTTTACCTGCATTTCACATATGTTTTTCGGTGCACATGAAGCACATAAAAAAATCAAACTTGAGTCATTGAAACTTCTCTGAATACCCCACCCTTGTGTTTTGTAATATTCCTTGAAAACCCAAACAAATACTGACATCAGTGCAACCTGCTCTTTGATATTTGTATATTAGTTGTTTTGTTTTTCTTTGTCTTTTCAGCTCACCTGAAGTCATGGTGAGCTATTGCCATCACTTGGCGTCTGTCGTCCGTTAACCTTACTTCATCATCTTCCAAAACACAGAACCAGACCCGACCAAACTCAGCATGAAGTATCTTTGGGGGATAACCTTCCAAATTTGTTGAATAGCAGTAGCTAAGCCTAATGGGCAGGAAGCAGTGCCTGAAACACCCAAAACTCTTCTCATAAACCACCAGTCACAGTGCTTTGAAAGTTTGTGTGTGCCTTCCTTACACTCTCCAGATTCAAGTTTATTCAACAAACTTTCTCGTCAATATTTGGGTTTGTGATATTAGTAGGATCAGTATTTTGGGCCCTGCCCAAAATATATATCTTCCAAATTAATGGGCCAATTCAGACCAAATATGGTTTCCACTTGTGTAGTGTACGGAACAAAGAATTGCTATTTGGTATACAGCATCCTTATGACCAGTAGAATTGATTTGCCCTAAAATATCTCAGCTGCTCGTGTCATGAGGTGCCAACCATGCCATATGCTGTGACTGAAGGGAGGAAATTGCAGACAATAGAAAGATGCTCACCTTTTCATTTTGCGAGAGTTAAAAAAATTGAGGAGATGTGACGTTTCCAAAAGCCAGAAATGAGCTTGTCGAGCGCGTTCCAATAAGGAGTCATAACCTATATTTTTGAGACAAAAAATTAGTTAATCAAGAATTTGGTTTGCAAGTGTCGTCTGCTTTTCATGTTAGGTAAAGGGTTAAAAATCTTCTTCAGATCCACTAGTTAGAATCTTTTGATATAGAGCATCTTTGTGGGAATCAATTTCAAGTTTGTTCAAATTAAGTCACTCAGTTCATATTTGGGCTCCTTATGGGAACCTGAATTTGAACTTAGTGCAGTATGAGGAAAACTATTTTAAAATCATGTTCTTCAGATTCACCAGTCAGAATCTTCAATATTTGGTATCCGGCATCTTTGTAGCAGTCAGGTTTAAATTTGTTCAAATGAGGTGTAAGGGTTCATATTTTGTTCTCTATGGTAGCCTAAATTGCAGCTTGGTGAAATATGAGGACTATTCTTTGAAAATACTCTTCTTCTTATCCACTGGTCAGAATCTTTACATATATGGTATACAGAATCTTTTGCTGGCTGAGATTTAAGATTGTTCAAATCAATTTTGGGGTTCATATTTGGGTTCCCCATTTGAGCTCAAATTTCAGCTTTATGTAAATTGAGGAATTTAATTTAAAATTCTTCTTCAGATCCACAACTCAGAATCCTTTGATATTTGGTATACATCATCCCTATAGTGTCCTAATTGAATTTGTTCAAATCCTGTTTGGGGCTTCATAATTTGTTTCCTTATGGGAATCCAAATTTTAACTTGGTGAAATATAAGAAAAAATATTTGAAAATCTTCTTCGTCGGATCCACCTGGCAGAAACTTTTTATATTTGGTATTCAGCATTCATAGTAGGGTCAGATTCAGATTTGTTCAAACCAAATCCATGGGTTCCTGTTTGAGCTCCTTATAGATCAGTAGGTGGAATGTTCTTTAAAAACCTTATCAAGATCTACCATTCAGAATCTTTTGATATTGTATACACAGTATCCTTATAGAGTTTCAAGCTTTTTCAAATCAAGTCCCTTTGTTTATATTTGGGCTCTTTATGGGATCCCAAATTTTAACATTGTGCAATATATGTCCTTAGAAGGGGAGCGATGGTCTTGAGGGGGCGGGGAGGGGGGGGGGCAGATTTAAGTTTGTTCAAATTCAAATTAAGTCCATTTGTTCATATTTGGGCTCCCTGTGTGAGTCTGAATTGTAACTTGAGGGATATTCTTTAAAATCTTCTTCAGATCCATGAGCCAAAACCTTCTGATAGTTGGAATACAGCATAATCATAGTCTGCTATATTCAAATATATTAAAACCAAGTCCATCAGTTCAGATTTGGGCTCCTTAAGGGCTCCAAATATTAACTCTATGCAATAAGAAGAAAGTGCTTTAATAGTCTTCTTAAGAGCCCCTTGGCAGAAACTTTTCATATTTGGAATACACCATACTTGTGTGGGCAGATGCAAGCATTTTTATTTCTATCGAATGTTCTGTTTTCATTAATGATTGCATCTGTTTGTAAGTGTATAAAGACAGAAAGCCCTAATTTATTCAAAAAACCCCATCTGAACCCTTTATCCAACCAACGTAATCGCCAAAAATGGCCAGCACTATTCTCAAAAATCGCCAATTTTCATTATTTTTTCATTTTATGTCTCATCACCCAACCAATGTAATCGCCAAAAATGGCCAGCACTATTCTCAAAAATCGCCAATTAATTTTCATTATTTTTTCATTTTATGTCTCATCGAGCTCATTCCAATGAGGGGTCATAACCTATGTTTTTGAGACAAAAAAAGAAAAAAAATGAGTTATTCAAGAAATGTTTTTGCAAGTGTTGTCTGATTTTCATGTTAGGTTAAGGGTTAATGATGTCCTTGCTGACAGCCGTTTAACTCCATTTTTTCACACAGCTGATGGCTTCCAGGAATATTTTACTGAATTTCTTTCCAAAATGCCACAACATTAACACCCTTATTCCTTGTAGACAACTTGATCCAAGTGACTGTTTTAGGTTCACTCGAGCCTCTAGTTTATTTTGAAAGGGTTTAAACCCTTTACCTCATGTATCATGCAAAATTGCCCAGTGCTATGTCATTCAAATTTTCTTCCTTCAATTTTTTCTTCCCGGACATAGCTTGTTGGAATAGGCACATCAAATATGTTATATTGAGGGAGTTGCAAACTTTGCTGCTGCTGCCGAAAAATTAACATCCTTTTTGTTTTTATACTTGCACCATAAAATGTCCACGGCATATAGTGTTACTGTTGTCTGTTCCATATTTCATCATTCCATTTTTAGCTCAACTTTGACGAAGTCAAATTTGAGCTATTGTCATGGCCCGTCATCCGTCTGTCCGTCCGTCTGTCCGTCCGTCTGTCCATCTGTCCGTACGTCAACAATTGGCTATGGCTCGGGCTAGAGGTCGTATTTATGAACCGATCTTTACGAAACTTCTTGGGTACCTTTGTTATCACAGTGGGATGAGAGCGAGTGTTTTTGGGTGTGGTCCGAAATTCAAGATGGCTGCCAGCCGCCATTTTGTACCAATGATGCAGAAATCTGTTTTTTGTACAGAACTTCCATATAAAAGCTCTGATTTGAATAATTTTTTGTATGAATGTTTAGTACCATGGGGTACATCACATATAATACGGGTTTTTTTCTCGTGCGTAAATTGTGCAAATTAGACTAATTTTGATGTTTTTTGGTGTTAATTTCAGCACTGTAAGTGCAAATGCCAATACGGCTCGGGCTAGAGGCCGTATTTATGAACCGATCTTTACTAAACTTCTTGGGTACCTTTGGTATCACCGTGGGACGAGAACGAGTGTTTTTGGGTCCGGTCCGAAATTCAAGATGGCCGATGGCAGCCATTTTGTACAAAATTAGGTGCAATCAGATTTTTGCACAGAACTTCCATATGAAAGCGCTGATTTGAATAATTTTTTGTGTGAATGTTTAGTACCATGGGATACATCACATATAATACGGGTTTTTTTCTCGTGCAGAAATTATGCAAATTAGATGAACTTTGATATTTCAGTGCGACTTACACACATTAAGTACACATGTCAATACGGCTCAGACTTGAGTCTGTATTTATGAACTGATCTTCACGAAATGTCTTGGGTACCTTTGTTATCACCTTGGGAAGAGAACGAGTGTTTCTGGGTGCGGTCTAAAATTCAAGATGGCTGCCAGTGGCCATTTTGTACCGAAATTAGGTCTAATCAGTTTTTTGTACACAACTTCTATACAGCTCAGACTAGAGGCCATATTTATGAACCAATCTTTACGAACCTTGTTGGGTACCTTTGTTATCACAGTGGGATGAGAGCGAGTGTTTTTGGGTGTGGTCCGAAATTCAAGATGGCCACCAGCAGCCATTTTGTACCAAAATTAGTGCAATCAGTCTTTTGTACAGAACTTCTGTATGAAAGTTCTGATTTGAATAAATTTTTGTATGAATGTTTAGTAACATGAAATACATCACATATTCTAAGGGGTTTTTTTTCGTGCAGAAATTATGCAAATTAGATGAACTTTGACTTATTCAGTGCTACTTGCACAATGTGAGCACACATGTCAATACGGCTCAGGGTAGAGGCTGTATTTATGAACCGATCTTCACAAAACTTCTTGGGTACCTTTGTTATCACCTTGGGACGAGAATGAGTGTTTCTGGGTATGGTCCAAAATTCAAGATGGCTGCCAGTGGCCATTTTGTACCAAAATTAGGTCCAATCAGTTTTTTGTCACAAGTTCTATACAGCTCGTATTTATGAATTGATCTTCACAAAACTTCTTGGGTACCTTTGTTTTCACCTTGGGACAGGAACGAGTGTGTTTTGGGGTGCCTTTGTTATCACTGTGGTATGAGAACAAATATTTTGGGGTTCAGTCAGACCCACTCTGGGACTCAAAGTTTTCTTTTCTAGTTTAGCATCTGACTGTCACCCACCTTTACAATACTTTACCTATACATTTGTTACAGGCAACGGTCAGTATTTATGTACAGACCATTACAATACTTTATATGTACCTTTGTTATCAGGTCATTACCTAGATGTTTGTCATTGCTGTGTCACATACTATACATGTGCATGTCTTTGTCTTGACAAGTTGAGCTACAGTGTCATTGACACTTTCATTCCATTATTCTGTCATTCTGAAATAACAGTTTCCTGGACATTTTTTCCCCATACATTGAGATAATTGGCAAATTTCTGATATGTGGTTTTGTTACACTTACCTACAAATCGAGCCCGAGTTTGGTCTTGGTCGGATGATTTTTTTAGGCTTCATGGACTTTGGACATCTGTAATAACAGTTTTTTGGGGACTGTTTTTAACATGTATTGAGATAATTGACAGATTTCTGGTATGTAGCTTTGTCATGAGTACCTACAAATAGAGTCTGAATTTGGTCCCAGGTGGATGATTTTTTACAGAGTTATTAAAACTTGAACCTTTGAAATAACAATTTTCCTGACTTTTTTCCATCATGCATTGAGATAATTGGCTGATTTCCGGTATGTGGTTTTGTCATGCGTACCTACAAATCAAGGTTGAATTTGGTCCCATATTGACCTAGAACATATTTTATGATGTGAAAACTCAGAGAATCAGATTTCCAGACTTTTTTTTATCTTGCGGTGGCATATGTGTAATACTGACACATCCAGTTAGAATTTTTTTTATGAGGGATCTGATTTTTTTAGCTCACCTGGCCCAAAGAGCCACTTGAGCTGTTGCTATCACTTGGCATCAGTCATCGTCCATAAACTTTTCACATTTTCATCTTCTGCTCTGTATCTACTGAGTCTATGTGAACCAAACTTGGCAGGAATGGTCTGTAGGAGGTCATCTACAAACGATCCTCCTTTTGTTCCTGTTGGATGAAAAATCTGGCCACCAGAGGCATTCTTTGATTCTGATCAATTTTTAAAAATCTTCTCCTGAAACTACAATGCCAAATGCTTTGAAACTTCGCATGCTTGATGACTGGGACACCCTCTACCAACAATCCTCATTTAATGTTGATCAGGTCACAAATATGGCTGCAATTGCGGCTCATAGTTACCATAGAAACCCTAAGGGAAACTACATTTTCATCTTCTCTGGAACTACTAAGCCAATGTGAATCAAATATGGCAGGAATGGTTTATCGTAGGTTCTCCACAATCAATCCTCAGTTTGTTCCTGTCCAATCAAAAGCATGGCTTCCAGAGGCAGTCTTTGAATCTGATTGGTCGATTTTCAAAATTTGTCTCTTCTGAAACTACAAGGCCAAACATTTTGAAACATCACATGGTTGATGACTGGGATCCCTGCTACCAATGATCCTCATTTAATGTTGATTAGGTTGCAAACATGGTCGGAATGGTGGCTCATAGTCACCTTGGAAACCCTATTGGAAATCACATTTTCATCTTCTTATCCGGAACGACTTAGCCAAATTGTACTAGACTTGGCAGGAATGTAACATTCAAGGTTCTCTGCAAACAATCCACATTTTGTTCCAGTTGGATGAAAAACGTGGCCACTAGAGGGATTCTTTGATTCTGATTTTCCAGTCTGTAACTACAAGGCCACATGTTTTTGAAATTTTACAGGATTGATGACTGGAAATCCCTTGACCAATGATCCTAATTTAATGGGAGCGCGGTGGCTCAGTAGGTAGAGGTGCAGGCTGCAAGCCGAGAGGTCCTCGGTTCGAATCCCACCTGCGGCAACCGCGTTGTGTCCTTAGGCAAGACACTTCATCTCCATTGCCCGCGTAGGGGCACGATGACGCCGTGTACTAAGGCGTACTGCACGTCGACGGTACGCATGCCTTCAACCAATCTAACTCTGCCTGTGCTGCAGTGCGGAGTTACGATGTTGGGGAGCTGGCAGCTGCTCGTCGTTGCTCGGTGGTTCTCTCCGGGTACTCCGGCTTCCTCCACCCGTAAAACTGTCACGGTCATGATTAGCCATTGTGCATAAATATGTGACCTTAAACATCAATAAAATAAAATAAATCCTAATTTAATACTGATATGATGTCAAACATTGTGGCAATAGTAATTCCCATTGAAACCCTATGAGAAATAAGATTTCCATTTCTCTTAAACTGCTTGGTCAATGGGAACTAAACATGGCACAAAAAATGTATGGAAAGTCCTCTGAAAACAATCCTCATTTTTTTTTTTAATCAGATAAAAAAGAACTGCAGCCAGCTGCATTCTTTGATTCTGATCAGAATAATTGAGGAATATGAAAATCTACTAGGTGTGCGATTACATGGTCTTCAGAGCCTCTGGTTTTTATGGAAGGTCTACAAGTTAAATAATTTATACAAACTCACCCAGAATTTTGATTATTTTTCTTTCTGCATAGCAATGGTAATTATTGGAATTGATGAAGAGAAGGGACCGCAAGTATATAAAACAGACCCTGCTGGATACTTCTGTGGATTCAAAGCAACATCTGCAGGAGTGAAGCAGTTAGAAGCTAACAGTTTTCTGGAGAAGAAAATCAAGAAGAAACAAGAATATACTTATAATGAGGCAGCAGAGGTAAAATACTTTGATAAATTACTTGATGTAATGCACACAGGAACACTAAATTAACCCTCTGTACACTGATGTCCATATATAAAAGTTTCAAGCTGCAATTTTTTCCCATAATGCAACTTGGAATTGACCTATTTAATCTTGTTTGACAGAGCACTTGTCATGCTGAACTCATCACGGTTACATTTTCAAACAACCCACCTCCTCAACTCACACGGCACCCTGAGGTCATATTCATTGGCTTTCCCTTGCCCATATCTGAGTAGCTTAGTTTTACCAGTCCTCTAACCACATAGCAAACTACAGAATATCCATTTTGTGTAAATAAACTTTTTGACTTCGTTTCAGCAGGTCACTCTTGAAATCTCTACATATAGAGATGCTTGACAGTTATCTTGTACATAGTATTTACCTTCACCTTTTTCTTAAATCCTATGCAGCCTTTTTTTGCATGCTTTACTGTCTTTCATTCCATATACTTGACAAAGACCTTTTCATCGAGGTCACCTTAAACACAAACTGCTTCGAGAACACAACTAGTTTGTTACATCTTAACATGATTGATACCAACATCCGAGCACCATCTCTCCAATATTACAAATATTATCATAAACAGATCACTTAATGTGTTACATTGAATTGCACCGTGCTCGAATTGGTATTTTCAATCTTACAATATATACTAACAGCAGAAAGCAACATTTATCGAAAGATCACTCTACTTGCATTTTAACCTTCATACTCTTGCGTCTCAGCAGAGTTGAGTTACAAGCAAGTTCCACAGCTATGGTCACCCTGTTCCTTTGTTTTATCGTCCAACCTGCCAACTATCATTTTTTAAATTCTATCAAAACAATTTTGTGTTGTCACGTGAATGTGAAAGCTTCGAGGGTTGCGTTCACTCTGAATGTAATAACCTCACTTCTAATTGTTACCTTGTGTCCTTGGGCAAGGCACTTAACACCGATTGTCCACATGGGGACACAATGACACTGTGTACTAAGGTGTACTGCATGTCGCTGGTGCTTATGTCTTCAACTACTCTAACCCTGCCTGTGCTGCAGTGCAGAGTTTCGATGTTGGGGAGCTGGCAGCTCCTCAGCATTGCTTGGTGGTTCTCTCTGGGTACTCCAGCTTTCTCCACCCGTAAAACTGTCACGGTCTTGATTAACCATTGTGCATAGGTATGTGACCTTAAACACCAATAAATAAATTGTTACCTTAATTTTCCTTGTTTGGTGTAAAATATAACTTGTCGGGTGATAACGAAATCAACCCAGGCCCAAGCTCTTTTAATGGACCATAATCAGAATAGTTTGAAAATTCTCCACCTTAACATCCAGAGCCTAAAACCTCAATTAGATACTGTTCAATACGAATCGTCCCCCTACAATATTTTAGCCTTGAGAGCGACATGGTTGCACAGCAACGATCCCACATTCGACACTTCTCCATGGGTTTCAGGTATGACCGCCTGCTGTGAGGAGGTGGCGTCACAATCTACATAAAGGATGGTCTTTCTTTCTGACACAGGCCTGTCCTTGCAATGCCAAATACTGAGTGCCTGTGGGCAGAAGTGTTCACAAACCGGAGTAGATTGTTATTATTGGGAGTTCTTTACCGGCCACCCAACAGTCCTTCAGTCACATGGGTTGCCGCATCCATCAAAAAAGCCAAAGACACACCAATTGTTGACAGTTATCATGTGGGTGATTTCAATGACAACCAAGTGGCTCCCACCGGAGGCAGCATTTGTGAAATAATGAATCGGTATAACCTACAACAGCTTGTGTGTGAGCCAACTTGCTTCACGGAGTGGTCCGATTCTTTGCTAGATATTTTTTCAGTCAGTGACATGATCAAAGTAAAGGCATGTGATGTCCTTGAACCATTTATTCCAGAAATGATCTCCTATCATTGTCCAATTTCAATTGAAGTCGAGTTCTTAAAACAACCTCACCTATCCTTTAAAGGAAGGATATAGCTTTATTCTAGAGATGATTATACGTAGTTAAACCAGGCCTTCTCAAACATTGACTGGAATCCTATTTTTGATAATGTTTGTCTTGATACAATCATTTCCTCTTTAATTGCTCGGCACTGCATCAAAAAACATACCCAATAAACTAATTACTTTGAGATCAAATCAACCGAAATGGATGTACAACAGAATAAGGCTGTTAATTAGACAAAGAAGATAGTTGTATCGCATAGCTAAATGTATGGGTCTTGCAAACATGTCGGCAAAATATAAACATAAAGAATGAAGTTGTTTCAGCTGTTAGGAAGGCAAAAGAGTCATACCTATCCAAAGTCCAGTCCACCTTGGGAAGCAATGAATCTCCTCATCACTATGGTGGAACACCCTAAAAACATTCATCGATACCAGCAATACAGCTGGCATTCCTGCTAGTATTCACTCCAATAAGTTATATTCCTCATGTGCAAAGAAAGCTGAAGTGTTCAATGAATACTTCTGTTCTATCTCGGCAGTTGATGATTCGAATGCTTCCTTGGCAGATCTGCCACTTCATGTTCCACAAACAATTGAGAGTATCACCCTCAATTGTAGTAAAGTATTCAAAGCAACAAAGTCGATTAACATGTCTAAGGCATCTGGGCCAGATCTTGTAAGTCCAGGTTTTCTTAAAGAATGCAAATCCTCTTTATGTGAGCCACTGTTGATCCTATTTAATATACTTCTGAATACCTTATACTTTCCGTCTTTGTGGAAAAAAGCTAATGTCTCCCCAATTCAGAAAAAACAGCCCTCAGATACAGTTACTAACTATCATCCAATATCACTGATAAGCTGTGTCAGGAAGATATTTGAAAAATGTGTCTTCAAACATTTGTGGCAGTTTCTGATTGACAACAATGCTCTTAGTCAATTTCAATAGGGCTTCAT
Source organism: Pictodentalium vernedei (assembly GCA_031216915.1). Lineage (NCBI taxonomy): Eukaryota > Metazoa > Mollusca > Scaphopoda > Dentaliida > Dentaliidae > Pictodentalium > Pictodentalium vernedei. Next base: position 160,161,480 of record CM062290.1, read on the forward strand.
ATCTGGTGATTCTACTTTCTTGAACTGATTGAAAAATGTAATGCATCTTGTCAAGCGCCTGATGAAGGCAAAGAAGTTAGAGTGGTATTCTGTGATGTTAGTAAGGCTTTTCGACAAGGTGTGGCATGCTCATCTCATTCACAAGCTGGAGAGAATTGGTGTCTCTGGGGATCTTTTGTTGTTTTTGAAATCTTATTTGTCAGAAAGGTCACAGCAAGTTGTGATTGGATGAGAGACATCTTCGAGGAGATTATCAATGCTGGTGTTCCACAGCTGTTTATTGTTCCTGATATATATCAATGATATTATAAACATAGTGACCGTTGTTCAGTGTGTTATGGTAGATTAGCACCTGAAGAAAAAAAATTAAAGCCCGAGACGAAGTCGAGGGCGTTAATTGTTTTTCTGAGGGGGCTAATCTACCATAACACACTGAACAACGGTCACTATGTTTTTTATTATACTGAATGACCTTTGAAAGGAATGTTTCTTTCTGAGTTATAAATAAATCAATAACAAATAGGCAGACTAAAACACTGATTCAGTTCACATAGGTCGAATGTTTCAAATTCAGTTGATTTTCCCTTTGTGTCCAAAAACTCTCTGAACAACTTTACACTTCTGTCAACACTTCGCTTAGTTGATGAACTGTCCTTTGACCTTAAAAATGCCTCGATGTTTTCATCGGTGATATTTGCGAAAGCCATGTTTGTTGTTGTCTGATCTGAGGCGAGAGAAAAACTTAGGAAATCTTCGGAAACAGCGTGTGTTATTTTCTCCTTTCGGCAGTTTTTGGATTTAGCGTGTGATATTACAAAATCACCGCTTCATAGCTTCTGTTATTACAAACAATAACAACCATCGCGATGGACTATCACACATTGTCAAGAATGGGCAGAGTCAACAGGCATGAATACCCAAATTAGCAAATTGTATCTGTCCAATCAGACATCGTCTTTTGTCTAGTTTTATTCATGAAGTATAATAATACTGAAGATTTACTTTGTAGTATACATCTCTTTGCAGACAATATATCCCTACATTTAATTGTAGAGAATCCAGAGAAGGCCTTGACCTTAATCAACCATGATTTGGCCAGAATCGATAATTGGGCCAAATCATGGCTGGTTGAGTTTAATCCCTATAAAACAGAGAGCATGCTTATATCACGAAAAATCAATCCAATTACCACCTGCCGTTGTTTTTAGGTAACACGCAGATAACCGAAGTCGCCAAACATAAACTCTTAGGAGTCGTGTTAAATAGCACCTGGACATGGAATGACCATATAGACCATATCTGCTCTAAATCCTGGTCTCGCCTCGACCTGTTGAGGAAGCACAAATTTAACTTTGATCGAGACATGTTAGAAAAAATATATTTTGCTCTCATCAGACCCATTCTCGAATATGCTGATGTTGTATGGGACAATTGCTCGGCAACCAAAGTCAATGATCTGGAAAAATTGCAGATTGCATCTGCAAGGTTCATAACCAGAGCAACCATTAGTACTGGTAAGTCCCTGCTTTAGTCTAAAATGCTCTGGCATTCTCTTCAAGCAAGGCGACGTAACCATAAGCTAATGCAGTTTTTCAAAATGTATCATCAAATGTCCCTCACATACATAGCAAATAGGGTTCCTCCTCCCATCTTATTGTCAAACCCATCTCTCAACCTCTGGTCATCTCACAACCACAGTTCCGTTTTCTTGGACACACTTGCACCAGTCTTCTTTCATTCCCAGCATTACCGAGCAATGGAACAAATTGCCCTCATCTGTTCAGGAAGCTCGTCTTTGATCAGCATAAGACTTTTTTGAATGATGGCACCCTCCGACCACCCTTATATGTCAGTGGTGAGAAATCGCGCACAGCACAAATATACTATTGTAGGCTTAGACTGCATTGTTGTAGCTTAAATTCTCACTTGTACGATAATCATTTATCACCTACCCCTTCCTGTCAATGTGGCAATTGCGAGACACCAGAACACTATCTCTTACACTGTCCACTGTTCTCAGATACATGCAGTAATACATTCGACCTCCCATCTGCAAGTGATATATCCACATTACTTTATGGTTCAGAATTCTTCAGTATTAAGGAGAACCCTCATATTTTTGAAGTGGTACACAAGTTCATTCAATCAAGTAGACGCTTCTGGTGAACTCCAATGCAACTGAATCCAATACGGGGAACATTACCAACTGTGTTTAATTGGTTGTATTTATGCCTGCTTCCAATTTAAATTCTTCTTTTTCTTCTTAGGCTCAGCTCCAATGAGGCTGTATATGTCGAACACCTCATTGAAAGCACATCGGTTATTCTCATATGATTTTATGAATGGAACATTATGTTTCATGTATTTAAGGTGGCATTATTCTCCTCCTTTTTCTCAATTTCTTTATTTATTCTGTTCTTCATTACATGTCAAGTTTAAGCAATCTCCTATGTCGTCTGGCAGCCTCAGTCTCATCCACTATTTTGTTATTGAAGGGAGTTAGTTTATACTGTCACACTTCCACTGCCCTGGGCGGAGACGTTGGGCCTCTCCACCTGCAATGGTTGTTTGTGAATGTAGACGGAATTGGTTGCGCATGTGAGGGTTTGGCATCCCTCCCTGTGTCTCTGGGTGTATGGCAAGTTTTATAATCAACTAAATCAGCATAATGAAAAATGGTCTCGGCACCAGACAGCAATATATGAGTTTATATTCCATCTATACCACCAAGATGAGGTGGATGATACAGATGCTAGGGAGACGACTTGTATGAGCTATAAGCTTACTGTCAAATCCCTCCTTTCCTCGGCAATCTTTGAATCATCTTATATGTTATATTGTATACCGCTGTATTTTAATTTGTTAATATTTTTATACTGTACCAATGACCCAGACTTAGCTGGTGCTAACTCCTTAAATTCTAGGGCCAAACACAAATTTTGCCCTCCAATCCCCCAAATTTGCATCAGAATCCGAAATTTCAATGTCCTATGTGGTCCTCCATACTTTTTATCCACTGCGCATGCGCAGTGTCAAGGAAGATCCAAAATTGGCGCCAAATGTCATTCTTTGTTTGGCCCTAAAATTAGTAACATCTCACTGATATTTGTGCTTGTAAATCTCAGTTTAAATGATGCCAGACACATAATCATGAAAGAAATGGTGGATCTAAGGATGAAATAAATGGATGAGAGGAACAAACAGTGGCAGGATTTGTTCAGGGCTGTAACTTATAATTTTTTTACAAAATTATTTCATGTTCCCCAATTTCGGGGCATGGGCCTGATGTTGTCATTCTTGCTATGAATTTACCATTGTTTGTTCAGTGTTTCCTCTCTCCCTTTCCTTTATTACCCCCTTGCTATTCTCCCATGCTTTTGGCATAATATTTGTAATTTTTTTAACTAAAATTTCTTGGGAGTTTTGGCTTGGTAACAGAATGTTTATTCTGTTTTTCCCCATGGTTACGTCCTCACCCTAGGGTGGTTAGGCGTCTTGGTCTGCATCTACCATCCGATGCACTGCAGTTTCGTCTTTGGAAGCCTTGGTTTTACATCGGATAGTGTTTAAATTGGTAACTGATTTTGGGCCATGTTTACAGTGCCTGGAGTCATGTTTCTGGTTTTTGTACACTTTTGTTTACGTTGACAACGGTTACTTCTGATAGTGATTACTTGTCTTCTGTTTAGTTCTGCTCATTGCCAGATACATTAATATTATCCGTAAGTGTTACATTAATTTTTATAATTTTTAAATATGTTTTAAAATTTTTGTCCACACTTAGGCTTTTATGGGATCCATTTGGGCTCATTGTTCCCATTGGGAACTTGGGCTCTCCTGAAATTTTTCGAAAATTTTTTTTTCTTTTGTATTATTTTTTCGAAATGTTTTAATGGATTATATTATATTATATTATATTATATTATATTATATTATATTATATTATATTATGTATCTTTGTTTTCAAGGGTTAGTGCGAGTACTATGACTGTTTATGTTCAAATTGTAATTCGAGTAAGTCTTCCTCTGATTCTCATGTTCATTGTGTTTCTTGTAGTCAGTGTACTTGCACTAACAATTGCTCTGTGTGTGCCAATTGGGATGACAAACGTTGGAGACTTGTGTCACAGTATATTGTTAGCGGTGAGAGGACCATGCCGGTCCTCTCTCTGCAGGGTCACTCTAGTTTCTCAGTCTCTTTTTCAGAGGAACAAGAACAGGGTGATGTTTCCGTGATGTATTCAAGAAGTGTGCCTCCATCGTCGCAGTCTAACGAAGAGCTAGCGGCTAAAGTGCTCATGGAAATACGACAATTGCCTAAGAGCTCCCAAGTAGGATCGACGACGTTGTCGCCCGCTAGCTCGCCCGGTGAAGCAATCATTCTTGAAATGGTTGTGACGCCGGGTTCGTCCATTGCGGTCCAAGAAAGGAGATCGGGTGATGCGAGCACTATAAACATAGAACGTGCACGTCCAGCAACTATGGATCCGAGGATAGTACGGAAGAAGCCTGTCAGTCCGGTAGCTAGCTCATCCAGGTCTACCTGGACCGCGAGCGAGAGAGTCCCCTCTCTCTTACAGCAACAGATGGGCCCAGATGTTGTTATACGTAACGTTCATCAGTCAGAGCAAAAGTCCACTCCACCTGTTCGGGATGCTCCGTTACATAGACAGTCCAGAGCGACTAGTCTATTGGCTTCCTCATCCTCACGGCAGCACACACAACCGCACCTTGGCTACATGAAGGCTGATATCCAGCTAGTTTCGCCGACCAGGGATTCCATGTTGACCAGGTCATGCCATCCGGTAGCCAGGGATACGAGGCCTTTACAGTTGGGACGTTCGCATAAAAGAAGTATGCAGGATTCAACGTCCCAGGAGCTTCCAGCAGCTAAATCACGTAAGACTGCGGCTCCACAGGCCTCGGTGACGGACTTGCTATCGCAGATAGCTCATCTCATTGCAGCATCCCAGCAGCCGTCAGAAACTTTTTCGGATCAGGAATTGTCTGAGGAAGCTGGTTCGGTTCGTTCTGCTGCAGAGTCAGAAAGGGACGACCGAGATTACCAAGTGGTCCAGCCGGATGGCGAAAGGGATTCAGCGGAGCTAGAATTTTCCCATTCTGAACAATATAAGGTAGCCGTAGATCTCATTCGGCAATACCTTCCTGATGTTGTTCCTCCAGACCCGAATGCTGCATTGTCGAATAAGAGACTGATAGCATCACTGGACACAGATTTCTTCAGTCGGATTAGGGACATGGCGCCTGAGTTTCCGACCCAGTCCAGAAATGTCACATGGACATTTGAACTCTTGAATGACGCTATATTCAATCTGGCCTCTGAGACAGGCAAGTCTGGTTTCTTATCTTCCAATGCTCTACAGCTGCCTTTCATCAATTCAAGGAATAAATTTGAAACGGCAGGACAGGGCGTTCCGAGAGTTCCTCTGCGTCTGGACGACCAGGCTGAAGACCTGGAATTGTCTTTGCTGTCGTCTATGTCTATTCCATCCAGTACGTTGGAAATGACAATCTCATCTAACAGGATCAGCTTAGACGCATTATCGTATGCAGATCACCTTACCAGATCATTATCATTACGTCTCGAAGGAAAAGAATTCCAGGATGTACAAACTTCTTTAAGAGTTCTTTCAAGGGCCATAGCATACTCTATGTATAACTCCGCCCTTTCAGTGGCAAATCTGTAGCTAGTTAGACGTGATGCTGCCCTGGCGGCATCCACTCGGGTGGATCGTAAGGTGAAAAACTCTCTTCGAGTCGCTCTGGTCTCCGGAGAGCTTCTCTTCGATGGCAAGCTTTCCATAATCTATGATCAGATTACTAAGAAAGCTACAGACTCTCTGCTGTTTAAGTCTGCTTCTAAAAAGTTGGATTCAGCGGAGCCGAGTAAGACAGGCACTTCTGGGGCGAGTACGTCCAAGGGAAGTTCCTATAGATGGTCTAATAAGTCCTCTAGGTCTTACTCCAGAGGCCGTCAAGGTAGCGACTCAGGTAGGGGTTGTAATACTGGCCGAGACAACCGGTCAGATGCCCCTAGGTCGACGGGGCGAGGTGCAGGTCGTGGAGGACATGGTTTCTCCTCCCGCAAGCCTCGCAGATCCAGGAGGTGATGGTGCAAACCTCTATCGTGTTCCAGTGGGCGGAAGGCTATCGAGTTTCTTAACTATTTGGTTGTCGATTATGGACGACCCTTGGGTTCGAGGGTGTGATTTCAGAAGGGCTAAAACTGTCCGTTAACTCGAGGTCCACGATGGACTCAGCTTCCGTCAAATCCTCAGAAGAGAGGTTCACTTCTATCAGAAGTCCAATCTCTTCTGGAGCAGAACGCGATAGAGGTCATAGAAAACCAGGAATCTCCAGGTTTCCTCTGTTTCTGTTTCCGAAACCAGACGGCTCGTTTCATCCAGTCATAGATCTGAGCTGGATAAACAAGCTGATCATGGCTACAAAATTTTATATGGAGACCATTCGATCGGTCAGAGTGAGCATTCAAGTGAACGACTATGCTGCAAGCATAGATCTCAAGGTTGTGTACTTTCACGTCATGGTACATCCGGCGTTCAGTAAGTATCTTCGCTTCGCTGTCCTAGGAGTTGTTTATCTGTTCCGAGCAATATGCTTCGGTCTGAATCTAGCGCCCTGGGCTTTCACTCGAATAATGAACTCGGTAATGACTCATTTCCAAGCTCATTCGTCTGCGGTAACATCGGCCTACCTGTACGAATTCTTCAGAGGTACGCAACGAGTTAACGCTTCAGGACGATGTTCAGAATCTGCTTCAACTGCACCGACGTCTCGGTTTTATAGTAAACGAGAAGAAGTCGGATCTGGTGCCGTCCAAGTCATTCACCCACCTGGAAATGAGCTTCGAGATGCACAACAATCCCGTTCGTCTGCCGTAAACTAGAGCAAAATTAATCAGTTGTTACGCTCACTTTTATCTTCACTGAGATGTAGTAACAGCGAGAGAATTCATGCAACTGATAGGTTTGTGTGGAGCCGCCGCGGATCTTATTCCGATGGGGCGGCTACGTACTCGACCACTCCAAATATTTCTGACTCAGAACTGGAGTGTGAAGATTCATTCGCTCGATACGAACGTCGTCTTGTCAAATCATGTGAAACAAGAGATTCAGACTTGGGCAGATATTCAGTGGTTAACTCAGGGAGTTCCACTGCAATCGCCGGATCCGAGTTTTACGATTATGACAGATGCCAGTCAAGCAGGTTGGAGCGCAACATTGAGCCCAACAGATTCGAAGTGCCAGGGTCTTTGGGATCCGCAGTTCCTAAACAAACACATAAACATCAAAGAGATGATGTCAATTTGGCTTGCGCTACATCATTGGATGAACATTATTCAGAATTCACATGTGCAAATTCTGTCCGACAATTTGACGGTAGTAGCGTATATTCAGACCCAGGGAGGCACTCATCTAGAGCATCAAGTTCTCCTATCGGTCCGTCATATTCCTGGTCGTTTGAACGTTTTGGCAGACTCCCTTTCTCAGAGGGGTCGCATGTTGCCGTCAGAATTGACTCTCAACAAACGAGTATTCAATCAGATTTGCTACCAATGGGAGCGTCCGATGATAGACTTATTTGCGATGCATCTCAACAATCAGTTGCAGACATATGTGTCGCAGTGCCCAGATCCTAAGCGTTTGCAGTAGACGCTCTCTCGATCTCTTGGGATGGAATGATAGGATGCACGTATCCTCCAGCGTCGTTGATTCAGCAGATATTGCTCAAGATAAAGCAATCTCACTGCAAACTTCTGTTGGTAGCATCTCTATCACTCCAGAGACCATGGATAAATCTACTCAGGTGTCTGTTGTGGGACGTGCCGCGGAAGCTTCCTCCACGGGAGGATCTTCTTTCGCAGGGAAAATCGCGCACACTGCATCACAACCCGCAAGGTCTCAACCTTCACGTATTTCCGTTTTTGCGGTCCTTCTTGCACGGCAAGCACTTTTCAGGACGAGAAGTGGACTCAATTTCTAACTGTAGGAGGACCCCCTCTTCGCTAAATTGAGCTGCTAAGTGGAAGATTTTCTCACGGTGGTGTAGGGATCATTCTGTTGATATTTATGATCCCTCCATTCCAGACATTGCTAATTTTCTAGTCTACCTGTTTGATGAGATCAAACTGCAGCCTGTTACCATTAAGGTTATAGGTCTATGCTATCTGATACCTATGCACATCATGATAGTTTACAGATTGGATCTAATGTCTCTTTAAGTTAGTAAAAAACTTTTCGATAAATAGACCTAGAACCCTTAGATTAATTCCAAAGTGGAATTTAGCTTGGGTTCTTCTAAAGCTAAAAGAAGCGCCATTTGAGCCTCTTGACACGGTGGACTTCAATTTCTTATCTTATAAGACAGCTTTTCTCGTAGCCTTCTCTTCGGCCAGAAGAGTTAGTGAGCTTCATGCACTATCCGTTGATGATTCTCACTATCGTAGTGTGGGTAATACTATTACTTTGACTACTAACGTTGGATTTTTGGCTAAGAATCAGGCTCCTAATAAGTATCTGGAACCTATTGTTATTAAGGCTCTTCCGTCTTCAGACGGGCACAGGCCTTTACTCTGTCCTGTTAGAGCTATACATATTTATAAACGTAGATTTGAGTTTATTAGAAAGGGACGTAAACGTTTCTTTCTGTCTCTGCTGCCAAATAGAAGGGACATTATGGTCCATTCTATTGCAAGGTGGATTCACTTAACTATCCGTACTGCTTACGAAAAATTATCTTCAACTCAGCAGTCTGTGCTTTAGATTTCGGCGCATGAAGTAAGAGCGCTATCTACATCTTGGGCTTATGCTAATAGTGTTGCTATTACAGATTTGATGAAGGCTGCATATTGGTCTCAGCCTTCCACATTCACAAATTTTTATCTTAGAAATATTGAGTCCATTTCTGGAGACCTGCATTTTTAGGTCTGTTATCTGTTGCTCAGAATGTCGTCCACTAAACAGTTGCAACTACAGTTATGCAGGCTTTCTGTTCCGGCAGTGACTCTGTCCTGCTGCCCTCTTCGCTCCTTCGCTCTTGTTGTTGTGTTTTTGATAGTGTATACATATAACATAATTTTTCAAATAAATGTTGTTTAAACTAAATTGCAAAAATTGGTTTCTGGTTTCTCAAAACAGGTGACAAACAGTTTTTGCCACAGTTTTGCAGTTTCTCAAGACAGGTGGTCCCTCAAGACAGGTGGTCTCTCATGGCAGGTCCATTATAGAGTGAAACCAGTTGGTGCATGGGCATAGTGATCTCTCAAGACATATGATCTCTCATGACAGTGGTCTCTCAAGACAGGTTTTACTGTAGTGCTGTCTGGTATTAGATTTGGCTGTTACATGAGATGACCTGGTATAGTGCTAGAAGCCCAATTTTTGGATCCAATTAACAGTATAGGTGCCATAATAAAGTTTTCATATACTTGGCAGCAGTTAATTGATGCTCGGGTTGAAGTAACTGATGTGGAGAGTGCCTCCAGTTATTCTCTTATGAACTGTAACAGTACAATTATTAATGAATAAATTCTAACAACCGAAAATAATCAACCACTGTGCCAGTTAGTCCTTTACCTAAAATGAAGAGCAGATGACACTTACAAAAGTATTTCGTGAACTGTCAGGAACAACTACAAATCTCATTTTTATGTGTACCCATACTATGTATGGTACACATAATGCCGGCATCCGGGGTGGCCATCTGTCATTCGTCCATCCTGTGTCCATCTGTCTGTCCATCCATCCATCTGTACATCTGTCTGTCTGTCGATCTGTCTGTCTGTCTGTCTGTCTGTCTGTCTGTCCGGCGTCCGTATCCATTTCTTTGGCATTCAGTAACTTGAAAAATTTTGCTTGGATTGTCAAGTTACTTTATATTAGTGTTCAGGTTACTGGTGTGCCGAGCTGTATAGTTTTTGGTGTAAATCTGATAATTTGATCCTGAGATATTAACTCTTTATCCTTCAAATTGAGAATTCTTCCAATCCCTTTGGCATGAGATAACTCAAAAAATATCAATCCAATTGTCATTGTCTGTCTGTCTGTCCATCTGTCCGGCGTCCGTATCCATTTCTTTGGCATTCAGTAACTTGAAAAATTTTGCTTGGATTGTCAAGTTACTTTATATATATCTTCAGGTTACTGATGTTCCGAGCTGTATAGTTTTTGGTGTAAATCTGTTATTTTGATCCTGAGATATTAACCCTTTATCCTTCAAATTGAAAATTTCTCCAGTCCCTTTGGCATTCGATGACTCGAAAAATATTGCTTGGATTGTCAAGTTACTTTATATTTGTGTTCAGGTTACTGATGTGCTGAGCTGTATAGTTTTTGGTGTAAATCTGATAATTTAATCCTGAGATATTAACTCTTTATCCTTCAAATTGAAAATTCTTACAATCCCTTTGGCATTCGATAACTTGAAAAATATTGCTTGGATTGTCAAGTTACTTTATATTTGTGTTCAGGTTCCTGATGTACCGAGCTGTATAGTTTTTGGTGTAAATCTGTTATTTTGATCCTGAGATATTAACCCTTTATCCTTCAAATTAAAAATTCCTCCAATCCCTTTGGCATTCGATAACTTGAAAAATATTGCTTGGATTGTCAAGTTACTTTATATTTGTGTTCAGGTTCCTGATGTACCGAGTTGTATAGTTTTTGGTGTAAATCTGTTATTTTGATCCTGAGATATTAACCCTTTATCCTTCAAATTAAAAATTCCTCCAATCCCTTTGGCATTCGATAACTTGAAAAATATTGCTTGGATTGTCAAGTTACTTTATATTTGTGTTCAGGTTACTGATGTGCCGAGCTGTATAGTTTTTGGTGTAAATCTGTTATTTTGATCTTGAGATATTAACCCTTTATCCTTCAAATTAAAAATTCCTCCAATCCCTTTGGCATTCGATAACTTGAAAAATATTGCTTGGATTGTCAAGTTACTTTATATTTGTGTTCAGGTTACTGATGTGCCAAGCTGCATAGTTTTTGGTGTAAATCTGATAATTTGATCTTGAGATATTAACCCTTTATCCTTCTAATTGAAAATTCCTCCAATCCCTTTGGCATGAGATAACTTAAAAAATATCAATCCGTTTATCATGTTACTTCATATATGTATTCAGGTTCCTGATGTGCCGAGCTGTATAGTTTTTGGTGTAAAGCTGATAATTTGATCCTGTGATATTAACCCTTTATCCTTCAAATTGAGAACTCCTCCAATCCATTTCTTCGGCATGTGATAACTCAATAAATATTAATCCTATTATCAGGTTACTTTATATATGTATTCAGGTTACTGATGTGCTGTGCTGTATAGTTTTTTATGTAAATCTAATAATTTGGTTCGGAGATATTAACCCTTTATCCATCAAATTAGGATCTCCTCCAATTCATTTCTATATGTACCCATACCATGTATGGTGTACATAATGTCGGCATCCAGGGTGGCCCTCTGTCATCCAGCTTTCTACTAGTTGCACGTATGGGTACACATCTGACGATTTTGTCTTAAAAACATAACTTGTGGACCTCATTGGAATGAACCCAATGAACTTGTTCAAATAAGAGGTCAATAAGTTAGTGGTGAGAGATCGATGCCTGTTCTCTCACCACAAGGTCACTCTAGTTTTTCAGTTTCTTTTTCAGAGGAACAAGAATATGGTGATGTATCAGTGATGCCGTCAGAAAATGTGCTGCCATCGTCGCAATCAAACATAGAGCTAGCAGCAAAAGTGCTCAGTGAAATAAGACAAGGGTCTAGGTCTCAGATCATGGGATTTATGTCCTTGTCACCAGCTAGCTCAGCCGGCGGATCTATCACTCAGAATATGGGTGGTGTGACGCCAGGTAAGTCTGTTGCGGTCGAAGAAAGGAAAAAGGGTGTTGCGAGCACTATAATATCAAAACATGCTCACCCTGTGGCGACGAAACAGAGGAAGACAGCTAGTTTTGTGGTGGGCTTATCCAGATCTTCCCGGACCACGAGTGAGAGACGCCCTTCTCTCTTTCAACAACATCTGGGGCCAGATGTTGTTCAGAATGTTCGTCAGTCGGAGCATATGTCCACGCCTCCTTCCTGGACGCTTCATCAAATAAGCTGCCGGGGTTGGCTAGTCTATCGGCTTCCAGTTCCTCTTATCAGCACACACGACCGCACATTGGCTATGTGACTACGGAGATCCAGCCTGCATCGCTGACGAAAGATTCAATGTCGTCAAGAAAGTCACGCCATCTGATAGCCAAGGAGACGAGGCCACATGAATTGGGACGTCCGCATAAGAGGATTATGTCGGACATGCTGTTCCAGGAGCACCCAGTGGCTAAGCATCAGAGAACCGCAGCTTCACAGGCCTCTGTTACGGACTTGCTATCGCAAATAGCGCAGCTCATTGCAGCAGGCTCCGGAACATCCTATGACAGTTCCTGATGTGGAACTGTCGGATGAAGCTGGGTCGGTTCATTCCTCTCCTCGTTCAGATAGGGATGACCGAGAATCTAATCTGGTCCAATCGGATGGTGAAACTGAATTGAGTGAATTGGATTATTCCCTTTCGGAGCAACACAAGGTAGCGATGGAGTTTATTCATCAATACCTTCCAGATGTTCCTTCGGATCAGAATGCTGCGACAAAGGATAAAAGACTGCTACCGTCATTAGATTCCGACTTTTTCGGCTGGGTTAAGGAAGATATTCCGGTGCAGTCTGTGCCTCAGACTTTTGAACTGTGAAATGACGCTATATTCAATCTATCCTCAGGGATGAGGAAAAGCAGTTGCTCTGGATCTGCCGTTTATTAATAATAGAAATAAATGTAGAATGGCAGGTCAGGGTATTTCAAGCGTTCCTCTGTGTTTGGACGAACATGCTGAGGACTTTGATTTGTCCTTACCTGTGTCCTTTTCTATTTGCTCGGATACAATGGAGACAACGATATATTCCAATAGAGCGAACCTAGATGCTTTGTCTTACTCAGATTACTTTACTAGAGCGTTAGCGCAATGTCTCAGTGGAAAAGAATTCGAGGACGTTCTTGCCTCATTAAGAGTTCTTTCAAGGGCTATTGCTTATTCCACATATAACTCTGCCTTATCAGTAGCTAATTTAGAGTTAATTAGACGTGATGCAGCCCTAGCGTCATCATCCCTAGTGGATGATAAGGTGAAAAACTCCCTTTGAGTCGCTCCGGTATCCAGTGACTGTCTCTTTGATGGTAAGCTTTCGTTGATCTACGATCAGCTTACTAAGAAAGCATCTGATACTCTGCTTTTGAAGTCAGTTTCCTGAGAAACTGATACAGCAGAAAAGGGTAAAGTAGGAGCTTCAGGACCAAGTTCGTCCAAAGGAAGCTGCTCTAGAGGGTATAAGAAATCCTCAAGTAGTTAACCTAGGGATCATGAAAATAGCGACTCAGGTAGGGGATGTGAGCCTGGCCGAGACTACCAGTCGGACGTCCCCAGGTCGGCGGGCCGAGGCACTGCACGGGGAGGACGTAGTTTCTCTTCCCGTAGGTCTAGCAGGTCCAAGAGGTGATGGTCAGGACCTCTATTGCAGTCCTGTTGGCAGAAGACTGACAAGGTTTCTGGAAAATTAGATTTCAATTACAGAGGACCACTGGGTCAGAGGGGTTATCTCGGACGGCATAAGGCTGTCATTCCGAGAAAAACCTCTTGTTAACACGAAGTCCATGCTGGACTCGGCTTCCGACCAACCCTCTAAAAAGAGATTCTCTTCTATCGGAGGTAAAATCTCTTTTGGAGAAAAATGCAATGGAGGTCGTAGAAAACCAGGAATCACTGTGTTTTTACAGTCACCTGTTTTTAGTACCGAAGCCAGATGGCTCGTTCCGTCCAGTAATAGGTTTGAGCTGGATAAACAAACTGATTGTGGCCCCGATGTTTTATATGGAGACCATTCGATCAGTAAGGGCGAGCATTCAGGTGAACAATTATGCATCAAACATAGATCTAAAGGATTCGTACTTTCATGTTATGGTGAATCCAGCATTCAGAAAGTACCTACGGTTCGCCGTCCTGGGGGTTGTTTATCAGTTCCGAGCGATGTGCTTCAGACTCAATCTAGCACCCTGGGCATTCACCCGAATAATGAACTCGGTAATGGCATATTTCCGGGCTCATTTGTCTGTGGTAACGTTAGCCTATTTGGACGATAATATTCAGAGATACGGCAACAAAACGTTCTTCAGAACGATGTTCAGGGTCTGCTTCTATTGCTTCGACATCTCGGTTTCATTGTAAATGAAAAGAAGTCTGATCTAGCTCCATCCAAGTCGTTCATTCACTTGGGAATGAGCTTCGAGACTCAAAACAATCTGGTTCGTCTTCTGTTACCCAGAGCGAAATTAGTCAGTTGTTATGCTTGCTTTTGTTTACAATCAGTGGTATTAACAGCGAGGGAGTTCATGCGACGATGGGACTGTGCAGAGTGGCTGAAGACCTCATTCTGATGGGCCGCTTGCACACACGTCCACTCCAGATATTTTTCATTCAAATATGGAGTGTGAAGACGCATTCGCTCGAAACAAATATTGTTTTATTGGACCAAGTAAAACAAAAGATTCAGAGTTGGGCAGACATTCAGTGGTTAACTCAGGGAGTTCTGCTGCAGCTGCCAGATCCGGCTTTCACGATTATGACGGATGTGAGTCAAACAGGTTGGGGTGCGTCCCAGAACCCAACAGACTCAAAGAGTCAGGGTCTGTGGGACCCTGTGTTCCGGGAAAAACATATAAACATCAAAGAAATGATTGTCAATATGGCTAGCGCTTTGTCATTGGATGAACATAATTCGGAATTTGCATGTTCAAATACTGTCTGACAGCTCGACAGTAGTAGCGTATATTCGGAACCAGGGAGGCACTCATTCGATTCCGCTATTCGAACTAATGGAAAGAATTCTCCTGTAGGTCTTGGAACATCATGTTCATCTATCTGTCTGTCATGTACCGGGTCGTCTGAACGTTCTAGCAGACTCGCTCTCACGGAAAGGTCGCATGTTGCCTTTGGAATGGACTCTCAACATGCGAGTATTCAGGCAGATTTACTACCAATGGGATCGACAAATGATAGTCTTATTCGCAACACATCTCAACAATCAATTGCAGACGTATGTGTCGCCATGCCCAGATCCTCGAGCGTACGCAGTAGACACTCTCTGAATTTCTTGGGACGGAATAATAGGATATGCATATCCTCCAACTCCGTTGATTCAACAGATCTTGTTAAAGATCAAGCAATCGGAGTGCAAGATACTGCTGGTAGCATCTCTGTCGTCTCAGAAACCATGGATAAATCTACTCAGGTGTCTGGTATTGGACGTTCCCCGGAAGCTTCCTCCACGGGAGGACCTACTCTTTCAGGGGAAATCTCGCACACTGCATCACAAATCGCAAGGTCTCAACCTTCACGTATTTCCGTTGTGCAGTCCTTCTTGCACGGAAGGTGCTTTACAGGACGAGCAGTGGACGCAATTTCTAACAGTAGGAGGGCCTCCTCTTCGCTAGATTATGCGGCAAAGTGGAAGGTTTTCTCTCGTTGGTGTGAGGATCAGTCGATAGATGTTTATGATCCTTCCATTCCAGACATTGCAAATTTTTTTCTGATCTACTTGTTTGACGTTCTCAAACTGTAGTCAGTCACTATTAAGGGTTATAGGTCTATGCTATTGGACACTTATGCTCATCATGATAGCTTAGAAATCGAATCTAATGTTTCTTTATCTAAGTTAGTTAAAAAAATTTTGATTAATAGGCCTAGAACCCTTAGGTTAATTCCAAAGTGGAATTTAACTTGGGTTCTGTTGAAGCTTAAAGAAGCTCCATTTGAACCTTTGGATGCTGTAGAGTTGAAATTCTTGACATATAAAAAAGTTTTTCTCTTAGCCATTGTTTCCACAAGAAGAGTTAGTCAACTTCGTGCTTTATCTATTGATGATTATCATAGTGTTGGTAATACTTTTACTTTAACTATGCATGTGGGATTTTTTGCTAAGAACCAGGCTGCTAATAAATATCCTGTGCCTATTATCATTAAGGCTCTTCCATCCTTAACAAATAGACCTTTGCTGTGTCCAGTAAGAGCTATGCACATTTATAAACGCAGATCAGAGTTTATCAGAAAAGGAAGAAAACGCTTCTTTTTATCTTTAATTCCCAATAGAAGGGACATTTCTGTTCATTCTATTGCTAGATGGATTCAGTTAGCAATTCGTACTGCTTACAAAAGTTTGTCTTGTAATCCACAGTCAGTGCTTAAGATTTCAGCGCATGAAGTTAGAGCGCTGTCCACATCTTGGGCTTATTCTAACAGTATTGCCAGGGGGCACGGTGGCATCGCGGTAACCGGTTCTCATCAGATCACCGAAGTTAAGCAACGTCGAGCGTGATTAGTAGTTGGATGGGTGACCATTTCAGCGACTGTTTCGCTCGCTCGCATTGTGTCCTTGGGCAAGGCACTTAACCCTGATTGCCTACATGGGGGCACGATGATGCTGTGTACAAAGGCGTACTGCATGTCGATGGTGCGCATGTCTTCAACCAATCTAACCCTGTCTGTGCTGTGGTGCAGAGTTACGATGTTGGAGAGCTGACAGCTGCCCGGTGGTTCTCTCCGGGTACTCTGGCTTCCTCCACCTGTAAAACTGTCAACGACATGATATGACCCTGACTGTTAATGTGCCATTAAACCCTAATAAAAAAAAAAACAAACAAAAAAAACAGTATTGTCATTACTGATTTCAGGAAAGCTGCTTACTGGACACGGCCTTCTACATTTACAAAGTTTTACCTTAGAAATATAGAGTCCATTTCAGGAGACCTTAGATGTTTAGGTCCTTTATCTGTTGCTCAGAATATCATCCACTAAACGTTTATAGCTATAGTTATGTAGGGTTTTCTGTTCCAGCAGTGACTGTCCTGCTGCCCTCTTCGTTCTGTGGCGTTTTGACCCTGAGCAAGGGGAAGGGGGGGGGGACGGTTTTCCATTATATCACTGACTTTATAGTGAAAAGCGAGGGAATACCTCCTCCAGTGTCAGTAATTTCGAGTTGGTGCTGGGATGGTTTTAAAGTATAAAGCTAATATATATTAAGGCTGTCACGAATGATCGAAAAATCGATCAACCGTCGATTGAGGTCATAATCGACGATTTATTTCAATGATCGATTATTTGACTTGACATGTGCTGTCATACTACCTTTTTGTTAAACAAAGGGGAAATATTGATTCACATGCGATTGTTTCACATAAAGGACCTATTTCGACAACAAATGTGTGTGTGAACAGGGTTAAAACATAAAACCAATATATAGCTTCAAGTCGCGGCACCACGCGAGTTAAAGTTAGCCGAAACCCAGTCATCATCGTATGCGTGATCACTCAGTTGAATTTGACCCTAGGTTTCAAAGTGTTCAAGTGTCAAACACCAATAAATAAATGAGTAAATAAATAAAATAAATATCTGGAAAGATTGAGCCTCCAAGGGAAAGCATTTTCACACTGAACAGGGGCTGAATCATTATCATTCATGGGCCAAACTTTCCGGTTTCAGCATCACTGGCTCACTGCCATTAGCGGTGATAACAATTTAACAAAAATAACATGACACTCAATGATGCCTTACTGTCAATGGCTACATTGTATTCCTTGCCAATAAGACATCATCAAGTGTTGAGTTGTTTTTGTTTTTATCAATTTGATGCTTGATAATCAATTTTAACATACGGAAAGTAAAGGGGGAAAAACTTCGAAATGCCATGTTATTTTTAAAGTATGATGATTTATTTTGTTCTCCGACGTATCGCAACTGGAAGTTTCATTTCCACGTGTAAAGCTTTGTTGACTTGACATTCCCTAAGGCTAAATTCATAATCATTACACATTGGGCACGGATAGGGCCATTAGTGAGTTGAGTATGCATTTTTCTATGATTTGAAATTTGAATCTATGCGATGTAGATTTTGTTTTGTCAAATTTTTCAAGGTTTTGTATTCGTTTGCTTCATTTACGATTAGGATATTTTAATTTTTAACCCCTCCCAAGTCATATCATAGACAAAGTCCTAGGAAACAAGACAGAAATATTAACCATAAATAATCGAATAACCGTCGATTTTTATGACAAAATAATCGATTATGAAAATTCATAATCGTGATAGCCTTAATATATATCTCATGTAATATTTTTAAAGTGTAGCTCGGTGTGAAGCATCTGTATATGTCACGTGTCATACGAGCATTAATATACAATCCTCGGACACTTTTAAATGAGTATAAAGAGTCTCATATTTTTATACTGTACCAATGACCCAGACATAGCTGGTGCTAACTCTTAAAATATAGGGCCAAACACAAATTTTGCCCCCCAATCCCCAAAATTTGCATCTAAAACCAAAGAAAACATGTCCTGAATGGCCCTCCACACTTCACCTCTACTGCGCATGCGCAGTGTCAAGGACGTTCCGAAATTGGCGCCATTAATCATTCTAAGTTTGGCCCTTCATCAGTTAACATCTGACTGATCTTTGTGCTTGTAAATCTCAGTTTAAATGATGCCAGACACATAAATATTAGTGAAATGGTGATTCTAAGGAGGATAGAGAAGGAGGAGAGGAAAAATGTGTGACAGAATATTATCAGGGCTGTAACTTAAAATTTTTTAATGAAATTATGTTAAGTTACCTATTTTCGAGGCAGCAGCCATTTTGTTGTCATTCTGATTATTTAGTTACACTGATTTTTCAGTGTTTTCCTCTCTCCCTGTCCTTTAAGTCCCCCCTTGCTATTCTCCCATGCTTTTGGCATAGTTTTTGTAATTATTATTACTAAATTTTCTTGGGAGTTTTAGCTGAATAACAGAATGAATTCTGTTCTTTTCCCCATGTTTACATCTTCACCTACGGGTGGTTAGGCGTTGTGTTCTGCATCTACCATCTGATGTTCTGCAGTTTCTTCCCTGGAAGTCTCTGTTTTGCATCAGATAGTGTATTTTTGGTAACTGATTCCGGGCCTGGGTGCCTGGAGTCTTATTTTAGTGTTTTTACATTCATTGTTTACATTTACAACAGCCCTCTGTGTGAGGGGGGATTTCTGGAAAATAATATCTTGATGTTATTTTAATCATAACTAGATACATTATTATTGTTCGTAAGTGTTGAATAAATTGTTTAAAATATTTTTTAAATTTTTGTCCACACTTAGGCTTGGGATCCATTGGGGCTCAACGTTACTTTTCAGAAACTTGGGCTGTTCTGAAAAAATATTTTTTCAAAATATTTTGATTTCAATTATTTTTTCTATATTAATGGATCATATTATTATTATGTATTTTGATTGCCAGGGGTTAGTGCGAGTACCAGGACTTGTTTTCTTTTCACATTGAAAGGATATTGATCAATTGTAATAAGAGGAAGTCTTCCTCTGACTTTTATAATCATTCTATATGTGGTCAGTGTACTCTCATTAACTCCTGTTCTGTATCGTATGATTTCGATGACAATATGGGAAGCGTATGTCACGGTATGTTAGTGGGGAATTGGACACTCCGGTCCTTTCCCCGCAGGGTCACTCTACTTTATCAATTTCTATTTCAGACGATCAAGATTAGGGTGATGTATCTGTGATGTCTTCCAACAGTGTGCCTCCGTCGTCACAATTAATGAAGGGCTAGCGGAAAAGTGCTCATGTAAATACGCCAATTGCCTAAGAGGACCCTAGTAGGTTCGACGTCCTTTGACGTCCGCTAGCTCGCCCGGTGTAGCGTCCATTCACCGAATGGTTCGGCAGCCGGGTTCGTCCGTTGCGGTCTAGAAGGAATTTTGGGGTGATGCGAGCACTATAAATCAACCAAATGCACACCCAGTGACGGCGGATCAGAGGGAGAACGGAGGAAGCCTTTTAGTCCGGTTCATAGCTCGTTCTGGACGACGAGCGAGAGAGGCCCCTTTCTCGTACAACAACATCTGGCCCCAGATGTTGTGGTACAAAATGTTTCGTATTCGGAGCATACGTCCATCGCTCGGGATGCTCCGACATATAGTCAGTCCGGAGTAGACTGTCAATAAGGCTTCCTCATTCTCATGGTAGCGCACACGACCGCTCTTGGCTACGTGACCTCGGATATCCAGTCAGCTTCGCCAGTCAGAGAATCATCGGCGACCAGGTCACACCATCCGGTAGCCAGGGACACGAGGCCTGCAGACTCTGGACGTTCGCATAGGAAGTGTGCGGGAGTCAACGTACACGGAGCTTCCGGCGGCAATGCATCGTAAGACCGCTACTGCACAGGCCTCGGGAACGGACGTGCTTTCCTAAATAGCACAGTTTATCGCAGCATCCCAGCATCAACTGAATCTGTCGCATATTTTTTATCCGACGATGCTGGGTTGGGACGCTCCGCGGAAGCGGGTACGGACGTCCGAAAATTTCATCCGGTCCGACGGGATACCGAAAGGGATTTGGAGGATTTCGAGCTTTCCCTTTTGGAACAACATATGCTGTTTTGTATGTCATCTGACTTGGTCTTCTACAGCTTCTTTCGTCGGACCAGAATGCTGCGATGCCGAATAAGAAACTGATAGCGTCGGTGGACTTAGAAATTTTTGGTTCGGTTCAGGGACATCGTCCCTCAGTTCCGACATAGTCCAATAATGTCACACAATCTTTCGAATTATTGAACGACGCTATATATATTATTATATGCTTGCTATAACCAAGCATTTCTGGTTTCTTGTTCGCAAAGTTACGGAGATGTCTTTCAAGTGTGCCTCTGTCGTCATAGTTAATGAAGAGCTAGCAGCAATAAGTGCTCATGGAATATGTTTATTGCTTAAGAGATCCCTTGTAGGATTGACGGAGTGACATTCGCTAGCTCACCCGGTGTAGCGTGCATTCATCGAATGGTTCGGCTGCCGGGTTCGTCCGTTGCGGTCTAGGAAGGAGATTTGGGTGATGCGAGCACTTTAATTACTTTAGTACTCACCCAGTGACAGCAGATTGAGGACAGATCGGAGGAAGCCTGTTAGTCCGGTTCCTGGCTTGTCCAGGTCCGTCCGGGCTGTGAGCAAGAGAGGTCCCTCTCTCGTCCAACAACATAGGGGACTGCATGTTGTGGTTCAGATATTTTACATTCGGAGCATATGTCTGTCGGTCGGGACGCTCCGTTATATTGACAGTCCGAGAGACTGTCCATAATGCTTCCTCATCCTCACAGCAGGGCACACGACCGCACATTGGCTACGTGACCTCGAGTATCCGATCAGTTTCGTCATTCAGTGATTCCACGGCGAATAGGTCACGCCATCCGGTAGCCAAGGGACACGAGGCCTATACACTCTGTTCGCTCGCATATTGGTAGTATGCACGGGGTAACGATCACAGAGCTTCCAGCAGCAATGCATTGTAGGACCGCTTCTCCTCAGGCCTCAGTGATGGACGTGCTATCCCAGTTAGCACAGTTGTTTCGCAGCATCCCAGCAATCGACAGTTTCTTGGTCGAATCAGGAATTATCCGACGGCGCTGGGTCGGTGCGGTCCGCGGTTGCATCAGGTACGGACGACCGAACGCTTTATAGGGTCCGACAGGATGGCGAAAGGGATTCGAAAGATTTCGAGTTTTCCCTTTCGTAGTATCGGAAGCTGCCATTCATATCTTCTGGCATTATCTTCCAGTGATTGTTATTTCGGACTACATTGCTGCGATGTTGGATAAGAGACTTATAGCGTCATTGGACTCGGAATTTTGGATCGGTTCAGGGACATTGTCCCTGACTTACCGACGCAGTCCAATAATTTCATTACAACATGTGTTTTATTTTTCGACGCTATATATGCATACAAGCCTGCTACCAAGCATGATAGTTTAGTTTCTTGTCCCCGTTGCTCATTTCTGCCGTTTTATCATTTATACGAATAGTTTATTTTGGCAGAGCAGGGCATACCGAGAGTTCATATGCGTCTAGACGGTGTGGTTAAAGACTGGAAATATTCTTTTTCGCCGTCTATGTCTTTTCCAACCTCAATGTTGGAAACGACAATGATGTCTAGTAGACTTAACTTAGACGCTTTATCATACGTAATCCACCTTACTGAGGCGTTATCATTACGTCTTCAAGAAAAGATTTACGGGATATTATTCTCAATGTGATTTCTTTTGAGGGCAGTAGTTTGTTCACGTATAACTCCGCCCTTCAGTGGCTGATTGGAGTTGGTTAGACGTGACGTAGCCCTAGCTACATCCACGCGCGTGGATAGTAAGGTTAAGAACTCTCTCAGAGTCGCTTCGTTCTCGGAGAAGCTTCTCTTCGACGGCAACTTTTCAGCAATCCATGAATTGCTCGATTTACACGTTCTCTTGTCTATCTAGTGTTACAAGAGATTCAGACTGGGGCAAACATTCGGTGGTTGACTCAGAGAGTGCCACTGCAGTTGCCGGACCCGAGTGTTGCAGTTATGACGGTTGCCAGTCAAACAGATTGGGATATAATATTGATCCCAACGGATTCGAAGTGCCAGGGTCTTTGGGTTCCGCAGTCTCTTAGCAACCAATTATCTTCCGCGGAATAATGTTTTTTAGGCTTGCTTTATGTCATTGCATGAACATTATTCAGAAACGCATGCCCAAATCCTGTCCGTTAATTCGACAGTAGTGGCGTATCTCCGGAACCAGGGAGGCACTCATTCGTTTCCATTATTCAATTTAATGGAAAGAATCCGTCTGTTGGTTATAGTACACCAAGTTCTGTTTCGGTCCGTCATATTCCGAGTCGTCTGATTGTTTTACTGGACTCCCGTTCACTTAGGGGTCGCTTGTTGCTGTCAGAATGGACTCTCAACAAACAAGTATTCAATCAGATTTGCTATCTATGAGAGCGCCCAATGATGATTTATTTACGACACAGCTTACTAATCAATTGCAGAAGTATGTGTTGGCTTGTCCGGATCTCTGAGCTAATTTTCCCTCATGTCCTAGGCCCTCCAGCCTTTTTTCTATTCAGCTAAGTCTGGGTCATTGGTACAGAATAAAAATGTTAAAAAATTTATAGTAATTCATATATTTTTTATACTTACCAATGACCCAGACAGGGATGGCCCTTCCATGAGTTGGGAACTTATACCTCCCTGCTGATTACATTACACTTTCCAGGCACTGGTTGTAAGAATGAAGATTTGGCGCAATTTCGGTACTTCCTTGACACTGCGCATGCACAGTGGACAAAAGTATGGAGGACCACATAGGACATTTATTTTTTGGATTTTGATGCAAATTTTGGGGATTGGAGGGGCAAAATTTGTGTTTGGCTCTAGAATTTTAAGAGTTAGCACCAGCTAAGTCTGGGTCATTGGTAAGTATAAAAAATATATAAATTACTATAAATTTTTTAACTTTCTGTCACCCATCCAAGTGTGCTACCATTGGCATGCTCCATGGAGCATATAGAGCTAGCTGCTGTGCTCATTATTGCAAGAGTTCGGGTCTTTTGTTAAGGGTTTTAATCTCTTGCAAGCAGGTAGCTCAACCGGTGAAGTGGTACTCTGTCCATGGGTGCCGTGATGCCGGGTAAGTCTGTTGCGGTCATAAGAAGTGGATGTGGGTAGAGTGGGCACTATAATATAAATAGATCACCCAGCAACAACGGAAATAGGGAGGAAACAGAGAGGAAGTCAGCAAGTTCTTGTACTCGACGAGGTCTGAAAGACCGCAAGCAGGAGAGGCCTCCCTCTCTTATCTAGCAACGTCTGGGGTCAGATGTTGTTTTGAGAAACTTGCACAAGCCGGAGCATATGTCCGCCCTCCATTCGGGACGCTCTGTTTAGTCTGCAGCCGGGGTCAGCTTCAGTCAAGGCTTCATCCGCTATGTTTCACAAGGCTGAAATGAAGTTTACTTGTTGGAAACTTGCAGGAGACGGAGCATATGTCTGCCTGCTGTTCGGGATGCTTCGTCTAGTCTGCAGCCAGGGTCGGCTTTAGTCATGACTTCCTCCGCTACATTATTTAAGCACACACGACCACATCCTAGCCACGCTACTTCGGATATCCAGCCTGTTGCAGGCAGAAGGAACCACTTTTTGCCCGTGATGTCGGACCATCTGATAGCTAGGGAGAGGAGACCTCGATCATCGGGACTTCCGGAGAAAGGATCCATTTCTGACACACCGTCCCAGGAGTAGCATGCGGCTAAGGAATGGAAGACCGCTGCTCCCCAGGCCTCGATGACAGACTTGCTGTCACGTCGCAGATTGCGCAGCTGATCGCAGCATCAAAGCAAGTGTAGATGCAGCCTCCCTCAGACTCAGAATATGAGCTGTCGGACGGTGCTGGGTTGGTCCAGTCATTTGTTCACGCAGATGCAATGGACCGAGATTCGCAACTGATTCTCTCGGATGGTGAAAGGGATAAGGAAGAGGATTACCCTTCCCTTTCAGAACGGTACATGGTTGCGATGGCTTTCATCCATCAATACTAACCTGATTTTGTTCCGCCGAATTAGAATGCTGCAATGACGAGAGAAACAACTGGCGTCATTGTACGCAGACTTTATCCGGACAAAAGATGAAGTCCTTTCTTTTCCGGTTCAGTTTATGCAGGTGTCGCAGGCCTTCGGCCATTTAGACAATGCCATATTTATTCTCTTGAGTCTGAGGAAGAAGGCGGTTTCTTATCTTCATCTTCCATATACATACCGTTTTTTGGACCACGTTCATTTAAAAACGGTCAGGAAAGATGTTCAGAGAGTTCTTCTGTGTTTGGATGAGCAGGCTGGGGATCCAGAGGTATCCTAACGTGTATCATTAGCACCAGCTAAGTCTGGGTCATTGGTAAGTATAAAAAATATATAAATTACTATAAATTTTTTAACTTTCTGTCACCCATCCAAGTATGCTACCATTGGCATGCTCCATGGAGCATATAGAGCTAGCTGCTGTCCTCATTATTGCAAGAGTTCGGGTCTTTTGTTAAGGGTTTTAATCTCTTGCAAGCAGGTAGCTCAACCGGTGAAGTGGTACTCTGTCCATGGGTGCCGTGATGCCGGGTAAGACTGTTGCGGTCATAAGAAGTGGATGTGGGTAGAGTGGGCACTATAATATAAATAGATCACCCAGCAACAACGGAAATAGGGAGGAAACAGAGAGGAAGTCAGCAAGTTCTTGTACTCGACGAGGTCTGAAAGACTGCAAGCAGGAGAGGCCTCCCTCTCTTATCTAGCAACGTCTGGGGTCAGATGTTGTTTTGAGAAACTTGCACAAGCCGGAGCATATGTCCGCCCTCCATTCGGGACGCTCTGTTTAGTCTGCAGCCGGGGTCGGCTTCAGTCAAGGCTTCATCCGCTATGTTTCACAAGGCTGAAATGAAGTTTACTTGTTGGAAACTTGCAGGAGACGGAGCATATGTCCGCCCGCTGTTCAGGATGCTTCGTCTAGTCTGCAGCCAGGGTCGGCTTTAGTCATGGCTTCCTCCGCTACATTATTTAAGCACACACGACCACATCCTAGCCACGCTACTTCGGATATCCAGCCTGTTGCAGGCAGAAGGAACCACTTTTCGCCCGTGATGTCGGACCATCTGATAGCTAGGGAGAGGAGTCCTCGATCATCGGGACTTTCGGAGAAAGGATCCATTTCTGACACACTGTCCCAGGAGTAGCATGCGGCTAAAGAATGGAAGACTGCTGCTCCTCAGGCCTCGATGACGGACTTGCTGTCGCATCGCAGATTGCGCAGCTGATCGCAGCATCAAAGCAAGTGTAGATGCAGCCTCCCTCAGACTCAGAATATAAGCTGTTGGACGGTGCTGGGTTGGTCCAGTCATTTGTTCACGCAGATGCAATGGACCGAGATTCGCAACTGATTCTCTTGGATGGTGAAAGGGATAAGGAAGAGGATTACCCTTCCCTTTCAGAACAGTACATGGTTGCGATGGCTTTCATCCATCAATACTAACCTGATTTTGTTCCGCCGAATCAGAATGCTGCAATGACGAGAGAAACGACTGGCGTCATTGTACACAGACTTTATCCGGACAAAAGAGGAAGTCCTTTCTTTTCCGGTTCAGTTTATGCAGGTGTCGCAGGCCTTCGGCCATTTAGACAATGCCATATTTATTCTCTTGAGTCTGAGGAAGAAGGCGGTTTCTTATCTTCATCTTCCATATACATACCGTTTTTTGGACCACATTCATTTAAAAACAGTCAGGAAAGATGTTCAGAGAGTTCTTCTGTGTTTGGATGAGCAGGCTGGGGATCCAGAGGTATCCTTACGTGTATCATTCACTATTCGCTCAGACGCAATTGAGATGGCAATTTCTTCAAATAGAGCGAATTTGGATGTAATGTCTTACGCAGATCACCTTACAAGAGCTATGTCGCAACGTCTCAAGGGAAAGGAATTTGAGGATGTTCGTACCTCTCTTAGAGTTCTTTCCAGGGCAATTATATATACCACATATAACTCCGCCCTAACAGTGGCTAATCTCCTCCCGTAAGCCTCGCAGGTCATACAGGTGATGGTTTAGACCTCTATTGCTGGCCAGTTGGTGGAAGGTTATTAAGCTCCGCAAAATACTGGATAACAATCACAAAAGATCGGTGGGTGCGAAGTGTAGTCTCATGACGGCTTACGGCTATCATTCCGAGAAAAGTCCCCACTATCAAGTTGTCCACATTGGACAAATTCTTGCATAAGAGAGTTTCTCCTACTAGAGGTATAAGCGCTCTTATCAAAGGAAGCAATACAGGTTGTCGAGAATCAGGATTCTCAAGATTTTTACAGTCACCTGTTCCTCGTACTGAAGCCACCAGACAGCTCGTTCTGACCAATAATAGACTTGAACTGGATAACAAGCTTATCACGGCTCCAAAAATTTATTTATGGAGTCCATCTGGTCGGTAAAAGCGAGCGTTCGAGTGATCGACTATGTGGCAAGCATAGATCTAAGGATGCATACTTTCATGTCCTGGAACATCCGGCATTCTAAAAGTACCTTTGGTTCGCCGTACAAGGGAAGGTGTATCAGTTCAGAGCAATATGCTTTGGTCTGAATCTGCCCCCCTGGGCGTTCACTTGAACAATGAACTTAGTAATGTCATACTTTCAAACTCATTCGCCTGCGGTAATGTCGGCTTACTTGGATGACCCAGAGGGATACGGAAACAGAATTATTCTTTAGAACGATGTTCAGAGTCTGCTTCTATTACTCCAACATCTCGGTTTCATCGTAAACAAGAAAAAGTTGGATCTAGCTCCGTACAAGTCACCTATTCACTTGGGATTGAGCTTTGAGACTCACAACAATCAGGTTTGTCTGCCGTTACTCTGAGCAAAATTAGTCAGTTATGCTCGCTTTTGTCTACACTCAGAGGCATTAATAGTGAGAGAATTCATGCGACTATTGGAGCTGTGCGGAGCGGCTGTGGATCTCATTCTGATAGGCTGTCTGTGTGCACGTCCCCTGTAGATATTCTTCACTCAGAACTGGAGTGTGAAGATACTTTCGCTTGAGCCAGTAGTGTTTTAACGGACCTAGGAAAACAAGGGTTCAGATTTGGGCTGATATTCAGCGGTTAATTCGGGGAGTTCCCCTGCAACTGCCGGGTCTGGCTTTCATGATTATGACAGATGCCAGTCAGACGGGTTGGGGCAAGACCCTAAGCCCCGCAGATTTGAAGTGTCGGGGTCTTTCGGACCCTCGGTACCAGGAGAAACACTTAAACATCAAGAGATGATGTCAATATGGCTAGCGCTACAACACATAATAATGGACGTCCATGTTCAAATTTGGTCGGACAACTCAACAGTAGTAGCATACATTGGGAACCAGGTTGGCACCCATTCATTTCCATTATTTCAACTAACGGAGAAGATTTTCCTATACATCATGAATCATCATGTTCAACTTTCTACCCCTCATATACCGGGTCGTCTGAACGTACTAGCAGACTCGCTCTCTCGGAAAGGTCGCCTGTTGCAATTGGAGTGGACACTCAACAAGCGAGTATTTGGGCAGATTTGCTACCAGATAGATCTGTTTGGGATGCACCGGAACAATCAGTTACCGTCGTTTTTGTCGCCATGCCCAGACCATTGAGTGCATGCAGTAGATGCTATGCCAATCTCATGGGGATGGATGATAGGATACGCGTATCCTCCAATTCATTTGATTCAGTAGATTATGTTTAAGATCAAACAGTCTCATTGTGAATCCTACTAATAGCACCTCTGTTGTCACAGAGACCTTGGATTAGTCTTCTCAGGTGTCTGTTATGGGACGTTTCCTGGAAGCTTCCTCCATGAGAGGATCTTCTTTATCATGGGTTTTTGTTCTTCATGTCCTTCTCTGCCCATAGTGGCATAGTGGAGTCGGTTAAACGTGAGGGAAGCATTGTGGTTCCTATATTATAATATGAATAACACAAGAACGATTAAATAATGTGGGTGAGGAGGATTCAATATGACTTTGAATCCCCCCCCCCTCCCTCCCCACACACACACACACACACACCACAATGTGTTTAGAGGCGATTACCGGGCAAGACGTAGTTTTCTTCCCGCAAGCCTCGTTTTAGTTTAAATACATGCATGCATTTCTTCACTTTTCGATTGGCGGCTGGTCGTGTGCTATGGTGACCTCATGGGCACATCCACTGTTTAGTTGGATTGGTTTCCTGTGATTATTCGTCTATATGTCATATATGAGCACATATTTCATCATAATTAAATTGGTAGTCTTTGGGTATCTCGGAGGCTGCATAACCAGTTAACTGGTATTCAGATGATTACATGCGGGATTTTAATGTGCACGCGCATAATAATTAGGCTGATGCTTTATTGTATATTATGGACCTTTGAAATTATGAATTATTTCCGGGGTCGGTCCATGTCGGAGCCTGTTAATCATACCTACTTCCATTTCTAGATCCAGGTTTTTATTAATGTCCATAGCCTTAACTTCTGAAGTGGCATAAGCACCATTTAGTAATAATAAATTAATACCTGAGTGCCTGTTTGATGAATATTTATATTGTTTTTTGGTAACACTTGTTATGTGTACCCATACTATGTATGGTACACATAATGCCGGCATCCGGAGTGGCCATCCGTCTTCGTCCATCCTTTGTCCGTCCGGCGTCCGTATCCATTTCTTTGACATTCGATAACTTGAAAATTATTGCTTGGATTGTCAAGTTACTTTATATTTGGGTTCAGGTTACTGATGTGCCGAGCTGTGTAGTTTTTGGTGTAAATCTGATAATTTGATCCTGAGATATTAACTCTTTATCCTTCAAATTGAGAATTCTTCCAATCCCTTTGGCATGAGATAACTCAAAAAATATCAATCCAATTGTCATGTTACTTTATATATACCTTCAGGTTACTGATGTTCCAAGCTGTATAGTTTTTGGTGTAAATCTGTTATCTTGATCCTGAGATATTAACCCTTTATCCATCAAATTGAAAATTCCTCCAATCCCTTTGGCATTCGATAACTTGAAAAATATTGCTTGGATTGTCAAGTTACTTTATATTTGTGTTCAGGTTACTGATGTGCTGAGCTGTATAGTTTTTGGTGTAAATCTGATAACTTTATCTTGAGATATTAACCATTTATCCTTCAAATTGAAAATTCCTCCAATCCCTTTGGCATTCGATAACTTGAAAAATATTGCTTGGATTGTCAAGTTACTTTATATTTGTGTTCAGGTTACTGATGTGCCAAGCTATATAGTCGTTGGTGTAAATCTGATAATTTGATCCTGAGATATTATTAACCCTTTATCCTTCAAATTGAAAATTCCTCCAATCCCTTTGGCATTCGTTAACTTGAGAAATATTGCTAGGTTTGTCTAGTTACTTTATATTTGTGTTCAGGTTACTGATTTGCCATGCTGTATAGTTTTTGGTGTAAATCTGATGATTTAATCCCGAGATATTAACCCTTTATCCTTCAAATTGAAAATTCCTCCAGTCGCTTTGGCATGAGTTAACTCAAAAAATATCAATCCGATTGTCATGTTACTTCATATATGTGTTCAGGTTACTCATGTGCTCAGCTGTATAGTTTTTGGTGTAAAGCTGATAATTTGATCCTGTGATATTAACCCTTTAGCCTTCAAATTGAGAACTCCTCCAATCCATTTCTTCGACATGCGGTAACTCAAAAAATATTAATCCGATTATCAGGTTACTTTATATATGTATTCAGGTTACTGATGTGCTGTGTTGTATAGTTTTTTATGTAAATATAATAATTTGATCCGGAGATATTAACCCTTTATCCATCAAATTAGGCACGCCTCCAATCCATTTCTATATGTACCCATACCATGTATGGTGTACATAATGTCAGCATCCGGGGTTCCCTCTGTCATACAGCTTTCTACTAGTATGGGTACACATCTGACGATTTCATCGGCCTATTTTTCTGATTCCAGAAGATTCCTTCAAAACAAAAGGGGGCGGGGTGATTTTTTACCTCTCCTCTGGCTTGATAGGTATGTAACTATAAAGGAAGCTGTTTTGTCCGTAATTATATACTGCATACAGCTGGAGTTTTATTGTGTATGACGTATGTTTGTGGGAGATATTCTCTCATTCTCAAATATGCCATCCCAATTTTTGGGGCTTTGTCCGGGCTAACCTTAAAAATTGGAAACTCGTTATATCCAATTAGCATAGTCTCCATGCTAAGTATACAGAATTGAACTGGGCTCCTTTTGTATGATATGTCTTCTCTATTACTGCATAGAAAGAAATACATGTAATTCCTAATAATTTTAATTTCCTTTCACCTTGGATTACAGGATTGGAACTATGTTGATATACTAATTCTGAAGTCCTAGGCCCTCCACCCTTTTACGATTCAGCTAGTCTGGGCCATTGGTTTACAGTGTAAAAATATTATTAATTTACATTAATTTGTATAGTTTTATACTTACCAATGGCCCAGATGGAGATGGCACTCATACCTCCCTGTTGAATTTTTATGTCGAACTCTCTTTTACAAAGAATGATGTTGGTGCCAATTTCGGTTACTTCCTGACATCTGCGCATGTGCGGAGATTAAGTGTATGGAGGGCCAGATAGGATTTTTAGCTCAACTTGACAAAGTCAATTCCCATCACTTCTCGTCCATTGGCATACGTCCGTATGTATGAACGTTAGTTAGTACGTTAGTACATACGTCTACAATTTCCTTTGGCACACCTCACAGGTCGCATTTATGATCAGATCACTTTGAAACTTGGTATGCTTGTTTGGGGTGACCTCTAGATGGGAGCTATCGATTTTCTTCAATTTCTGTCAAAAAATGTTGCCGCGGCCAACGTTCTTAGAACTTAGTTTAGTCAAACCTCAATATTTCCATTTGGCACACCCTACAGGGCACATTTATGATCAGATCACTTTGAAACTTGGTATGCTTGTTTGGGGTGACCTCTAGATGGGAGCTATCGATTTTCTTCAATTTCTGTCAAAAAATGTTGCCGCGGCCAACGTTCTTAGAACTTAATTTAGTCAGACCTCAATATTTCCCTTTGGCACACCCTACAGGGCACATTTATGATCGGATTGCTTTGAAACTTGGTATGCTTGTTTGGGGAAACCTCTAGATGGGAGCTATCGATTTTCTTCAATTTCCGTCGAAAAATGTTGCCGCTGCCCACGTTCTTAGAACTTAGTTTAGTCAGACCTCAATATTTCCCTTTGGCACACCCTACAGGGCACATTTATTAGCTCAACTTGACAAAGTCAAGCTGAGCTATTGCAATCACTTCTCGTCCATCGGTGTAAGTATGTACGTACATCCACAATTTCCTTTGGCACACCTCACAGGTCGCATTTATTTTCATTTCCTTTAAAAAATCATTGTCGTTTTCACCAGCCTTTGAACTTAACTGCATTTGTGTAGCAACTTATCCCTTTTGCACTCGCTTCAGGGTATATTTATGAATTTCCATCAAAAAGAGAAAAAAACATTGCCACAAGCAATGACATTCAAACTTAGTGCATTTGTGCATTAACAGCTTCCTTTGGCATGCCTCAGAGGGTGCATTCATTATCAGGTTGTTTTGAAAGGATGCAGGATGACAAAGATAGGAGCTATCGATTTTCTTTTCATTTCCATCAAAAACTGTTGCTGTTCGCAACAGTCTTTGAATTTATTGCATTTGTGCATCAACATTCCTCTTTGACATGCCCTACAGGCCACATTTATCAGGATTTTTTTTTTAACTTAGTGTGCTCATTGGGCGAGACCTTTAGATAAGAGCTATTGGTTAGCATTCATTCCTGTGAAGAAAGTTGACATTTACAGTAACCTCTGAACTTACTGCATTTGTGTATCAACATTCTTCCTTTAGCCAGTCTTACAGTTTACAATTATAAATTCAAGGATTACTTTGACGTTGTGCACACACAATGCTGTTATGTTGAAATTTCACCAAATGACATTGGTACCAATGATCTTCAATTTTGCCATTTCATTTATAACTTACCAGGTTCAAGTTTGTCAAGTTGAGCTACAGTGTCATTGATACTTTCATTAATTTTCGGTTTTGCAAGCAAATTTTGGGTATTGGGGGGGGGGGGGGTTCTAAATTTATGTTTGGCCCTTAATAAATTTGAGTTAAGCACCACCTAGTCTGGGCCATTGGTAAGTATAAAAATATACAAATTACTGTAAATTTATAATTTTTTGCTCAACTTGACAAAGTCAAGCTGAACTATTGCCATCACTTCTCGTCCGTAGGGGTACGTTAGAACGTACGTCCACAGTTTCCTTTGGCACACCTCATAGGTCGCATTTATGATCAGATCGCTTTGAAACTTGGTATGCTTGTTTGGGTGACTTCTAGATGGGAGCTATCAATTTTCTGCAGTTTCCGTAAAAAAATGTTTCCGCGGCCAACGTTCTTAGAACTTAGTTTAGTCAAACCTCAATATTTCCCTTTGGCACTCCCTACAGGGCATATTTATAATTGGAACACTTTGAAACTTGGTATGCTTGTTTGGGGTGACCTCTAGATGGGAGCTATCGATTTTCTTCAATTTTTCTTCAATTTCCATCAAAAAATGTTGCCGTGGCCAACGTTCTTAGAACTTTGTTTAGTCAGACGACCTCAATATTTCCCTTTGGCACTCCCTACAGGGCACATTTATGATCGGGTTGCTTTGAAACCTGGAATGCTTGTTTAGGGTGACCTCTAGAAGGAGCTATCGATTTTTTTCCATTTCCGTCAAAAAATGTTGCCGTGGCCAACGTTCTTAGAACTTAGTTTAGTCAGAAGACCTCAATATTCCCCCTTGGCACACCCTAAAGGGCACATTTATGATCGGACTGCTTTGAAACCTGGTATGCTTGTTTGGGGTGGCCTTTAGATGGGTGCTATTGATTTTCTTTCATTTCCGTCAAAAAATGTTGCCGCGGCCAACGTTCTTAGAACTTTGTTTAGTCAGACCTCAATATTTCCCTTTGGCACACCCTACAGGGCACATTTATGATCAGATTGCTTTGAAACGTGGCAGGCTTATTTGGGGTGACCTCTAGATGGGAGCTATCGTTTTTCTTTCATTTCCATCAAAAAATGTTGCCGCGGCCAACGTTCTTAGAACTTTGTTTAGTCAGACCTCAATATTTCCCTTTGGCACACCCTACAGGGCACATTTATGATCAGATTGCTTTGAAACCTGGCATGCTTATTTGGCGTGACCTCTAGATGGGAGCTATTGATTTCCTTCCATTTCCGTCCGTCAAAATATGTTGCCGGTGGCAACGATCGTTGATCTTAGTTTAGTCAGGCATCAATATATTCCTTTGGCATGCCTAAAAGGGCACATTTATGACCAGATCGGTTTGGAACTTTGTATGCTTGTTTGGGGTTACCTCTTGATGGGGGCTATTGATTTTCATAAAAAAATGTTGCCACTGGCAATGACCTTTGATGAACTTAGTAAAAACTTAGTGCAGTTAAGCATCAGTATTTCCCTTTGACACACCCTGCAGGGCACATTTATGATTGGATCGCTTGCAAATTCGGTGTGCTTGTGAGGGGTGACATCTATATGGGAGCTGTCGATTTTCTTCCATTTCTGTCAAAAAAATGTTGCCACTGACCTTTGAACTTAGTTTAGACAGACCTCAATGTTTCCCTTTAACACACCCTTTAGGGCACATTTATGATCGGATCACTTTGAAACTTGGTATGTGTGTTCGGGGTGACCTCTATATGTGAGCTATATGTGAGCTATTGCTCTTTTTTCATTTCCATAAAAAGTTATTGTCGTTATCACCAGCCTTTGAACTTACTGCATTTGTGCATCAACTTATCCCTTTTGGACTCTCTGCTGGGTATATTTATGAATTTCCATAAAAAAAACCCCAAAACCATTGCCACAAGCAATGACCTTCTACTTAGTGCATTTGTGTATTAACATCTTCCTTTGGCATGCCTCCGAGGGCACATTCATTATCAGGTTGTTTTGAAACTTTGTAAGCTTATGCAGGGTGACAAAGATAGGAGCTATTGATTTTCTTTTCATTTCCATCAAAAACTGTTGCTGTTAGCAACAATCTTTGAATTTATTGCATTTGTGCATCAACATTCTTTGACATGGCATGCAGGTCACATTTATCATAGGATTGTTTTTGAACTTGGTGTGCTCATTAGGCAAGACTTTAGATAAGAGCTGTTGATTAGCATTCATTTCTGTGAAGAAAGTTGCCATTTACAATAACCTCTGAACATACTGCATTTGTGTATCAGCATTCTTCCTTTAGCCAGTCTTACAGTTTACATTTAAAAATGCATGGATTACTCTGATGCTGTGCACACACAATGCTGTTATGTTGAAATTTTATCAAATAACATTGGTACCAATGATCTTCAATTTTTCCATTTCATTTATAACTTAATAAGTTCAAGTTTGTCAAGTTGAGCTACAGTGTCATTCACACATTCATTTTTCTATCCCATTTATTTTCAGGTTGCAATAACCTGTCTATCCACTGTTCTTTCTGCTGACTTTAAAGCATCAGAAATCGAGGTTGGTGTTGTCACAGTGGACAATCCAAAATTCAGGTAATTATCAACCGTCCAGTAGTTTAACTCTTTGAGTGCTAGACGTCACTATTACGGCTCTACAGAAAAGTTCTGAAATTAGTACTAATTTGTTATTGGTTCAGCAGTGGAAGAAAAATATTAATATAAAACTGTTTTGTTACAATTTATTGGAGAGTGCCAAATGGCACTCTCCAATGAATTGTAACTAAACAATTGTTTATGAGCAACATCTTGCTAGACTAAGGCTCCTTTTGCTAGTAGTATGATATTTAAAAAAAAAATACTGTTATAAATGACCATTGAAAAGTAATTTAGCACTAACAGTTAATAACAGCATGTTGAGAGTGCATTGATGCTAAAACACATTCGGAATGGAATCTCCACAATCCTCACTCTGTTATTGTGGGAAAAAGTTTATGCAGAACGTACACAGTTCCAGCCTATGAACATCAGGGTTCAACATGGGCGTCCATTGGCTGAAACTTTCTTTGTGATCCCAATGCTTTTTCACCAAATTAGTGTTTTGTATGGAAGAAAGCTCTATTCCATGCAAGTTTTTATGATAGTCTTTTCTCCATGTATTATAATTTCTTGTCATCATTTAAAGCATATATATAAATTGTGTGCTCTTATCAGTAGCTACTGTCACGATTAGCAATTGTGCAGAAATACATGACCTTAAACGCCAGTAAATAAATCAGTGGCTACCAGATTTCAAATTGAATTTTGTTCAGGAAAATTAATTTGTTACAAATTGCTGGAAAAAATTGCTATCGGTTTTATCATGGGGTACTTTTTGGGGACTTTGAAAAAGTGCTGAGTCAGCATTTTTTAACACTGGGTAATGGGAAAAACATGTAAGACTACATTTTTATATTGTACCAATGACCCAGACATAGCTGGTGCAAACTCTAAAATATCTAGGGCCAAACACAAATTTTGCCCCCCCCCCCCCCCCACACCAATCCCCAAAATTTGCATCAAAAACCGCAAAATAGATGTCCTATATGGTCCTCCATACTTTTACTCCTCTGTGCATGTGCAGTGTCAAGGAGGTCTCGAAATTGGTGCCAAATGTCATTCTTTGTTTGGAACTCAATTCAGTTGCATCTTACTGATATTTGTGCTTGTAAATCTCAGTTTTTATGATGCCAGACACATAATTATGAGAGAAATGGTGGATATAAGGAGGAAATAGAAGGAGGAGAGGAAGAAACTGTGGAAGGAAATGTTCAGGGATGTAACTTATAATTTTTTTACGAAATTATTTCATGTTTCCTATTTTCGAGGCATGGCCCTGTTGTGGTCATTCTTGCTATGAATGTTCCATTATTTGATCAGTGTTTCCTCTCTCCCTTTCCTTTATTCCCCCCTAGCTATTCTCCCTTGCTTTTGGCTTATTTTTTGTAATGTTTATTACTAAAATTTCTTGGGAGTTTTGGCTTGGAAACAGAATTATTTTCTGTTTTTTCCCCATGTTTACGTCTTCACCCTTGGGTGTTTTGGTCTGCATCTACCATCTGATGTTCTACAGTTTCTTCTTTGGAAGCCTCTGTTTTGCATCAGATAGTGTTTAAATTGGTAACTGATTTCGGGCCATGTTTACCAGTTCCTGGAGTCATGTTTCCGGTTTCTTTACAATTTTTGTTTAGGTTGACAACGGTTACTTCTGATAGTGATTACTTGTCTTCTGCTTAGTTCACTTCATAGCAAGATACATTAATATTGTTCGTAAGTGTTACATTAATTTTTTGAAATGATTTAAAATTTTTGTCCACACTTAGGCTTTTTTGGGATCCATTTGGGCTCATTGTTCCCATTGGGAACTTGGGCTCTTCTGAAAACATTTTTTTCAAAATTTTTTTTCTTTTTGAATTATTTTTTCGTATGTATCTTTGTTTTCAAGGTTTAGTGCATGTTCTATGACTGTTTGCATTTTTCACAATGAAAGATTATTGTTCAAATTGTAATGGGAGGAAATCTTCCTCTGATTCTCATGATATCTGTATTAATTGTAGTCAATGTACTTACACTAACCCTTGTTCAGTGTGTATCAATAGGATGACAAACGTTGGAAATGTGTGTCACGGTAGGTTGTTAGCGGGGAGAGGGCCATGCCGGCCCTCTCTCCGCAGGGTCACTATAGTTTTTCACCCTCTTTTTCAGAGGAACAAGAACAGGGTGATGTTTCCGTGATGTCGTCCAGAAGTGTGCTTCTGTCAATGACAATCAAATGAAGAGTTATTGGCAAAGTGCTCATGCAGATACGTCAATTGCCTGGAGTTCCCTAGTAGGATCGATGACTTTGGCGTCCGCTAGCTCACTCGGTGTTGCGACCATTCACCGAATGGCTCAGCACCCGGGTTCATCTGTTGCGGTCCAGGAAGGAGATTTGGGTGTTGCGAGCACTATAAAAATACAACGTGCACACCCAGTGACAACGGAACAGAGGATGGTACGGAGGAAGCCTGTTAGTCCAATTCCTAGCTCGTCCAGGTTTATCCAGACCGCGAGCGAGAGAGGCCCCCTCTCTCTTACATCAACATCTGCGCCACGATGTTGTTGTATGTTCGTTTGTTAGTCGGAGCATACGTCCACTCCTCCTGCTCGGGATGCTCCGTCACATAGACAGTCGGACTCGGCTGTTCTATTGGCTTCCTCATCCTAACGTTAGCACACAGGACCGCATCTTGGCTATGTGACCACAGATTTCCAGGGGACGTTCGCATATTATATAAATGCAGGAATGAACGTCCCTGGAGCTCCAGCTTCGCCGACCAGGGAATACACGTCGTCCAGGTCACTCCATCTGCTAGCCAAGGACACCAGGCCTTTCCAGTTGGGACGTTCGCATATTATATAAATGCAGGAATGAACGTCCATGGAGCTTCCAGCAGCTAATCACGCATGACTGCGGCTCCACAGGCCTCACTGAGGAGCATAACAGGGTGATGTTACCGTGATGTCTTCGAAAAGTGTGCTTCCATCGTCACAGTCAAATGAAGAGCTAGCAGTAAAAGTGCTCATGCAGATACGTCAATTGCCTAAGAGGTCCCAAGTAGGATCGACGGCTTTGGCGTCCGCTAGCTCGCCCGGTGTAGCGACCATTCACCGAATGGCTCGGCACCTGGGTTCGTCCTTTGCAGTCCAGAAAGGAGATTTGGGTGATGCGAGCACTATAAAATACAATGTGCACACCCAGTGACGATACATCAATTGCCTTGGGTTCAGATGTTGTGGTACATTACGTTCCTTAGTCGGAGCATACGTCCACCGCTCAGGACGCTCCGTTATATAGACAGTCCGGAGTGACTGCTCTATCGGCTTCCTCATCCTCGCGGCAGCACACACGACCGCACTTTGCCTATGTGACCAGTGATATTCAACTAATCTTGCCGACCAGGGATTCCACGGCGACCAGGTCACTCCATCCGGTAGCCAAGGATAAGAGGCCTTCATATTCCGGATGTTCGCATTGAGATATATGCACATGTCAACGTCCAAGGAGCTTCCAGCGGCTAAATCCCGTAAGACCGCGGCTCCACAGGCCTCCGTTACGGACGTGCTATCCCAGATAGCACAATTATCGCTGATAGCACAAATTATCGCAGCATCCCAGCAACCGACAGAAACTCTGTCAGATCAGGAATTATCCGAGGAAGCTGGGCTGGTATGTTCCACTGCAGGTTCACGCACGGACAACCAAGATTTACTAGTGGTCCAACAGGATGGCGAAAGGGATACAAAGAAGTTGTAATATTTTTATACTGTACCAATGACCCAGACTTAGCTGGTGCTAACTCTAAAAAATCCAGGGCCAAACACAAATTTTGCCCCCCAATCCCCAAAATTTGCATCTAAAACCAAAAGAAATCATGTCCTATAGGACCTCCATACTTTCCCCTTACTGTGCATGCACTGTGTCAAGGACGTTCAGAAATTGGCGCCAATTATCATTCTCTGTTTGGCCCTTCATCAGTCAACATCTCACTGATCTTTGTGCTTGTAAATCTCAGTTTAAAGGATGCCAGACACGTAATTATTGGAGAAATGGTGATTCTAAGGAGGATATAGAAGGAGGAGAGGAAAAAGGAGTGACAAAAAATAATCAGGGCTGTACTTAAAATTTTTTATGAAATTATGTTAAGTTGCCTATTTTCGAGGCATGGGCCTCTTGTTGTCATTCTTGCTAAAAAGTTGCACTGCTTATTCAGTGTTTCCTCTCCCCTGGTCTTCTAAGTCCCCCCTTGCAATTCTCCCATGCTTTTGGCATATTTTTGAGAAAGATCATTTCTAAATTCTCTTGGGAGAGTTGCTTGGTTACAGAATGTTTTCTGTTATTTTCCCCATAGTTACGTTTTCACCCATGGGTGTATAAACGTTGTGTTCTGCATCTTCCATCTGATGTTCTGCAGATTCTCCCCTGGGAGTCTCTGTCTTGCATCAGATAGAGTGTAATTTTGATGATTGATTTCGGGCCAGTTTTGTCAGTGCCTGGAGTCATGTTTTCTGGTGTTTTTACACTGTTTGTTTACATTGGCAACAGTCTCTTTTGAGGGGGGCTGTTTGCCTTTGAAGTAGTTTATCTCACTATAAGATACATTTTTATTATCCGTAAGTGTTGCATTAATTATTTAATATAAATTTAAAATTTTTGACCACACTTAGCCATCGGATCCATTGGGGCTCAACGTTACTTCTCAGAAACTTGGGCTTCGCTGAAAAAATATTTTTCAAAAATTATTTTGATATTTTTATACTGTACCAATGACCCAGACTTAGCTGGTGCTAACTCTAACAAAACCAGGGCCAAACACAAATTTTGCCCCCCAATCCCCAAAATTTGCATCCAAAACAAAAAGAAATCATGTCCTAAAGGACCTCCATACTACGCCTCTACTGCGCATGTGCAGTGACGCAGTCGTCCCGAAATTGGCGCCAATTACCATTCTCTGTTTGGCCCTCCATCAGTCAACATCTCACTGATCTTTGTGCTTGTAAATCTCAGTTTAAAGGATGCCAGACACGTAATTTTTGGAGAAAATGTGATTCTAAGGAGGATAGAAGGAGGAGAGGAAAAAGAAGTGGCAAAAAATAATCAGGGCTGTACTTAAAAATTTTTTGATGAAATTATGTTAAGTTGCCTATTTTCGAGGCATGGGCCTCTTGTTGTCATTCTTGCTAATTGTTGCACTGCTTATTCAGTGTTTCCTCTCCCCTAGCCTTCTAAAGTCCCCCCTGGAAATTCTCCCATGCTTTTGGCATATTTTTGAGAAATTTCATTTCTAAAATTTCCTGGGAGAGTTGCTTGGTTACAGAATGTTTTCTGTTATTTTCCCCATAGTTACGTTTTCACCCATGGGTGTATAACGTTTGTGTTCTGCATCTTCCATCTGATGTTCTACAGATTCTCCCCTGGGAGTCTCTGTTTTGCATCAGATAGAGTGTAATTGATGACTGATTCCGGGCCAGTTTTTTCAGTGCCTGGAGTCATGTTTTCTAGTGTGTTTACACTGTTTGTTTTCATTGGCAACAGCCTTTTTTGAGGGGGGCTGTTTGCCTTTGTGGTAGTTTATCTCATTATAAGATACATTTATATTATCCGAAAGTGTCTCATTAATTATTTTATATAAATTTAAAATTTTTGACCACACTTTTCCATCGGATCCATCGGGGCTCAACGTTACTTTTCAGCAACTTGGGCTTCTCTGAAAAAATATTTTTTCAAAATTATTTTGTTTTGCAATTGTTTTTTCATTTATTAATGGATCATGTTATTATGTATCTTTGTGTCAGGGGTTTTTGCGAGTAACTAGGACTTATTGTTGTTCTTTCACAATGAAGGGACGTTGTTCAAATTGTAATAGGAAGAAATCTTCCTCTGACTTTCATGATCATTGTATTAATTGTAGTTAGTGTTCTCGCATTAATCCCTGTCCTATATGTGAACATTGGGATGAGAAACATTGGAAACGTGTGTCACGATATGTTGTTTCTGGAGAAAGAGCGATGCCGGCTCTTTCTCCGCAAGGTCACTCTACTCTCTCAGTTTCTATTTCAGAGGAACCAGAACAGGGTGATGTTTCCATGTTATCTTCTTCAAGTGTGCGTCCGTCGTCACAAATGAATTCAGAGCTAGCGGCAAAAGTGCTCATGGAGATTAGACAAATGTCGTCCGCTAGCTCGCCCGGTGTAGCGTCCATTCACCGAATGGTTCGGCAGCCGGGTTCGTCCGATGCGGTCCAAGAGGAAATTTTGGGTGATGCGAGCACTATAAACATAATAGATGCACACCCAGTGACGGCGGATAGTAAGCGAGAACGGAGGAAGCCTTTTAGTCCGGTTCATAGCTCGTCCAGGTCCAGCCGGGCCGCGAGCGAGAGAGGTCCCTCTCTCGTACAACAACATCTGGGACCAGATGTTGTGGTACAAAAT
Organism: Pictodentalium vernedei; assembly: GCA_031216915.1. Lineage (NCBI taxonomy): Eukaryota > Metazoa > Mollusca > Scaphopoda > Dentaliida > Dentaliidae > Pictodentalium > Pictodentalium vernedei. The sequence continues at coordinate 160,203,025 of CM062290.1, forward strand.
GTGTCTTTAGCGGAGCATACGTCCGTCGCTCGGGACGCTCCGTTGTATAAGCAGTCTGCAGAGACTGTTAAGGCTTCCTCTTCTCGTCAGCACACACGACCGCACCTTGGCTGCGTGACCGCCGATATATTACCAGCTTCGCCGATGAAGGATTCTTCGGCGACCAGGTCACACCATCCGGCAGCCAGGGATTCGAGACCGATGGACTCCGGACGTTCGCATAGGAAAAGTATGCGGGAGCCATCTGATGCGGAGCTGCCCTCGGCGAAGCAGCGAAAGACTGCGCCTCCGCAGGTCTCGACGCCGGACATTCTTGTGCAGATAGCACAGCTTATCGCAGCATCCCAGCAGCCGACAGAAACGGTGTCGGATCGAGAATTATCCGACGGCGCTGGGTCGGTACGCTCCGCCGAAGCATCGGGGGCGGACGACCGGGAACATCGTGAGGTCCGACCGGATGGTGAAAGGGATACGGATGACTTGGAGCTATCCCTTTCGGAACAACATAAAGCTGCCGTGGACTTCATCCGGCACTTTCTCCCTCAAGTTGTTCCGTCGGGCCAGACTGCTGCGCTTCCGGACAAGAGAATTATAGCGTCATTGGACTCTGAATTTTTTGAGCGGTTCAGGGACATCGCTCCCGAGTTTCCGTCGCAGTCCAATAATGTTGCTAGAACATTTGAATTATTGAACGACGCTATATTTAAACTTGCTTCCAGGATGGGGAAAGCAGGTTTCTTGTCCGCTAATACTCTCAACCTGCCTTTCATTAATGCAAGGAATAAATTCGATACGGCAGGACAGGGTATACCGAGAGTTCCTCTGCGTATGGACGACGAGGCGGAAGACTTAGAGCTATCATTACCGTCGTCAGCTTCTATTCCAACCGCGGTGTTGGAAACAGCTATTGCGTCTAACAGAGCCAATTTAGATGCCTTATCTTACGCAGATCACCTTACTAAGGCGTTATCACTGCGCCTTCAAGGGGAAGAGTTTCAGGATATACAATCCTCTTTAAGACTTCTTTCAAGGGCAGTAGCTTATTCCACGTGTAACTCTGCCCTTTCAGTGGCAAATCTGGAGTTGGTTAGACGTGACGCAGCCCTAGCTACATCCACACTAGTGGATTCTAAGGTGAAGAACTCTCTTAGAGTCGCTTCGGTCTCAGGAGAACTTCTCTTTGACGGCAAGCTTTCCGCTATTTATGATAAAATTAAAAAGAAAGCTAATGATTCTCTGTTGTTCAGATCGGCTCCTAAGAAGTCGGATACAGCAGACACGAATAAGACAGGCACTTCTGGGTCTAATGCGCCCAAGAGAGGTTCCTATAGAGGTTCCGGTGCGTCCTCTTGGTCTTATTCGAGAGACCGTCAGGATAGCGACTCTCGTTCGGGACGTCCTTCAGGCTGGGACAATCGGTCGGACGCCCCGAGGTCGACGAGGCGAGGTGCGGGTCGTGGAAGACGTGGTTTCTCCTACCGCAGGCCTCGCAGGTCCAGGAGCTGATGGCTTAAACCTCTATCGCGTTCCGGTTGGCGGAAGGTTGTCGAGTTTTTCACAAGAGTGGGCGTCGATTACGGACGACCCTCGGGTGAGAGGAGTGACTTCGGAAGGTCTAAAGATATCCTTCAAACGAAAGCCTCCATTAACTCGAAGTCCAAAGTGGACTCATCTTCCGTCAAATCCACAGAAAAGAGACGCTCTGTTATCAGAGGTGCAGTCTCTTTTAATGAAGAACGCGGTAGAGGTCGTAGAAAACCAGGAATCTCTGGGATTCTACAGCCATCTGTTTCTGGTTCCGAAACCAGACGGCTCGTTCCGTCCAGTCATAGATTTGAGCTGGATAAACAAGCTGATCGTCGCTCCGAAGTTTTATATGGAGACGATTCGATCGGTCAGAGCGAGTATTCGGGTGAACGATTATGCAACGAGCATAGATCTCAAAGATGCGTACTTTCACGTCATGGTACATCCGACATTCCGAAAGTATCTACGCTTTGCAGTCCTGGGAGTGGTGTATCAATTCCGGGCGATGTGCTTCGGATTGAATCTAGCACCCTGGGCTTTCACTCGGGTAATGAACTCGGTAATGATCTACTTCCGAGCTCATTCGTCTGCGGTAACGTCGGCCTACCTGGACGACATTCTTCAGAGGTACGGCAACGAGTTAACGCTTCAGAACGATGTTCAGAATCTTCTTCTATTGCTCCGACGTCTCGGTTTTATAGTAAACGAGGAGAAGTCGGATCTGGTGCCGTCCAAGTCATTCACTCATCTGGGAATGAGCTTCGAGACGCACAACAATCTCGTTCGTCTGCCGTTAACCAGAGCGAAATTAGTCAGTTGTTACGCTCGCTATTGTCTGCACGCAGACAAAGTCACGGCGAGAGAATTTATGAGACTGATAGGTCTGTGCGGAGCCGCCGCGGATCTCATTCCGATGGGGCGGCTACGCACACGTCCTCTTCAAATTTTCCTGACTCAGAATTGGAGTGTGAAAATTCATTCGCTCGATGTAGACGTTCTCTTGTCAGATCAAGTGAAACAAGAGATTCAGACTTGGGCAAACATTCAGTGGTTAACTCAAGGAGTTCCGCTGCAGTTGCCGGATCCGAGTTTTACCGTTATGACGGATGCCAGTCAAACAGGTTGGGGTGCATCATTAATCCCAACGGATTCGAGATGCCAGGGTCTTTGGGATCCGCAATTCCTGTGCAAGCACATAAACATCAAGGAAATGATGTCAATTTGGCTTGCGTTACGTCACTGGATGGACATTATTCACGATGCTCATGTCCAAATCCTATCCGACAATACGACAGTAGTGGCGTATATACGGAATCAGGGAGGCACTCATTCAGTTCCGTTGTTCAATCTAACGGAAAGAATCCTTCTGTTTGCATTAGAACATCACGTTCTTCTTTCGGTCCGTCACATACCGGGTCGTCTGAATGTGCTAGCAGACTCCCTTTCACGAAAGGGTCGCTTGTTGCCGTCGGAGTGGACTCTCAACAAACAAGTATTCAATCAGATTTGCTACCAATGGGAACGGCCAATGATAGACTTATTTGCGACACATCTCAACAATCAGTTGCAGACATATGTGTCTCCGTGTCCGGATCCAAGAGCATTTGCAGTAGACGCTCTGTCGATCCCCTGGGACGGAATGATAGGATATGCGTATCCTCCAGCGCCGTTAATTCAACAAGTATTGCTAAAGATAAAACAATCTCAATGCAAGATTCTGTTGGTAGCATCTCTGTCGCCACAGAGACCGTGGATAAATCTACTCAGGTGTCTGTTGTGGGACCTACCGCGGAAGCTTCCTCCACGAGAGGATCTTCTTTCGCAGGGGAAATCGCGCCAACTCCATCACAACCCGCAAGGTCTGAACCTTCACGTTTTTCCGTTGTGCGGTCCTTCTTGCATGGCAAGCACTTTACAGGACGAGCAGTGGACGCGATTTCTAACTGTAGGAGGACCTCCTCTTCGCTAAACTATGCGGCTAAGTGGAAGGTTTTTCGTCGTTGGTGTAGGGATCATTCTGTAGATATATTTGATCCCTCTATACCAGACATTGCAAACTTTCTAGTATACTTGTTTGACGAAATCAAACTGCAGCCTGTTACTATAAAGGGTTATAGATCTATGTTATCTGATACCTATGCACATCATCATAGTTTACAAATTGGATCTAATGTCTCTTTATCGAAGTTGGTTAGAAACTTTTCGATAAATAGACCCAGAACTCTTAGATTAATTCCTAAGTGGAATTTAGCTTGGGTTCTCCTTAAATTGAAGGAAAAGCCATTTGAACCTCTTGGGACAGTAGATTTCAAATTCTTATCTTATAAGACAGCTTTTCTCTTAGCTTTCTCTTCTGCCAGAAGAGTCCGTGAGCTTCATGCACTATCGGTGGATGATTCTCATTATCGTAGTGTTGGGAACACTATCACCTTCACTACTAATGTGGGTTTTTTAGCTAAGAATCAGGCTCCTAATAAATATCCGGAACCTATTGTTATTAAGGCTCTTCCGTCTTCAGACGGGCGTAGGCCTTTACTCTGTCCTGTTAGAGCACTACGTGTCTATAAACAGAGATCTCAGTTTATCAGAAGGGGACGGAAACGTTTCTTTCTGTCTTTGATGCCTAATAGAAAGGACATTTCAGTCCATTCTATTGCTAGATGGATTCAGTTAACTATCCGTACTGCTTATGAAGATTTATCTTCTTCTCAGCAGTCTGTGCTTAAGATTTCTGCTCATGAAGTAAGAGCTCTTTCTACTTCCTGGGCTTATGCTAATAGTGTTGCTATTACAGATTTAATGAAGGCTGCTTATTGGTCTCAGCCATCCACATTTACGAATTTTTATCTCAGAAATATTGAGTCCATTTCTGGAGACCTGCATTGTTTAGGTCCGTTATCTGTTGCTCAGAATGTCGTCCACTAAACAGTTGCAACTATAGTTATGCAGGCTTTCTGTTCCGGCAGTGACTCCGTCCGGCTGCCCTCTTCGCTCTGGGCTATTTGACCCAGGGCAAGGGGAAGGGGGGGGGGAGGGGGTGGGTGTTCCCTTAGGTCACCTGCTTTATAGTGAAAAGCAAGGGAATGCCTCCTCCAAGTCAGTATTTCTGAGTCGCTTCCGGGATGGTTTTAAAGTGTAATATTAATGTTTAAATTCATTCATGTCTTATTTTTAATGTGTAGCTCGGTGTGAAGCATTTGTATATGTCAAGTGTCAAACGGGCTTTAATATACAATACTCGGACACTTTTAAATGATTATAAAGAGTCTCAATTCTCTGGACTACTTTATTTATTGGCTTGCTTTAAAAATAATTAGTATAAGGGTTATACTGGATGTTAATAGAGAACATGAATGTTATTGTGCTCAATTATTAAGGGTAGTGTATCTTTCTAATTTAATATTAAATAAGAAAGATACATGTAAAGCCTAATACTCCTTTTCTCCTTAAGGGGTTACTTCTTTACTATATAGTTGAGCTTATTGGATTTTCCTCTATGTCCTAGGCCCTCCAGCCTGTTTACTATTCAGCTAAGTCTGGGTCATTGGTACAGTATAAAAATGTTAAAAAATTTATAGTAATTTATATATTTTTTATACTTACCAATGACCCAGACGGGGATGGCCCTCCCTGGAGTTGGGAACTCTTGCCTCCCCGCTGAGTACATAGCGCTGACCAGGCACTGCCAGTAAGAATGATAATTGGCGCCAATTTCGGGACGACTGCGTCACTGCGCATGCGCAGTAGAGGCGTAGTATGGAGGTCCTTTAGGACATGATTTCTTTTTGTTTTGGATGCAAATTTTGGGGATTGGGGGGCAAAATTTGTGTTTGGCCCTGGTTTTGTTAGAGTTAGCACCAGCTAAGTCTGGGTCATTGGTAAGTATAAAAAATATATAAATTACTATAAATTTTTTAACTTTCAGTTGTTTTTTCATTATTAATGGATCATGTTATTATGTATCTTTGTGTTAGGGGTTTGTGCGAGTAACTAGGACTTGTTGTTGACTTTTCACAATGAAAGGATATTGTTCAAATTGTAATAGGAAGAAATCTTCCTCTGACTTTCATGATCATTGCATTAATTGTAGTCAGTGTTCTCGCACTAATCCCTGTTCTATATGTCAATATTGGGATGACAAACATTGGAAACGTGTGTCACGATATGTTGTTAGTGGAGAAAGGGCTATGCCGGCTCTTTCTCCGCAGGGTCACTCTACTCTATCAGTTTCTATTTCAGAGGAACAAGAACAGGGTGATGTTTCCATGTTATCTTCCGCAAGTATGCTTCCGTCGTCACAAATGAATACAGAGCTAGCGGCAAAAGTGCTCATGGAGATTAAACAAATGTCGTCCGCTAGCTCGCCCGGTGTAGCGTCCATTCACCGAATGGTTCGGAGGAAATGTTGGGTGATGCGAGCACTATAAACATTCAACGTGCACACCCAGTGACGGCGGATAGTAGGCGAGATCGGAGAAAGCCTTCGAGTCCGGTTCCTAGCTCGTCCAGGTCCAGCCGGACCGCGAGCGAGAGAGGCCCCTTTCTCGTACAACAACATCTGGGACCAGATGTTGTGGTACAAAATGTGTCGCAAGCGGAGCATACGTCCGTCGCTCGGGATGCTCCGTTGTATAGGCAGTCCGTGGAGACTGCTCAGGCTTCTTCCTCTCGTCAGCGCACACGACCACACCTTGGCTACATGACCGCCGATATTTTACCAGCTTCGCCGATCAGGGATTCTTTGGCGACCAGGTCACACCATCCGGTAGCCAGGGACACGAGGCCGATGGACTCCGGACGTTCGCATAGGAAGAGTATGCGGGAGTCATCAGATGCGGAGCTGCCCTCGGCGAAGCAGCGAAAGACTGCGCCTCCACAGGCCTCGATGTCGGACGTACTTGTGCAGATAGCACAACTTATCGCAGCATCCCAGCAACCGACAGAAACGGTGTCGGATCGGGAATTATCCGACGGCGCTGGGTCGGTACGCTCCGCCGAAGCATCGGGGGCGGACGACCGGGAGCATCATGAGGTCCGACCGGATGGTGAAAGGGATGACTTGGAGCTATCCCTTTCGGAACAACATAAAGCTGCCGTGGACTTCATCCGGCACTTTCTCCCTCAAGTTGTTCCGTCGGGCCAGACTGCTGCGGTTCCGGACAAGAGAATTATAGCGTCATTGGACTCTGATTTCTTTGAGCGGTTCAGGGACATCGCTCCCGAGTTTCCGTCTCAGTCCAATAATGTTGCAAGAACGTTTGAATTATTGAACAACGCTATATTCAAACTTGCTTCAAAAACGCGAAAAGCAGGTTTCTTGTCCGCCAATACTCTCAACCTGCCTTTCATTAATGCAAGGAATAAATTCGATACGGCAGGACAGGGTATCCCGAGAGTTCCTCTGTGTATGGACGACGAGGTGGAAGACTTAGAATTATCATTACCGTCGTCGGCGTCTATTCCAACCGCAGTGTTGGAAACAACTATATCGTCTAACAGAGCCAGTTTAGATGCCTTATCTTACGCAGATCACCTTACTAAGGCGTTATCACTGCGTCTTCAGGGGAAAGAATTTCAGGATATACAATCCTCTTTAAGACTTCTTTCAAGGGCAGTAGCTTATTCCACGTGTAACTCCGCCATTTCAGTGGCAAACCTGGAGTTGGTGAGACGTGACGCAGCCCTAGCTACATCCACACTCGTGGATACTAAGGTGAAGAACTCTCTCAGAGTCGCTTCGGTCTCCGGAGAACTTCTCTTTGACGGCAAGCTTTCTGCAATTTACGATAAAATTACAAAGAAAGCTTCGGATTCTCTGCTGTTCAAATCTGCTTCTAAGAAGTCGGACACGGCAGATAAGAGTAAGACAGGCACTTCTGGGTCTAATGTGCCCAAGAGAGGTTCCTATAGAGGTTCCGATGCGTCCTCTTGGTCTTATTCAAGAGACCGTCAAGGTAGCGACTCACGTTCGGGACGTCCTTTGGGCCGGGACAACCGGTCAGACGCCCCGAGGTCGGCAGGATGAGGTGCAGGTCAAGGAGGACGTGGTTTCTCCTACCGCAGGCCTCGCAGGTCCAGGAGGTGATGGCTTCAACCTCTATCGCGTACCGGTTGGCGGAAGGTTAAGTTTTTCACAAGAGTGGGCGTCGATTACGGACGACCCTTGGGTGAGAGGGGTGATTTCGGAAGGTCTAAAGATATCCTTCAAACGAAAGCCTCCATTAACTCAAAGTCCAAAATGGACTCAACTTCCGTCAAATCCACAGAAAAGAGACGCTCTATTATCAGAGGTGCAGTCTCTTTTAATGAAGAACGCGGTAGAGGTCGTAGAAAACCAGGAGACTCCGGGATTCTACAGCCATCTGTTTCTGGTTCCGAAACCAGACGGCTCGTTCCGTCCAGTCATAGATTTGAGCTGGATAAACAAGCTGATCGTCACTCCGAAGTTTTATATGGAGACGATTTGGTCGGTCAGAGCGAGTATTCGGGTGAACGATTATGCAACGAGCATAGATCTCAAAGATGCGTACTTTCACGTCATGGTACATCCGACATTCAGAAAGTATCTACGCTTCGCATTCCTAGGAGTGGTGTATCAATTCCGGGCGATGTGCTTCGGATTGAATCTAGCACCCTGGGCTTTCACTCAGGTAATGAACTCGGTAATGATGTATTTCCGAGCTCATTCGTCTGCGGTAACGTCGGCCTACCTGGACGACATTCTTCAGAGGTACGGCAATGAGTTAACGCTTCAGAACGATGTGCAGAATCTACTTCTATTGCTCCGACGTCTCGGTTTTATAATAAACGAGGAAAAGTCGGATCTGGTGCCGTCCAAGTCATTCACACATCTGGGAATGAGCTTCGAGACGCACATCAATCTCGTTCGTCTGCCGTTAACCAGAGCGAAATTAGTCAGTTGTTACGCTCGCTATTGTCTGCACGCAGACAAAGTCACAGCGAGAGAATTTATGAGACTGATAGGTCTGTGCGGAGCCGCTGCAGATCTCATTCCGATGGGGCAGTTACGCACGCGTCCTCTCCAAATTTTCTTGACTCAGAATTGGAGTGTGAAAATTCATTCGCTCGACATAGACGTTCTCTTGTCAGATCAAGTGAAACGAGAGATTCAGACTTGGGCAAACATTCAGTGGTTAACTCGAAGAGTTCCGCTGCAGTTGCCGGATCCGAGTTTTACCATTATGACGGATGCCAGTCAAACAGGTTGGGGTGCATCATTGATCCCAACGGATTCGAGATGCCAGGGTCTTTGGGATCCGCAATTCCTGGGCAAGCACATAAACATCAAGGAAATGATGTCAATTTGGCTTGCGTTACGTCATTGGATGGACATTATTCACAATGCTCATGTCCAAATCCTATCCGACAATACGACAGTAGTGGCGTATATACGGAATCAGGGAGGCACTCATTCAATTCCGTTGTTCAATCTAACGGAAAGAATCCTTCTGTTTGCTCTAGAACATCAGGTTCTTCTTTCGGTCCGTCATATACCGGGTCATCTGAATGTACTAGCAGACTCCCTTTCACGAAAGGGTCGCTTGTTGCCGTCGGAGTGGACTCTCAACAAACAAGTATTCAATCAGATTTGCTACCAATGGGAACGGCCAATGATAGACTTATTTGCAACACATCTCAACAATCAGTTGCAGACGTATGTGTCTCCGTGTCCGGATCCAAGAGCATTTGCAGTAGACGGTCTGTCGATCCCTTGGGACGGAATGATAGGATATGCGTATCCTCCAGCGCCGTTAATTCAGCAAGTATTGCTAAAGATAAAACAATCTCAATGCAAGATTCTGTTGGTAGCATCTCTGTCTCCACAGAGACCATGGATAAATCTACTCAGTTGTCTGTTGTGGGACCTACCGCGAAAGTTTCCTCCACGGGAGGATCTTCTTTCGCAGGGGAAATCGCGTCAACTCCATCACAACCCGCAAGGTCTCAACCTTCACGTTTTTCCGTTGTGCGGTCCTTCTTGCATGGCAAGCACTTTACAGGACGAGCAGTGGACGTGATTTCTAACTGTAGGAGGACCTCCTCTTCGCTAAACTAGGCGGCTAAGTGGAAGGTCTTTCGTCGTTGGTGTAGGGATCATTCTGTTGATATTTTTGATCCCTCCATACCAGACATTGCAAACTTTCTAGTATACTTGTTTGACAAAATCAAACTGCAGCCTGTTACTATTAAGGGTTATAGGTCTATGTTATCTGATACCTATGCACATCATGATAGTTTACAAATTGGATCTAATGTCTCTTTATCTAAGTTGGTAAGAAAAACTCTCGATAAATAGACCCAGAACTCTTAGGTTAATTCCTAAATGGAATTTAGCTTGGGTTCTTCTTAAACTGAAGGAAAAGCCATTTGAACCTCTTGGGACAGTAGATTTCAAATTCTTATCTTATAAGACAGCTTTTCTCTTAGCTTTCTCTTCTGCTAGAAGAGTCAGTGAGCTTCATGCACTGTCGGTGGATGATTCTCACTATCGCAGTGTCGGAAAAACTATCACCTTCACTACTAATGTGGGTTTTTTAGCTAAGAATCAGGTTCCTAATAAATATCCGGAACCTATTGTTATTAAGGCTCTTCTGTCTTCAGACGGGCGTAGGCCTTTACTCTGTCCTGTTAGAGCGTTACGTATCTATAAACAGAGATCTCAGTTTATCAGAAAGGGATGAAAACGTTTCTTTCTGTCTCTGATGCCTAATAGAAAGGACATTTCGGTCCATTCTATTGCTAGATGGATTCAATTAACTATCCGTACTGCTTTTGAGAATTTATCTTCTTCTCAGCAGTCTGTGCTTAAGATTTCGGCTCATGAAGTAAGAGGTCTTGCTACTTCTTGGGCTTACGCTAATAGTATTGCTATTACAGATTTAATGAAGGCTGCTTATTGGTCTCAGCCATCCACATTCACAAATTTTTATCTCAGAAATATTGAGTCCATTTCTGGAGACCTGCATTGTTTAGGTCCGTTATCTGTTGCTCAGAATGTCGTCCACTAAACAGTTGCAACTATAGTTATGTAGGCTTTCTGTTCCGGCAGTGACTCCGTCCGGCTGCCCTCTTCGCTCTGGGCTATTTGACCCAGGGCAAGGGGAAGGGGGGGGGGGGGGAGGGTGTTCCCTTAGGTCACCTGCTTTATAGTGAAAAGCAAGGGAATGCCTCCTCCGAAGTCAGTATTTTTGAGTCGTTTCCGGGATGGTTTTAAAGTGTAATATTAATGTTAAAATTCATTCATGTCATATTTTTAAAGTGTAGCTCGGTGTGAAGCATTTGTATATGTCAAGTGTCAAACGGGCGTTAATATACAATCCTCGGACACTTTTAAAGAATATAAAGAGTCTCAATTCTCTGGACTAACTTTATTTATTGGCTTGCTTTAAAAATAATTAGTATAAGGGTTATACTGGATGTTAATAGAGAACATGAATGTTATTGTGCTCAATTATGAAGGGTATTGTATCTTTCTAATTTAACATAAAATAAGAAAGATACATGTAAAGCCTAATACTCCTTTTCTCCTTGAGGGGTTGCCTCTATATTATATAGTTGAGCTTATTGGATTTTCCTCTATGTCCTAGGCCGTCCAGCCTTTTTACTATTCAGCTAAGTCTGGGTCATTGGTACAGTATAAAAATGTTAAAAAATTTATAGTAATTTATATATTTTTTATACTTACCAATGACCGAGACGGGGATGGCCCTCCCAGGAGTTGGGAACTCTTACCTCCCCGCTGAGTACATAGCGCTGACCAGGCACTGCCAGTAAGAATGATAATTGGCGCCAATTTCGGAATGTCCTTGACACTGCGCATGCGCAGTAAGGGCAAAGTATGGAGGTCCTATAGGACATGATTTCTTTTGGTTTTAGATGCAAATTTTGGGGATTGGGGGGCAAAATTTGTGTTTGGCCCTGGATTTTTTAGAGTTAGCACCAGCTAAGTCTGGGTCATTGGTGAGTATAAAAAATATATAAATTACTATAAATTTTTTAACTTTCCCTTTTGGAACAACATAATTGCCATAGAGTATATCCGGCATTATCATCTGACATTGTTCCTCCGGACCAAAATGCTGTGTTGCTGAATAAGAGACTGATAGCGCCACTGAACACAGAATTCTTTAATCGATTAAGGGGCATCGTCCCTGAGTTTCCGACACAGTCCAGTAATGTCTCACGGACATTTGAACTATCAAATGATGCTATATATAATTTGCTACCAAAACGGGCAGGTCCAGTTTCTCTACATCTGCCTTTCATCAATTCATGGAATAAATTCGAAACGGCAGGACAGGGCATTCCGAGAGTTACTCTGCGTCTAGACGACCAGGCTGAAGACCTAGTACTGTCTATACCGTCGTCTATGTCAATTCCAACCACGATGTTGGAAACGACAATATCGTCTAACAGGGCTAGCTTAAGACGCATTATCGTACGCAGATCACCTTACCAGAGCGTTATCATTTTGTCTCGATGGAAAAGAAATCTAGGATGTATCAACCTCCTTAAGGGTTCTTTCGAGGGCCATAGCATTCTCCACGTATAACTCCACCCTTTCAGTGGCAAACTGGAGTTGGTTAGACGTGACGCGGTCCTGGCTACATCCACGCGCGTGGTTAGTAAGGTGAAAACTCTCTCAGAGTTGCTCCAGTCTCCGTAGAGCTTCTCTTTGACGGCAAGCTTTTCGCAATCTATGATCAGATAACTAAGGAAGCTTCAGACTCTCTGCTATTCAAACCCGCTTCCATAAGTTGGATTCAGCGGAAAAGAGTAGGACAGGTACTTCTGGGACGAATACATCCAAGGGAAGTTTCTACAGAGGTTCCTTTGAGTCCTCTAGGTCTTACTCTAGAGACCGTCAGGTTAGCGACTCAGATAGGGGCCGTAATTCTGGCTGAGTCTACCAGTCAGATGCCCCTAGGTCGACGGGGCGAGGTGCGGGCCGTGAAGGACATGGTTTCTCCTTCCGCAAGCCTCGCAGGACCAGGAGGTGATGGTGTAACCTCTATTGTGTTCCAGTGGGCAGAAGGCTGTCGAGTTTTCTCAACCAATTGGGATCGATTACGGACCTCCCTTGGGTTCGAGGGGTGATTTCGGATGGACTAAACTGTCCTTCAAACGAAAACCTACGCTAAACTTGAAGTCCAAGTTGGACTCACCTTCCGTCAAATACGCAGAGAAGAGGCTCGCTTCCATCAGAAGTCTAGTCTTTTCTGGAGAAGATAGTGATAGAGATTGTAGAAATCCAGGAATCCCCAGGTTTCTACAACCATCTGTTTCTGGTTCCGATATTAGTGTATTTTCGGAACCAGGGAGGCACTCATTCCATTCTGTTATTCAATTTAACGGAATGAATCCTTCTGTTTGTACTAGAACATCAATTCTATCGGTGCATCATATTCCGGGTCGTCTGAACGTATTAGCAGACTCACTTTCACGGAGGGGCCGCTTGTTGCCATCAGAATGGACTTATGTCAACGAGTATTTAATCATGATTTGCTACCAATGAGAGCGGTCAATGATGGATTTATTTGTGCCGCATCTCAACAATCAGTTGCAGACGTATGTGTCACCAGGTTCGGATCCTGAAGAGTAGTATAGCATGTACCCGATCATGCCTGATTACGCAGAGCTTTGGGGGTGCAGCTAGTGTTAAATTCCCATAGGAACCGGAGCCGTTTGGGGGTGCAACTTTGGGGGTGCAAAATGTCGGCACCATACATCTAAATCTGGTAAATGGTGTAGGTACTGCATATATAGTATACTATGGCATGTATAGTGATATATGTACGCATGGGGCTATAGGTATATTTTATGGGTAAGTGGTGGAAAGATGATGTGAAAATTGGATTTTCTTGAAAGTTTTTCCCGTGAAACGGTTGACGTTGCTATTGACGAATAAGGCATTCCGTTATTGAGATTCCTAGCCGAGTCCATAAAATTTGGATTCCGTGTTTTGACATCAGGCATTACACTTACCCACAGTACCCCTTGGCCTAGCATTACATACTACCTATACAAGCCATAGGATAACATGAAGCGTTAGGCGGATTAATAGTACTAAGGACTAACATGGGACCACTAGGGGAGAACGCGTACATCCTACACTACCACACTAGGCGACCATGCATTACACCCACCCACCCACAATAACGTCTGGCCCCACATTACATACTACCTATATTAGTTATGGGGTGACATAAAGCATTAAGTCGATTAGTAGTATCAACGGCTGTCGGAGGCCCACAGAGCTATATATTGTCCATACTATACTGTTGTTCTATACTGCCAGGCATTACCCCCATCCCCACAAAATCACTAGATCTATTATAACGTACTACATATACCAGCCATATAATAAAACAAAGCAATCGGTCGGTTAATAGTACCAAGCTCTAACAGGGAGCCTATATGTGTATATACAGCCTATACTATAGTACCGTTCTAAACTACCAGGCAGTACCCCTACCCACAATACCCCTATGCCTAGCATTGCATACTACCTATACCAGTCATAGGATAACATGAAGCATCAGGTGAATTAATAGTACTAAGGACTGACACAGGACCTGCAGGGGCCCACAGAGGTATATATCGTCCATACTATACCGCAGTTCTATACTGCCAGGCATTACCCCCACCCCCACCCCACAATACCACTTGACCTGCCATAACATACTCCCTATACCAAAGCAATTGGCTGGTTAATAATATCGAGGACTGGACCTACAGGGGTATATACCATGCATCCTATGCCACCCGTTCTAAACAACCTAGTATAATACTGCCTGGCCTAACACTAAACTACCAATACCAGCCATAAGATAATACAAAGGATTCGGTAGGTTAATAGTACTAAGGGGGGTAATAGACCAACAGATCATTCATCCTGTACTGCCAATCTAAACCACCAATGACTATCTCGCAATACCACACTTCCACCCACCCACTCTACTGCTTGACTTAGCTTTCGCAGACATAGGATAATATGAAGCATACGGTGGATTAATAGTACTAAGGGCTAACTTGGGACCTACATGTATATATACCACCACTACCATATCGCCGCCACCCCATACGAGAAGTCTGACATCCACTGACCCGAATAACGTTATGTCAGATTGTATACTGGACAATAATAGCGGTCAGCATCTCTATGACGTCGTGTGCGCATCATGATGTCACAATGTCAATAGCAATGTCAACCGTTTCACGGGAAAAACTTTCAAGAAAATCCAATTTTCACATCATCTTTCCACCACTTACCCATAAAATATACCTATAGCCCCATGCGTACATATATATATATCACTACACATGCCATAGTATACTATATATGCAGTACCTACACCATTTACCAGATTTAGATGTATGGTGCCGACATTTTGCACCCCTAAAGTTGCACCCCCAAACGGCTCCGGTTCCTATGGGAATTTAACACTAGCTGCACCCCCAAAGCTCTGCGTAATCAGGCACGATCGGGTACATGCTATACTACTCTCGAGCGTTTGCAGTAGACGCTCTATCGATCTAGGGAGACGGAATGATGGGATATGCGTATCCTCCAGCGCCGTGATTCAGCAGACATTGCTCAGGTTAAATAATCTCAATGCAAAATTCTGTTGGTAGCATCTCTATCTCCACAAAGACCGTGGATTAATCTACTCAGGAGTCTGTTGTGGGATATGCCGTGGAAGCTTCCTCCACATTTCGGTCCATTCTATGGCTAGATGGATTCAATTAACTATCCATACTGCTTATGATATATATCTTCAACTCAGCAGTCTGTGCTTTAGTTTTCAGCTCATGAAGTAAGAGTTCTTTCTACATCGTGGGCTTACGCTAATAGTGTTGCTATTCCAGATCTAATGAGGGCTGCATATTGGTCTTAGCCCTCCACTTTCACGCATTTGTATCTGGGAAATATTGAGTCCATTTCTAGAGATTTGCATTGTTTAGGTCTGTTATCTGTTGCTCAGAATGTCGTCCACTGTACAGTTGCAACTATAGTTATGCAGGCTTTTTGTTCCGGCAGTGACTCTGTTCTGCTGCCCTCTTCGCTCTGGGGTATTTGACCCAGGGCAAGGGGAAGGGGGGGGGGGGGGGTCCCTTAGGTCACCTGCTTTATAGTGTAAAGCAAGGGAATACCTCCCTTGGAGTCAGTAATTCCGAGTCAGTACCAGGATGGTTTTAAAGGGTAAAGCTAATGTTTACTCATCCATGTAATATTTTTTATGTGTTGCTCGGTGTGAAGCATTTGTATATGTCACGTTTTAATCGGGCGTTAATATACAATCCTCGGACACTTTTAAATGAGTATAAAGAGTTTCATTTCTCTGGACCTCCTTTATTTATTGGCTTTCCTTTAAAAAATAATAGTATAAAGGGTTATTTTATTTTTTGATTCGCTGTATTTTTTCCAGAGTTATGCCCCTTTTCCACTTAGAATTCTGTCTGAAACGCCAGGCGACACACGTCTTCCATGGAAGACTCACATCTAAGTTTATACTTACCAATGACCCAGACAGGGATGTCCCTCCCATGAGTTGGGAACTCATACCTCCCTGCTGAGTACATAACGCTTACCAGGCACTGGTTGTAAGAATGACATTTGGCGCCAATTTCGAGACCTCCTTGACACTGCGCATGCGCAGAGGAGTATGGAGGACCATATAGGACATTTATTTTTCGGTTTTTGTTGCAAATTTGGGCGATTGGGGGGGGGGGGGAGTCAAAATTTGTGTTTGGCCCTAGATATTTTAGAGTTAGCACCAGCTAAGTCTGGGTCATTGGTAAGTATAAAAAATATATAAATTACTATAAATTTTTATACCCCCACTTTCGAAGAAAAACTGGGTATACTGGATTACATGCGTCCGTGCATCCGTCTGTCTGTCTGTCCATCTGTGCGTCCGTGTGTGCGTCCGTCCAAAAGTATTCATAACTTAAGTAAATTATTATTTTTTATAATATTTGTTGGTCAGAGGTATGCCCACACTAGTTATTTTTTTTTTTATTTTTTTTTTTTATAACTTGTTCACTTAGAAATTGTGTCCGTCCGAGCCAAATTTTGTCTGTTCAGCCTGTATCTCGGGTATCGAATGTTCTATTGCAATGAAATTTGCATGAACACTGCTTATGGTATAGCCTTTAAAAAAAAGGATTCAACGATATTTCTCACATTCTCCTTTTTAGAGTTATCCCCCTTTTTTGACTTAGAAATTGTAGGAAATAGACATTATTTGTCTGTTCAACCTGTATCTCACGTATGGGTTATCGAATTTTGGTGAAATATGGCATGCAGTTTGCCTATGACAAAGGCTTCAGCCTCATTGCATAAAACTTCCAAACACCAAACAATTTACCATACCTTTTGACTTAGAAATTGTTGAAAACTTTCGAAGAAAATGAGGGGGGAGGGGGGCATACTGGATTGGGGTTATCGGATTTCAGTGAAATATGGCATGCAGTTTGCCTATGACAAAGGCTTCTGCCTCATTGCATAAAACTTCCAAACACCAAACATATTACCATACCTTTTGACTTTGTTGGAAATTGTTGAAAACTTTCGAAGAAAATGGAAGGGGTGGGGGGGGGGGGGGTGGTATACTGGATTGCGTCCATCCATCTGTGCATCCGTCCATCAGTCTGTACGAGAATATTCATAAATGATATTTGTTAGTCATAGGTATGCCCACACTAGGCGGTACACCACGTGGGTGTATGCACCGGACGGAAGTCCAGCTCTTGTTTAACTTTTCTCCCAAACCACTGCTCCAAAAGCTTTCAAATTTCACATATAACATCATTGGAAGATTGTTTCACATGTTTATTGAAATCAATTCCCTGGGTCCATATTTGGGCTCTCTATGGGAGCCCAAATGTTTAAATTAGTGCAGAATGAGGAATATTCTTTAAAAACCTTTTAAAAATTTGGGGCCCTGTTGGGGCCCAAAATCCAAAATCTGGAATTTTTTTTTGTTTGTTTCTTATGTGTTTCGGTCAGTTTTAAGACAAAAAAAAATTATTTTTTTTTACACTGAAAATTTGGGGTCCGGGTGGGACTTCGAAAATTTTGGACCAAAATCCGGAAATTTTTTTTTTGTTTTTTATGCATTTTGGTCAATTTTAAGACCAAAAAAAAATTTTTTTTTTTACACTGCAAATTTGGGGTCCGGGTGGGACTTTAAAAATTTTGGACTAAAATCGGGAATTTTTGTTGTTGTTTTTTATGCGTTTTGGTCAGTTTTAAGACAAAAAAACTTTTTTTCTTTACACTGAAAATTTGGGGTCCGGGTTTGACTTGGAAAATTTTGGACCAAAATCCGGAAATTAGTTTATTGGTTTTTTATGCGTTTTAAGAAGAAGAAAAAATTTTAGGCTGAAAATATTTTGTTTGGGAAAAAAAATCTGTTTTTTATGCGTTTATCTCAATTTTGGGATGTAAAAGTGC
Source organism: Pictodentalium vernedei (assembly GCA_031216915.1). Classification (NCBI taxonomy): domain Eukaryota; kingdom Metazoa; phylum Mollusca; class Scaphopoda; order Dentaliida; family Dentaliidae; genus Pictodentalium; species Pictodentalium vernedei. Next base: position 160,221,032 of record CM062290.1, read on the forward strand.
AGGAACTAAAAATAGAAGAAATATCCTGTGTATTGTGTGGGCACAATCCCTTCATCTAGTTGGTATATGCTTTTCTTAGGAGGGGCGTATGCATCTTATTCAAGTCAAGTCCCTGATTTGATATTTAGACTACCATGTCAGTTGCGCGCCCTCAGACCCCCTGGGGCCTCTTGTTTTATTACTGTTTACTGTAAAAAGCAGAAAGTTAATGGCAAGAACAAAATTAAACAAAATAAGAAAATAACATACAAAGCACATATAAAATCAGCACCTAGGCACGTAGCACATTGACCCTTAAAGCCTCTTATATGAATGTAGCTGGCACACAGCATTGTTCGATTCTGACAATATATTATTTTTCTGTTTGCCACTGTTTTTCATAAAGACTCAGTTTTGTTAACAATAGCTCAGCTCAATAATTAAATACTTTTCGAGACAAGAGATGTCAACCATGTTTTTACAGGAGTTAAACAACTGACAAAGACTAATTTACTTGTATGCAAGTTTCTTTCAGATGAAAGTGAGTAAACGTACTATAATAATTTTAGGGCTTAATTCGTAACAATAGGTTCAATAACTTTGCAGACATGGTCGTCATCTCTTGTCTCGATAAGTATTTAATTATTGAGTTTTGATGATGCCAGACACAGATCAAAGATAATTATGGTGGATCAGAGGATAGAATAGAACCATGGAAGGAAGGAACAGTGCTTTTTCATGTTCAGGGCTGTAACTTTATAATTTTTGAACGAAATTATTTCTAGTTACCCATTTTCGTGGATTGCCTGAATTATCATTCTTTCTAATGATTAAGCTACTGTTTGTTAAGTGTTCCTTCCCTATCCTTCTCTGAAGCCCTCCTGTTAAACTCCCGGGCTTTTTGGTATTTTTATTGAAATTTTTTTATATTAAAATTTCTTGGGAGTTTAACTTTTACAGAATGTTTATTCTGTTTTATCCCCATGGTTACGTCCTTATCCTAGGGGTGTTTAGGTGTTTGTAGTCATGCATCATCCATCTGATGTATTGCATTCTATTCTGAGGAAGACCTTGCTTTGCATCGGATAGTGTCAAATCTGTTACTGACTTTGGGCCTTAATTTTTGGAAGCCTGGAGTCTTGTTTCTGATTTTTTGTGGCGTTGTTTGCATTGACAACTCTTCCTTTACATGTAATTTTCCCATGAATAATTCATGTTAGAATAAGTGTAAGATACATTTCTTACTCCGATAGTGTAGCCTTAATTTTTGGCAGTGAAAAAAATTTTTGGTCCACACTTGGGCTCTATTGGGATCCATTTGGGCTCGGGGTTCCCATTGGGAACTTGGGCTCCAATCAAAATTTTTGAAAAAATTTTTTTTTGAAAATTTTTTTCAAGCCATTGTTTCATTGATTGTTTAATGTATCTTTTTCAGTATATTGGGAGTTAAGTGTGAGTACTGTTGACTTTCATATTTTTCTATAATGAAAGCTGGGGGTGCGGTGGCTCAGTAGGTAGAGGTGCAAGCTGCAAGCCGAGAGGTCCTCGGTTCATATCCCACCTGCGGCAACCACGTTGTGTCCTTGGGCAAGACACTTCACCCCCATTGCCCACATGGGGGCACGGTGGCGTTGTGTACTAAGGCGTACTGCACGTCGATGGTGCAGTTGCCTTCAACCAATGCTAACCCTGCTTGTGTGGAGTTAGTATGCTGGGGAGCTGACAGTTGCTCGCCGTTGCTCGGTGGTTCTCTCCGGGTACTCCGGCTTCCTCCACCCGTAAAACTGTCGCAGTCATGATTAGCCATTGTGCAGAAATATGTGACCCTAAACACAAATAAATAAATAAATAATGAAAGCTTATTGTTCAAATTGTAATGCGAGGAAGTCTTCCTCAGATTCTCACAAATTTTGTGTGTCTTGTAGTCTTTGTACTTGCTCTAATTCCTGTACTGCTTGTGTCAACTGGGATGAAAAATGTTGGCGACGATTGTCACGGTATGTTGTTAGCAGTGAGAGGACTACGCCTGTCCTCTCGCCGTACAGTCACTCTAGTCTTTCAGTTTCCATTTCAGAGGAACAAGAACATGGCGATGGTTTCGTGACTCTGTCCAAAATGAGAGTCAATCAGAGCTAGCGGCTAAAGTGCTCACAAAGATTAAACTGGGCAATAAACCACGCCCCCGTGGTCATAAGCCCCTGTCGCCAGCTAGCTTATCCGGCGAAGCGGTGGGCACCGTGACACCGGCTGTGTCTGTAGCGGTCGAGGATAGAAATATGGGTAGAGCAAGCACTATAATCTTTTATCAGGCTCACCCAGCGATGACAGAAAGAAGGAAGCAAGCAAGTTCGTCAATCGGTTCGGCAAGGTCTAGCAAGACCACGAGCGAGAGAGTCCCTTCTCTCTACCAACAACATTTGGGGCCAGATGTTGTAGTCAGAAATTTGCTTCAGTCAGAGCTTACGCCCACGCAATCGGTGCGGGACACTCCATCATTTAGTCAGCTGTGGACGTCTGAGAGTAGAGCTTCCTCCAAGTCAGTACAGCACACACGACCACACATTGGCTATGTGACATCCGATATCGCCAAGCAAGGACCGCTCGTCTATTAAAAAGTCACAGTATCCAGTAGCCAAGGAGACGAGGCCTCATTCGATGGGACGTCCGCAGAAGACAGCCGTTGCGGACACACAGTCCCAGGAGCAGCCGGCGGCCAAGCAACAGAAGACCGTTGCTCCTCAGGCCTTGGTTACAGACTTGCTGTCGCAGATTACACAGCTCATTGCAGCATCCCAGCATAGTCAGGAGCATGTGTCGGCAGTCTCTGAGTACGAGCTGTCCGAAGATGCTGGGTCAGTCCAGTCATCTGCCCACTCAGAGGCAGAGGACTCTGAGAAAATTCTGATTCAGTCGGATGCAAAAAGGGATTTGGAGGATAAGACTCATCCCTTTCGGAACAATACATGGTAGCGATGGATTTTATCCATCAATACTTTCCAGATATTGTTCCAGTGAATCAGACTGCTACATCTACACATAAAGAGCTGCTAGCGTCATTAGACACGAACTATATCCGGTCAAGGGAGGATGTCCTTTCCTTCCCGGTGCAGTTGAAACTAGTGTCGAACACGTTTGCTCTCCTAAACAACGCTATATTCAGTCTTTCCAGTGGGAAGCGAAAAGGCAGCTTTCTTTCCTCATCTTCCGTTCAGATACTGTCTGTTGGACCCCGTCCATTTAAAACAGTAGGGGAAGGTGTCCAGAGAGTACCTCTGTGTTTAAATGAGCAGGCTGAGGACCTAGATTTGGCCTTACCTCCTTCATTTACTATTCGCTCGGAAACAATTGAGATGGCAATTTCTATAAATAGAGCGAATTTAGACGCTATGTCGTATGCAGATCACCTGACGAGAGCTATGGCGCAACGTCTCAATTGAAAGGAGTTTGAGGACGTTCGTTCTTCCTTGAGGGTTCTTTCCAGGGCTATACTGTTTACCACGTATAATTCCACCCTTACAGTGGCTAATTTGGAGTTAGTTAAATGTGATGGAGCCCTTACGTGATCATCTTTAATAGATGACAAGGTGAAAAACTCTCTTAGAGTCGCTCCTGTATCAGGACATGATATGTTCGCAGATAAGCTTTCTCTGGTCTATGACCAAGCTACAAAAAAAGCGTCAAATACTCTGTTTTTAAAGTCGGCGTCGAATAAACCCGCACATGCAGAGAAGAGTAAAGCAGGACGAAAATCGTTCAGAAGAAACTCCTCGCGAGGATATAAGAAAACCTCTTAAAATTACTCGCAAAATTGTCAATTCAGCAACTCTGGTAGGGGGCGTGGGTCTGCTCGAAACAACTGGTCAGATGCCCCCAATCCGGCAGACAGAGGCTCTTCATGGGGAGGACATAGTTTCTCTTCCCGCAAGCCTCGCAGTCCTACAGGTGAAGGTCAGGACCTCTGTTGTGTTCAAGTTGGCGGGAGGTTATCAAGATTTGTAACAAACTGGATAACCTTAACGGAAGATCGGTGGGTGAGAAGTTAGTCTCGGAAGTACTGAGATTGTCGTTCCGAGCCAAACCACAGCTAACACGATGTCCACAGTGGACTCAACTTCCAGCAAATCCGTCAAAAAGAGAGTCTCTCCTTTCGGTGGTAAGCTCTCTTCTACAAAAGAATGCAATAGAGGTCGTAAAAAACGACAAATTCTTAGGTTTCTACAGTCACCTGTTCCTCGTACCAAAGCCAGACGGCTCGTTCCGACCAGTAATAGACTTGAGCTGGATAAACAAACTTATCGTAGCTCTAAAGTTCTATATGGAAACTATTCGGTCGGTAAAAGCGAACATACGAGTATGCGGCAAGCATAGATCTAAAGGATGCGTACTTCCATGTCTTGGTACATCCGGCATTCAGAAAGTACCTACGGTTCACAGTTCAGGGGACAGTATATCAGTTCCGAGCAATGTGCTTCGGCCTGAATCTAGCTCCTTGGGCGTTCACTTGAATAATGAACTCGGTAATGTCTTATTTCCGAGCTCATTCGTCTGCTGTAACGTCGGCTTTCTTGGACAACATTCTTCAGAGATACGGCAACAAAGATATTCTTCAGAACGATGTTCGGAGTCTGCTTCTACTGCTCCGATGTCTCGATTTCATAGTAAACGAGAAGAAATCAGATCTAGCTCCGTCCGAGTCGTTCATCCACTTGGGTATGAGCTTCGAGACTCACAACAATCTGGTTCATCTGCTATTACCCAGAGCGAAATTAGTCAGTTGTTAAGCTTGCTTTTGTCTACACTCAGACGCAGTAACGACAAGGGAGTTCATGCGACTGATGGGTCTGTGCGGTGCGGCTGCAGAACTTATTCCGATGGGCCGTTGCGCACACGTCTTCTCCAGATATTCTTTGCTCAGAACTGGAGTGTGAAGATGCAATCGCTCGAAACGAATATTGTTTTAACGGACCAAGTAAAACAAAAAGTTCAGATTTGGGCAGATATTCAGTGGTTAACTCAAGGAGTTCCACTGCATTTGCCGGATCCGGCTTTCACGATTATGACTAATGTGAGTCAGATCAGTTGGGGCGCGACCCTGACTCCGACAGGCTCGAAATGCCAGGGTCTTTGGGACCCAGAGTTCCTAGTCAAGCACATAATCATCAAAGAAATGATGTCAGTATGGCTAGCGCTACAACAATGGATTCACATTATAGAGAACGCTCATGTTCAGATATTGTCAGACAACTCGACAGTGGTAGCGTACATAAGGAACCAGGGTGGCACACATTCGATTCCGTTACTCCAGTTAACAGAAAGAATCCTTCTGTTTGTCTTGATTCATCAAGTTCAACTGTCTATCCGTCATATTCCGGGTCGTCTGAACGTGTTAGCAGACTCGCTCTCTCGGAAGGGCCGCATGTTGCCATCAGAATGGACTTTCAACAAGCGAGTATTCAATCAGATTTGCTACCAATGGGATCGCCCAATGATAAACTTGTTTGCGACGCATCTCAACAATCAGTTCCAGACATATGTGTTGCCATGCCCAGATCATCGAGCATTCGCAGTAGACGCTCTCTCGATTTCATGGGACGGAATGATAGGATACGCCTATCCTCCAACTCCGTTAATTCAACAGATCTTGCTAAAGATCAAGCAGTCTCATTGCAAAATTCTGTTAGTAGCATCTCTGTCAGCACAGAAACTTTGGATCAGTCTTCTCAGGTGTCTGTTATGGGACATTCCCTGGAAGCTTCCTTCATGGGAGAACCTCTTTATCAGGGGAAGTCACGCACACTGCATCACAACCCGCAAGGTCTCAACCTTCACGTATTTCCGTTGTGCGGTCCTTCTTGCACGGGAAGTGCTTTACAGGACGAGCAGTGGACACAATTTCTAACTGTAGGAGGACCTCCTCTTCACTGAATTATGATGCAAAGTGGAGGGTTTTCTTCCGTTGGTGTAAGGATCAGTCAATAGACGTTTATGATCCTTCCATACCAGACATTGCAAATTTTCTGGTCTACTTGTTTGATGTTTTCAAACTGCAGCCCGTCACTATGAAAGGCTATAGGTCTATGTTATCAGACACTTACGCTTATCACGATAGCTTGGATATCGAGTCTAATGTTTCTCTATCCAAATTGGTTAGAAATTTCTCGATTAATAGACCTAGAACTTGCAAGTTAATTCCTAAATGGAATTTAGCCTGGGTTCTGTTGAAGCTCAAAGAAGCTCCGTTTGGCTGATTTGACGTTGTAGAGTTCAAATTTTTGACCTATAAAACTGCATTTCTCTTAGCCTTTGCGTCCGCTAGAAGAATTAGTGAACTCCATGCGTTATCTGTGGATGAATCTCACTATCGCAGTGTTGGAAATACTATCACTTAACTACACAAGTTGATTTTTTGGCTAAGAATCAAGTTCCTAATGTAAGGCCAGAGCATATTATCATTAGGGCTCTGCCTTCTGTGGACAATCGTAGAGCATTGCTGTGTCCAGTCAGGGCTATGCGCATTTATAAACACCGATCTGATTTTATTAGGAAAGGAAGGAAATGCTTCTTTCTATCATTAGTTCTTAACAGAAAGGATATTTCTGTTCAATCTATAGCTAGATGGATCCAGTTAGCAATATGTGTTGCTTATGATGATTTTCTTCAGATCAGCGTTCTGTCAATAAGATTTCAGCACATGAAGTCAGGGTGCTGTCAACTTCTTGGGCTTACTCTCACTGTATAGCCATATCTGATCTCATGAAGGCTGCATACTGGATACAGCCTTCTACATTCACTAGGTTTTACCTTAGAGATATAGAGTCCATCTCTGGTGACCTTAGAAGTTTAGGTCCTCTTTCTGTTGCTCAGAATGTCGTCCATTAAAAAGTTTACAGCTATAGTTATTTAGGTTTTCCGCTCCAGCATTGACACTGTTCCGCTGCCCTCTTCGTTGTGTGGTTGTGTGACCCAGAACAAGGGGAAGGGGGGTGGATGGGTTTCCCTTATCAACACCTGGCTTTATAGTGAATAGCAAGGAAAGACCTCGTCCGATGTCAGTAGCTCCGAGTCGGTACTGGGATGGTTTTAATGTGTAGCTCAGTGGAAGCAATTATGATGACAATTATGTAATATTTTTAAAATGTAGCTCAGTGTGAAGCATTTGTATATGTCACGTGTCAAACGAGCGTTTATATACAATCCTCAGACACTTTTAATATAAAGAGTCTCATTCTCTGGACTTTCTTTTTATTTTGGCTTCCCTTCACCGAATTAGCATAATGGGTTATGCTGGATGTTAATAGAGTATTGTATATGGAGTTATACTCAATTACTTTGTTGGTGTTATGTCCTTCTTATTTTATTAAATATGAAGGACATGTGTAATTCCGTGCTCTCCTATTCTCCTGTAGGAGATAATCTATTTGTAGTAGTTGAGTTATTGGATTTTCCTTTATGTCCTAGGCCCTCCAACCTATTTACCATTCAGCTATGTCTGGGCCATTGGTTACTGTGTAAAAATATGATAAATTCATAGTAATTTGTGTATTTTTATACTTACCAGTGGCCCAGACGGGGACGGCCCTCCCATAAGTGGGCACTCATACCTCCCCGCTGACTATAACATTTAGCAGGCAATCTAGAAGGAATGATATTTGGTGGTAATTTCGGCACTTCCTGGACACACATACAAATTACTATGAATTTATCATTTTCCCTATCATTTCTGACATTTTTTTTTTTTTGCAGAGTTCTCACTGAGGAAGAGATAGATAAACATTTAGGAGCCATAGCCGAAAAAGACTGAATACTCTAGAACCTAGTGCTCGATTTTATTCATTTTTGATATGTGCTGAGAAAATCAAATGAAGCAAGAAAACGTTTATTTCAATTCCTAAAGCACAGTGCTGTCACAAATGTTTTTTCATCAGGAATATGTTTCCATTTTGTCTTTCCAAACCAAAATTTACAACCTTCACTTTGATGTTTCTATACAGGTCACTTGGTCAGTTGTCACAGTTCCATGGGCTCCTCGAATACCTTGAAAGCCCTGGAGTTAAAAATCCCTTCACAAGGACCTGGGAAGTTATTGACTATGGGAACCTTCCTTAAAAAGCCTTTAAATGATATATCATGAGATCAGAGAAAACTTTTTTCAGCAATAATCATCCCTCTTCATAGTGAACTGGATTTTGTGGGAAATGAGGTCTGAAAAAGTTGAAAATCTGCTTCTCATGCCCTCCCACATGGACCTTTTGGCAGCTGCATGCTCTCTTTTTATAACTAATACAAACTTTAAAAAATAATAATTAAATGGTTTATGTTTGATATTTTACCCAAGTTAATAAAATTGATAAATTTGTCCCTTGAGTGCAACAAGGCTTTGCAATGCTAGACCATTGCAAGGCCTTCTTGGACTCAAGGGATGAAATACACAACCACCAATGCTATTCTGTAGATTATGAGGCATAAAACATAAGAAAAACCAAGAACATGAACTTTTGATGGCAAAGAAATAATTACAAAAATATAAAATAAAATAAAAAACTGCTCACCTGCATACAATTTTACCCAAATGGCCCGAGAAACAGAAGATTCACTTTGTGGGGCCTAATTGAATGAGCTCCATGTATTATATGTCGCCCCTTGAATGGATCAAGGTGTCATCTGCAATGCTTTAGCTCAAGGGTAATATATAATTACATTGCGGATGCAGATTTGATTTGACATTAAAACAGCAAATTTTGAAGACAGATTTCCTCTACTCTATGAAGCTCTGTCAAACAACTGAAACAAGATATAATTAATTAGATGCTTATCTTGAATGTACTGAGGTTACACCCTCCATGGGAGTCCCAGTAATTGAAGGACTGCTTGTTTATTGTTGTAAACAAGCTATGTTTTACTGGTAAAATAAGACCCAGTCACGAATGCTTGGTGTGGATGTCTTCTAAAATGGACAACATGAGTATAAACGATTGACTAAATTTGACTTCATCTCCATATTTCTGCCACGATGAGCTATTGTGCAGAAATATTGAGACCTTAAATAGCAATAAATAAGGCCAGATAGGTTTTTAAATGTGGGGAGTTCAGTGGTTCTCTGAGCAATTCTTTGATAGATTACTAGAATTTTTATTTAGCTAACCCTTCACCTAACATTAAAAGCAGATGACACTTACCAAAAAAATTCTTGAAGAACAAATTTTTTTCATTTTTTGTCTCAAAAACGTAGGTTATGACCCCTCATTGGAACGATCTCGCTCAGCTTGTTCCAACGAGGGGTCATAACCTATGTTTTTGAGACAAAAAATGAAAAAATAATGAAAATTAATTGGCGTTTTTTTTAGAATAGCGCTGGCTGGTTTTGGCCATTATGTTGGGTAAAGGGTTAAAAGGTCTTTATTCTATAACCTATATGCAGTAAATATAGTGTTTTTAAGAAAATTGTTTGGTGTTTATAATCTGCAATTATCAGGAATATTCAATTAATAAATATCCAATTAAGTGGTCTCTTTCATATTGAACACGTTAAGCGTCTGCTAAGAGATGATGATGAATCTTGCAGTCAACCATCAATATGTGGGATCACAAGGCTGTGTATTTTGTTTTGATAGTGGCATCTTTCAGACGACACCCTGCAGTTCAAACTTGAATTGTATGGCTGTTAGTTACTTTTTGTTGTGGTATATCAAGGACACATTAACTGACGGGTCTTACCATCATTGGAGTAGTGCTGTTGAAACATACATTTGTATTTTTATGCCCCTGCAGCTAAAAGTTGGGGGGAGAGGGAAATATTGTTTCACCTGTGTCCATCAAACTGTCCATTCATCTATTCTTCTGTTTGTCTGTTGTCTGCCTGCATATAGGATACAATATTTGTCTGCCTTACTCCTCTCACAGTTTTCGAGGTAGAACCTTTTTATTTTAATGCTATTTATATATATCCCAAAGGTATGCATATTGTCAGGAATTTGATTTTGCTAAATTTTTCACAAAATTCTGGGTTCTTGAACTTAGTAAATTTCTGTGAAATTTTGAATTTCATTACATGATTTGTCCAGCTAACTCCGCCAACAGTTTTCAAGCTAGAACCTTTTTATTCTTCAGGATATTTCTACATAAACCAAAGGTATGCAGTTTTTCAAGGAATTTAATTTGTTCCATTTTTCATAAAATTACAGGTTGTTGAACTTGGTAAATGTTTGTGACATTTTGAATATAGGATACATGATAGAACTCCGGGTTGTTTGCTCTTCAACTTCCTGTGTCCTTATGCTATACTGGGGTCTCTGTTTCAGTCTAGTTCCACTTCATTCTCAGTTGATTTTGATAGAATTTTCAAAACATATCTGTTATATTGTTATACTGTACCAATGATCCAGACTTAGCTGGTGCTAACTCTTAAATATTTAGGGCCAAACACAAATTTTACCCCCAATCCCCAAAATTTGCATCAAAAACCGAAAATTACATGTCCTATATGGTCCTCCATACTTTTACTCTACTGCGGATGCGCAGTGTCAAGGAGGTCTCGAAATTGGTGCAGTTATCATTCTTTGTTTGGCCCTAAAATCAGTAACATATCACTGATATTTGTGCTTGTAAATCGGTTTAAATGATGCCAGACACATAATTTTGAAAGAAATGGTTGATCTAAGGATGAAATAAAGGATGAGAGGGTGAAACAGTGGCAGAATATGTTCAGGGATGTAACTTATAATTTTTTTACGAAATTATTTCATGTTCCCTAATTTCGAGGCATGAGCCTTATTTTGTCATTCTGGCTATGAACTTACCATTGTTTGTTCAGTGTTTCCTCTCTCCCTTTCCTTAATATCCCCCTTGCTATTCTCCCATGCTTTTGGCATAATTTTGAAATTTTTATCTTACTAAAATTTCTTGGGAGTTTTGGCTTGGAAACAGAATGATTATTCTGTTTTTTCCCCATGTTTACGTCCTCACCCTTGGGTGTTTAGGCGTTGTTTTCTGCATCTACCATCTGATGTACTGCAGTTTCTTCTCTGGAAGCCTCTGTTTTACATCGGATAGTGTTTAAATTGGTTACTGATTTTGGGCTATGGTTTCAGTGCCTGGAGTCATGTTTCCGGTTTCTGTTCACTTTTGCTTATGTTGACAACGGTTACTTCTGATGGTGATTACTTGTCTTCTATTAGTTCTACTCATATCCAGACACATTAATATTGTCCGGAAGTGTTGCATTAATTTTTAAAAATGTTTTAAAAAATTTGTCCACACTTAGGCTTTTTGGGGATCCATTTGGGCTCATTGTTCCCATTGGGACCTTGGGCTCTTCTGAAAATTTTTCAAAAAATTTTTTTTTTTAAATTATTTTTTCGAAATGTTATAATGGATTATATTATATTATGTATCTTTGTTTTAAGGGTTAGTGCGAGTATTAGGACTGTTTATATTTTTTTTTTCAAGATGAAAAAATATTGTTCAATTGTAAGGCGAGGAAATCTTCCTCTTACTCTCATGTTCATTGTGTTTCTTGTAGTCTATGTTCTGTACTCGCACTAATTCTTACTCGGTGTGTGCTAATTGGAATGACAACGTTGGAGACGTGTGTCACGGTATTTTGTTAGCGGTGAGGGGTCCATTCCAGTCCTCTCTCTGCAAGGTCACTCTAGATTATCAGTCTCTTTTTCAGAAGAACAAGAACAGGGTGATGTTTCTGTGATGTCTTCAACAAGTGTGTCTCCGTCGTTGCAGTATTAGGATTAGCGGCTAAGTACTCATGGAAATACGACAATTGCCGAAAAGGTCCCTAGTAGGATCGAAGGCATTGATCGTCCGCTAGTCTGCCCAGTGTAGCTACCATTCATCGAATGGCTCGGCAGCCGGGTTTGTCCATTGCGGTCCAGGGAAGCAGTTTGGGTGATGCGAGCACTACAAACAGGGAACGTGCACACCCAGCAATGACAGATCCGAGGATAGTACGGAGGAAGCCTCTCAGTCCGGTAGCTAGCTCATCCAGGTCTATCCGGACCGTGAGCAAGAGAGGCCCCCTCTCTCTTACAACAACATCTGTGCCGCGATGTTGTTGTATGTTCGTTTGTTAGTCGGAGCATATGTCCACTCCTCCTGCTCGGGATGCTCCGTCGCATAGACAGTCCGACGCGGCTGTTCTATTGGCTTCCTCATCCTCACGTCAGCACACACGACCGCACCTTGGCTATGTGACCACAGATTTCCAGGGTACGTTCGCATATTATATAAATGCACATCCCTGGAGCTCCTGCTACGTCGACCAGGTCACTCCATCCGCTAGCCAAGGACACGAGGCCTTTCCAGTTGGGATGTTCGCATATTATATAAATGCAGGAATGAACATCCCTGGAGCTTCCAGCAGCTATTTACGTAAGACTGCGGCTCCACAGGCCTCATTGAGGAACAAGAACAGGGTAATGTTTCTGTGATGTCTTTGAAAAGTGTGCTTCCGTCGTCTCAGTCAAATGAAGAGCTACCGGCAAAGTGCTCATGCAGATACGTCAATTGCCTAAGAGATCCCAAGTAGGATCGACGGCTTTGGCATTCGCTAGCTCGCCCGGTGTAGCAACCATTCATAAAATGGCTCGGCAGCCGGGTTAATCCATTGCGGTCCAGGAAGGAGTTTTGTGTTATGCGAGCACTATAAAATACAACGTGCACACCCAGTGACGGTGGATACGAGTATGGTACGGAGGAAGCCCATTAGTCCGGTTCCTAGCTCGTCCAGCTTGCACGGGCTGCGAGTGAGAGAGGTCCCTCTCTCGTACAACAACATCTGGGCCCAGATGTTGTGGTACAGAACATTCTCCAGTCGGAGTATACGTCCACCGCTTGGGACGTTCTGTTATATAGACAGTCCAGAGAGACTGCTCTATTGGCTTCCTCATCCTCACGACAGCACACACGACCGCACCTTGGCTATGTGACCAATGATATCCAGCCAGCCTCGCCGACCAGGAATTCACGGCGACCAGGTCATGCCATCCGGTAGCCAAGGATACGAGGCCTTCATACTCCGGACGTTTGCATAAAGAAGTATGCAGGAGTCAACGTCCTTGGAGCTTCCAGCGGCTAAATGTTGTAAGACCGCAGCTCCACAGGCCTCTGTTATGGATGTGCTATTGCAGATACCACAAATTATCGCAGCATCCCGGCAACCAACAGAAACTCTGTCAGATCAGGTATTATCCGAGGAAGCTGGGTCGGTCCGCTGCAAGTGCAGGCACGGACGACCAAGAATTACAAGTGGTCCGACAGGATGGCGAAAGGGATACGGAGTAGTTGGAATTTTCCCTTTCGGAACTACATAAAATTCCCTTTCGGAACAACATAAAATTGCCATAGAGTTCATCCGGCTTTATCTTTCTGAAGTTGTTCCTCGGACCAAAATGCTGCGTTGCCGAATAAGAGACTGATAGCGCCACTGGACACAGAATTCTTTAATCGGTTTAGGGACATCGTCCCTGAGTTTCCGACACAGTCCAGAAATGTCTCTTAGACATTTGAACTATTGAATGACACTATATATAAACTTGCTACCATAACGGGCAGGTCCCATTTCTTATCGGCAAATACTATATCTCTGCCTTTCATCAATTCAAGGAATAATTCGAAACGGCAGGACTGGGCATTCCGACTGTTCCTCTGCGTCTAGACGACCAGGCCAAAGTCCTAGAATTGTCTATACCGTCGTCTATGTCAATTCCAACCATGACGTTGGAAACGACAATATCGTCTAACAGGGCTAGTTTAGACGCAGTATCGTACGCAGTTCACCTTACCAGAGCGTTACCATTACGTCTTAAAGGAAAAGAATTCCAGGATGTACAAACCTCCTTAAGAGTTCTTTCGAGGGCCATAGCATTCTCCACGTATAACTCTGCCCTTTCAGTGGCAATCTGGAGTTGGTTACACGTGATGTGGCCCTGGCTACATCTACGCACGTGGATAGTAAGGTGAAAAACTCTCTCAGAGTCGCTCTGGTCTCCGGAGAGCTTCTCTTCGACGGCAAGCTTTCCGCAATCTATGATCAGATAACTAAGAAAGCTTCAGACTCTCTGCTATTCAAATCCGCTTCTATAAAGTCGGATTCAGCGGAGAAGAGTAGGACAGGCACTTCTGTGGCAAATACATCCAAGGGAAGTTCCTATAGAGGTTCCTATGTGTCCTCTAGGTCTTACTAGAGACCATCAGGGTAGCGAATCAGGTTGGGCTGAGACAACCGGTCAGACGTCCCTAGGTCGACAGGGCGAGGTGCGAGCCGTGGAGGATGTGGTTTCTCCTTCCGCAAGCCTTGCAGGTCCAGGGGGTGATGGTAGAAACCTCTGTCGGGTTCCAGTGCGCGGAAGACTGTCGAGTTTCTCAACCAATTGGGAGTCGATTACGGACGGCCCTTGGGTTTGAGGAGTGATTTTGGAAGGACTAAAACTGTCCTTCAAAATAAAACCTCAGTTAACTCAAAGTCCAAGATGGTCTCAGCTTCCGTCAATTCCGCAGAAAGAGGCTCGCTTCTATCAGAGGTCCAGTCTCTTCTGAAGAAGAATGCGATAGAGGTCGTAGAAAACCAGGAATCTCCAGGTTTCTACAGCCATCTTTTTCTGGTTCCGAAACCAGACGGCTCGTTCCATCCAGTCATAGATCTGATCTGGATAAACAAGCTGATCGTGGCTCCAAAATTCAATATGGAGACCATCCGATCGGTCAGAGCGAGCATTCGGGTGAACGACTATGCTACGAGCATAGATCTCAAGGATGCGTACTTTCACATCATGGTACATCCGGCGTTCAGAAAGTATCTTCGCTTCGCCGTCCTAGGAGTCGTGTTTCAGTTCCGAGCAATGTGCTTCGGTCTGAATCTAGCACCCTGGGCTTTCACTTGAATAATGAACTCGGTAATGATTCATTTCCGAGCTCATTCGTCTGTGGTAACGTCGGCCTACCTGGACGACATTCTTCAGAGGTACAGCAACAAGTTAACGATGTGCAGATTCTGCTTCTATGGCTCCGATGTCTTGGTTTCATAGTAAACGAGGAGAAGTCAGATCTCGTGCCGTCCAAGACATTCACCCACCTGGGGATGAGCTTCGAGATGAACAACAATCTCGTTCTTCTGCCGTTAACCAGAGCGAATTTAGTCAGTTGTTACCCTCGCTATTGTATTTACTCAGACAAAGTTACAGCGAGAGAATTCATGAGACTGATAGGTTTGTGCGGAGCTGCCGCAGATTTTATTCCGATGGGGCAGCTACACACTCGTCCTCTCCAAATTTTTTCTGACTCAGAATTGGACGGTGAAGATTCATTTGCTCGATACGGACATCCTCTTGTCAAATCAAGTGTATAAGAGATTCAGACTTGGGCAGATATTCAGTGGTTAACTCAGGGAGTTCTACTGCAATTTCCGGATCCGAGTTTTACAATTATGACGAATGCCAGTCAAACAGGTTGGGGCGCAACATTGAGCCCAACGGATTTGAAGTGTCAGGGTCTTTGGGATCCGCAGTTCCTAATCAAGCACATAAACATCAAAGAAATGATGTCAATTTGGCTTACGCTACATCATTGGATGAATGTTATTTTGAATGCACACGTGCAAATTCTGTCTGACAGTACAACTGTAATAGCATATATTCGGAACCAGGGAGGCACTCATTCCATTCTGTTATTCAAGTTAACGGAATGAATCCTTCTGTTTGTGCTAGAACTTCAAGTTCTATCGGTCCATCATATTCCGGGTCGTCTGAACGTATTTGCAGACTCCCTTTCACGGAGGGGTCACTTGTTGCCGTCAGAATGGACTCTCAACAAACGAGTATTCAGTCAGATTTGCTACCAATGGGAGCGACCAATGCTAGACTTATTTGCGACGCATCTCAACAATCAGTTGCAGACGTATGTGTCACCATGTCCGGATCTTTGAGCGTTTGCAGTAGATGCTCTATCGATCTCGTGAGACGGAATGATAGGATATGCTTATCCTCCAGCGCCGTTGATTCAGCAGATATTGCTCAAGATAAAACAATCTCAATGCAATTCTGTTGGTAGCATCTCTGTCTCCACAGAGACCGTGGATTAATCTAAGCAGGTGTCTGTTGTGGGACATGCCATGGAAGCTTCCTCCACATTTTGGTCCATTCTATTTCTAGATGGATTCAATTAACTATCTGTACTGCTTATGATTAATTATCTTCAGCTCAGCAGTCTGTGCTTAAGATTTCAGCTCATGAAGTAAGAGCTCTATCTACTTCTTGGGCTTGCGCTAATAGTGTTGCTATTACAGATCTAATGAAGGCTGCATATTGGTCTCAGCCTTCCACTTTCATGAATTTTTATCTTAAGAAGTATTGAGTCCATTTCTGGAGATCTGCATTGTTTAGGTCCTCTATCTGTTGCTCAGAATGTCGTCCACTAAACAGTTGCAACTATAGTTATGCAGGCTTTCTGTTCCGGCAGTGACTCTGTCCTGCTGTCCTCTTCACTCTGGGGTATTTGACCCAGGGCAAGGGGAAGGGGTGGGGGAGGGTGTTCCCTTAGGTCACCTGCTTTATAGTGAAAAGCGAGGGAATACCTCCTTTGGAGTCAGTAATTCCGAGTTGGTGTCGGGATGGTTTTAAAGTGTAAAGCTAATGTAAACTCATCCATGTTATATTTTTAAAGTGAAGCTCGGTGTGAAACATTTGTATATGTCACGTTTCACCACACGGGCGTTAATATACAATCCTCAGACTCTTTTAATGAGTATAAAGAGTCTCATTTCTCTGGACTTCCTTTATTTATTGGCTTTCCTTTAAAAATAATTAGCATAACGAGTTATACTGGATGTTAATAGAGATCATTGATGTTATTGTGCTCAATTACAGAATGGTGTGTCTTTCTTTTTGATGCAAATAAGAAAGATGCATGTAAAGCCTATTTCTCCTTTTCTCCTCGAGGGGATAATTCGGCTATATGTAGTTGAGCCTACTGGATTTTCCTTTATGTCCTAGGCCCTCCAACCTTTTTACTATTCAGCTAAGCCTGGGTCATTGGTACAGCATAAAAATGTTAAAAAATTTATAGTAATTTATATATTTTTTATACTTACCAATGACCCAGATGGGATGGCCCTCCCATGAGTTGGGAACTCATACCTCCCCGCTGAGTACATAACGCTTACCAGGCACTGGTTGTAAGAATGATAATTGCGCCAATTTCGAGACCTCCTTGACACTGCGCATGCGAAGTAGAGTAAAAGTATGGAGGACCATTTAGGACATGTAATTTTCGGTTTTTGATGCAAATTTTGGGGATTGGGGGGTAAAATTTGTGTTTGGCCCTAAATATTTGAGAGTTAGCACCAGATAAGTCTGGGTCATTGGTAAGTATAAAAAATATATAAATTGCTATAATTTTTTTTACTTTCATTATCATCCTCCATGGGAACACCAGAAAGTTGAGCAGTGCGCATTTATCAAGATAAATAAGTCCAGTTTCATTGGAATAATAAGACCAGGAAACCAGTGTCTGGGGCGTGAGACTTATTGTGGGCAGCATAGGTGTAAATGACTAGCTAAAGTGAATTTTGTATTTGTGCTGTCGTCAGGAGCCAGTAGAGAACTATTATTTTTCACAAAATTTCAACAGAATAGAGAACTATTATTTTTCACAAAAGTCAACAGAACCATACCATGTAACCCCTCATTTGGTCAAGCATGTTCAAGTGAGGGATCACCTGATATGCTTTTGTTCAAATGTATTGAAAAAATATTATTTAAGATAATAAATTTTGATGTCATGTGCATTGGGTAAAAGATTAACTTAACATGAAAGGCAGACGACACTTAAAAAGTAGAATTCTTGAATAACTAATTTAATTTTTTTGCGTAAAAAAGCATGGCTTATGACCCTCATTGGAATGAGTTTGATCCAATCAGATGGTGATTTCTGTGAATAGCGCTGACCAGTTTTGGCTGTTACATTGGATAAAGGGTTAACAGGTGTTTAATCATTTTTATTTTACCGAATGATGAGTAGTTATGCTATTACATCTTGTTTGACAGAACTTGTGGAGTTCTGTCAAACATGAAATGATAGACTAAATGCATATACATTTACTGAATGTGTTGAGGCCAAAAAGGAATATAAATACGGGGAACAAAATTATCCATTTTACCAAAACATTTCTTCATTTAATTAACACAGAGTTACTCAATACACAAGATAAATTAATAAGACAAATTTATACTAATTGGAATGGTAAATGGTTTGATGATTGAAAGTTGTAGACAGGAGGATTATTCAGTAAAGTGACCTACACTATATAGCCATAGGTGCAGGAAATGACAAGTCAAGTTTAGCCAAGTAAAACTTGGCTTGTTCCCTGCTGTATGCTACTGCAGTAAACAAGCACTGCTCCACTTCCTGAGTTCCCACATGGAATTGAGGTATGGTAAGCTATAGTTTGGAGGAACCATTAATATAACAAAAAATTTAAATGCCCATCTTTCTGTTTTGTACTTGTCTGAATCAGAATAAAAATTGAAAGTAAAGTTGAGTCCTCTGAATTGAATAACCCATTAAACGAATGTAACTTCCAAACACAAAACTTCTTAATGCACCTTCCATACCAAGTTTATCTGATAATTGCATTTTGGTTGTAGAGTAAACTCCTGTTAATTGAATAAAATATCTTGAAATAAGAAATTACTCTGATAGTCACTGAATTCTCCTTGTTTATTGACCTATGTAGCCTCAGTATATCCACTACAGCCAAGTAATTCCTTATAGCTTGTCTGACAGAGCTCCATGAGATCAGTTTATCTCTAAAATACAAGAAAGTTACCAAATCTGTGTTATTTGAATACTCCTCAAAACTGGTTGAGTGCTAAAAACTGCTATCAGAGCTTTCAAAAAGAAAAAATTGAGAGTACCAGAGCAAAAGCCAACATTTTCTATGCTCATGTTTCACATTCAAGTAAAACGCAAATAATATTTTGTTTATATAAATTTGTTTTGTTTCAAATTATTGGAGAGTGCCTGGTGGCACTCTAATAATTTGTAAAAAAACAAAAACAATTTTGAATAACAAATTCAGACCACCAAAAATATTCTTGCCCATTACCAGTTAACTGGATAAATTTCACTGGCAAAAGTAGCTATTCAATTAATGGGGTTCTACCATAATATGACAGTAGTTCTGCGTCAACCACTAATTTATTTACTTGCTTCATTTGAGGGTTTTTGTTGAAATGAACCATACTTCATGAAGAATACATAATTTTGTAAATAAAGATTAAAAAACAAATTTTATTCTGTTTAATATATTTCCTTGTGAAAATCGGGAGAATTCTCTTTTCAGTACAAAACAAAGAGAATATTCAGAGTAACGGCAAGTGTTATTAAACATGCATATGACAAGCATTTACATTGGTGCAGTTCCTAACCTACACGGGCATAAAATTCAACACTCTTGAACATTCATGATCAATAAGCACATTGCCAATCAGCTATCTTCAATGTAAATGGGATGCTAGGTCATAAGTCAAATGGGTTATAGACTCCTTAAACTGACCTGTCAACACTGTCATATGTGCGAGTGCAACAGGTAAATTGTTTTCAACAAGGAACTGAAACTTTTTTTAATTTTTTATTCACTGGGAACAAATATATATATAAAAAAAGAATAGCATCACTTCAATCCATCATTTAAACAATGCAGAAAACTAATATTTGGTGTCAATTTAATACTGCAGTTGATCCCATTGTCAAGATTTTTTTTACATCGCACATATACTGTATACGGCTGCTTATTAGCTCCACATGATTTTTAGTTATTAAATTGCAGGTGCAATTTTGTAAATTGTACCTGCAATTTAGCTAAATTGTGGCTGCAATTTATCTAAATTGAAGTGACAGTTTAATCAATTGTAGGTGCAATTTAGCTAAATTGCACCTACAATTTACTAAATTGTAGCTCCAATTTAACATTTTTACTCTCATTGGTCAAGCTAAATTGCAATTAGTTATTTGTAAACCTAGAATTTATTAAACTGTAGGTAAAATTTTGCTAAATGGAAGTTCAAAATATGGGGTCAAGGTCTCTTAGGTCATCCAGCGGTCACTGTGTGCATTTCTCAGAATTGCTGAATACCGGTACATATTGCATTTTTGCCCTCTAATGCATTCCCGAAGTTCATACATGTATTTTCACTCTCAAAAAAGTAGACAGGATCAAAAAGTTTGAGCGTGGGTTACTCTCATCTCAAGAATTGTGTGACCAATGGACCAGGAACAAACACCAAATCACTTAAAACTCAATAGAGGTTCAAAATATAGGTCAACGTCACTCTGGTCACCCAGGGGTCATTGAGTGCATTTTTCAGAATTGCCGGAAAACACATTTTATGCCTCCCGTTCCGCCCCACCCCAATGCATTCCTTAAGTTCTTACATGTATTTTTACACACAAAAAACAGTGGGTGGGACCAAACATTTTGAAAGGGAGTCTTGCTCATATCACCGGCATGGTACGACCTCATCACCTGGGACCAACACAAAATGCATTAAAACTCAATGGCATGTTAAAATTTGAGGCAGTGTCACTGAGGTCACCCAGGAGTCATGGAGTACATTTTTCAGAAACCCTCAAAGTGACACAGTGTTTGTTCACTGTGGAAAGCAAGCTCTGTTTTACTGTAACGAGCATTATGAGGGGAGACACCACTTTTTAACTGGTAAATAGGACCCAGTCACCAATGCTTGGGGTGGAAGTCCTCTAAAATGGGTAACATGGGTATAAATAATCACTTAAACTTGACTTTATCTCCATGTTGCAGTCACGATTAGCCATTCTGAGGAAATAGGTGATCTTAAATACCAATAAATAAATACACCAAAAAAGTGGGCAGCTCCAGACATTTTGAAAGTGGGTCAGGCTCATATCTCAAGCACGGTATGACCTATAGACTTGGAACTAACGACAAATGTGTCCAAACTTTATGGAGGTTGGGTAAAGGTGACTGACTGAGGTCACCCAGGGTCATTGAGTGCATTTTTAAGAATTGCTGTGAATTGCATTTTATGATGCTCAAATGCATTCCCGAAGTTCATACATGTATTTCTACACACAAAATGTGGGTGGAGATTATAGCTTTGAAAGTGAGTGACTCTTATATCTCAAGCATGGTATCTGTGGGCTTGGGGACCAACACCAAATTAGTTGCAATGCGCAGCAGATTCAAAATATGGGTCATGTTCACTAGGAGTGCATTTTTCATAAATGCTGGAAGTTGTATTTAAAGGGGCACGGTGGCTCAGTTGGTAGAGGTGCAGGCTGCAAGCCGAGAGGTCCTCGGTTCGAATCCCACCTGTGGCAACCGCGTTGTGTCCTTGGGCAAGGCACTTCACCACCATTGCCCACGTGGGGGCACGGTGACGCTGTGTACTAAAAGTCGTACTGCACGTTGATGGTGCACATGTCTTCAACCAATGCTAAACCTGCTTGTGTGGAGTTAGTACGTTGGGGAGCTGACAGTTGCTCGCCACTGCTCTGTGGTTCTCTCCGGGCACTCCGGCTTTCTCCACCCGTAAAACTGTCATGGTCATGATTAGCCATTGTGCAGAAATATGTGACCTTAAACACCAATAAATAAATAAAAAGTTGTATTTAAAAACCCCTTAATGCATTTCCGAAGTTTGTAAGGCATTTCATCACCCAAGAAAAGTAGGAAGAGTCAAAGTTTTGGGAAGTAATCCACATTTTTGCCTCCTGTCCATTTTTTATACGCCCATTTTGAAAAAACAGGAGTATTATGTTATGGCATTGTCTGTCTCCGTCCATCCATCCGTCCATCCATCCATCTGTCCGTCCGTAAACAATTTTTGTGGTGCCTACTCCTCCAAAAGTTTACATGCTACATTGTTCAAACTTTGCACACATTTTGATCAGTAATTGCCGTCGTCCATGTGACTCCATTTTGTATTTCCAGAGTTATGCCCCCTTTTAGTACTTAAACATTACAGTATTGTGTTGCCTACTCCATCAACATTTTACATGCTATATTGTTCAAACTTTGCACACATGGTGGTCACCAATTGCCGTTGTGCATGTGACAAGGACAGATAACTCCATTTTGTATTTCCAGAGTTATGCCCCTTTTAGTTCATAGAACATTACAGTATTGAGTCCCCTACTCCTTCAACATTTTACATGCTATATGGTTCAAACTTTGCACAAATGGTGATCACCACAGGCGTATGTTGCCCCGCTAGGCTGTGCTCTTGTTAGAGCGTGGTTTCATCTAAGACAAAAAATGTAGAGCTATACATTTTGAAAGATTATCATGCTGATATCTCAGGCGTAGTATGACATCATCAACATGAAACATTTGAAAATTAAGTTTAAACTCATTGCTGTGAGTGGAGATTAAAAATGAGTGCCAAGGTCTTTCGAGTCACCTTGCATATTGCAGGGATACTGGTAATCACACTTTACCGGTAGACCTTTTTTTCAAGTTTTTTTTCTGTTAGATAACAAGATGTCAATAATTACCCCCCACCCCACCCTGCTGGGAGCCCTGGGAAGTGAAGCAGTGCTTGTTTACTATAGTAAACAAGCTCTGTTTTACTGATGGTAAAATAGGACCTGGTGGGGGTGCAGTGGCATTGCGGTAACCGGTTCTTGTCAGATCACCAAAGTTAAGCAACGTTGAGCCTGGTTAGTCTGCAGATGGGTGACCATCTGAGTGATCAATTCGGACTCACGCGCTATGTCCAAAGCACTTAACCCCCATTGTCCACATGGGGGCATGATGACGCCGTGTACTAAGGCGTACTGTACGTCGATGGTGTGCATGTTTTCAACCAGTCTAATCCTGTCTGTGCTGCAGTGCGGAGTTACGATGTTGGGGAGCTGGCAGCTGCTCATTGTTGCTCAGTGGTTCTCTCTGGGTACTCTGGCTTCCTCCACCCGTAAAACTCACGTTCATGATTACCCATTGTGCATAAGTATGTGACCTTAAACACCAATAAATAAATAATAATAGGACCTGGTAACCAATACATGGGACGGTAGTCCTCTAACATGGGCAATATGGGTGTAAACGATTGGCTTAACTTGACTTTATAGTCATGTTGCAGTCACAATTAGCCATTGAGCAGAACTATCTGACCTTAAGCACTAATCAATAAATAAATAAACCTCTGGGTTAAACCTGTCTTGTCTTTTTCTTTAAAATACATTTTTAAATTGGATTGATATTGGATTTTTCTTTTAATTGTATTAGTTTATTTTTGTATTGACCAGGGAGAAGGTGTTATTATTTGTAGGTATTATTTTTTGGCTCATCATGTTTTAAATGTATTCAGAGAATGCTGGAATTTTTTAGTTATGATTTTTTAAATTATATATTTAAAGAACGTCAGTCATGAAGTTGAAATGAGTTCTTGTACTTATATGGAACTGCACTAGGTGAAAAAATCATATTTTTATACTGTACCAATGACCCAGACTTAGCAGGTGCTAACTCTAACAAAACCAGGGCCAAACACAAATTTTGCCCCCCAATCCCCAAAATTTGCATCCAAAACAAAAAGAAATCATGTCCTAAAGGACCTCCATACTACGCCCCCACTGCGCATGCGCAGTGTCACGGACGTCCCAAAATTGGCGCCAATTATCATTCTCTGTTTGGCCCTTCATCAGTCAACATCTCACTGATCTTTGTGCTTGTAAATCTCAGTTTAAAGGATGCCAGACACGTAATTTTTGGAGAAATGGTGATTCTAAGGAGGATATAGAAGGAGGAGAGGAAAAAGAAGTGACAAAAAATAATCAGGGCTGTACTTAAAATTTTTTGATGAAATTATGTTAAGTTGCCTATTTTCGAGGCATGGGCCATTCTTGCTAAATGTTGCACTGCTTATTCAGTGTTTCCTCTCCCCTAGCCTTCTAAAGTCCCCCCTTGCAATTCTCCCATGCTTTTGGCATATTTTTGAGAAAGTTCATTTTTAAAATTTTCCTGGGAGAGTTGCTTGGATACAGAATGTTTTCTGTTATTTTCCCCATAGTTACGTTTTCACCCATGGGTGTATAAACGTTGTGTTCTGCATCTTCCATCTGATGTTCTGCAGATTCTCCCCTGGGAGTCTCTGTCTTGCATCAGATAGAGTGTAATTTTGATGACTGATTTCAGGCCAGTTTTTTCAGTGCCTGGAGTCATGTTTTCTGGTGTTTTACACTGTTTGTTTACATTGGCAACAGCCTTTTTTGAGGGGGGCTGTTTGCCTTTGGTGTAGTTTATCTCACTATAAGATACATTTATATTATCCGTAAGTGTCTCATTAATTATTTAATATAAATTTAAAATTTTTGACCGCACTTTGCCATCGGATCCATCGGGGCTCAACGTTACTTTTCAGCAACTTGGGCTTCGCTGAAAAAATATTTTTTCAAAATTATTTTGATTTGCAATTGTTTTTTCATTTATTAATGGATCATGTTATTATGTATCTTTGTGTCAGGGGTTTGTGCGAGTAACTAGGACTTGTTGACTTTTTACAATGAAAGGATATTGTTCAAATGTAATGGGAAGAAATCTTCCTCTGACTTTCATGATCATTGTATTAATTGTAGTCAGTGTTCTCGCACTAATCCCTGTCCTATATGTCAATATCGGGATGACAAACATTGGAAATGTGTGTCACGGTATGTCGGCTCTTTCTCCGCAAGGTCACTCTACTCTCTCAGTTTCTATTTCAGAGGAACAAGAACAGGGTGATGTTTCCAGGTTATCTTCTACAAGTGTGCGTCCGTCGTCACAAATGAATTCAGAGCTAGCGGCAAAAGTGCTCATGGAGATTAGACAAATGTCGTCCGCTAGCTCGCCCGGTGTAGCGTCCATTCACCGAATGGTTCGGCAGCCGGGTTCGTCCGATGCGGTCCAGGAGGAAATTTTGGGTGATGCGAGCACTATAAACATACAAGGTGCACACCCAGTGACGGCGGATAGTAAGCGAGAACGGAGGAAGCCTTTGAGTCCGGTTCCTAGCTCGTCCAGGTCCAGCCGGGCCGCGAGCGAGAGAGGCCCCTCTCTCGTACAACAACATCTGGAACCAGATGTTGTGGTACAAAATGTGTCGCAAGCGGAGCATACGTCCGTCGCTCGGGACGCTCCGTTGTATAGGCAGTCCGCGGAGACTGCTAAGGCTTCTTCTTCTCGTCAGCGCACACGACCGCACCTTGGCTGCGTGACCGCCGATATCTTACCAGCTTCGCCGATCAAGGATTCTTCGGCGACCAGGTCACACCATCCGGCAGCCAGGGATTCGAGACCGATGGACTCCGGACGTTCGCATAGAAAAAGTATGTGGGAGCCATCAGATGCGGAGCAGCCCTCGGCGAAGCAGCGAAAGACTGCGCCTCCGCAGGTCTCGATGCCGGACATTCTTGTGCAGATAGCACAGCTTATCGCAGCATCCCAGCAGCCGACAGAAACAGTGTCGGATCAAGAATTATCCGACGGCGCTGGGTCGGTACGCTCCGCCGAAGCATCGGGGGCGGACGACCGGGAGCATCATGAGGTCCGACCAGATGGTGAAAGGGATACGGATGATTTGGAGCTATCCCTTTCGGAACAGCATAAAGCTGCCGTGGACTTCATCCGGCACTTTCTCCCTCAAGTTGTTCCGTCAGGCCAGACTGCTGCGGTTCCGGACAAGAGGATTATAGCGTCATTGGACTCTGAATTTTTTGAGCGGTTCAGGGACATCGCTCCCGAGTTTCCGTCGCAGTCCAATAATGTTGCAAGAACATTTGAATTATTGAACGACGCTATATTTAAACTTGCTTCCAAGACGGGGAAAGCAGGTTTCTTGTCCGCTAATACTCTCAACCTGCCTTTCATTAATGCAAGGAATAAATTCGACACGGCAGGACAGGGTATCCCGAGAGTTCCTCTGCATATGGACGACGAGGCGGAAGACTTAGAGCTATCATTACCGTCATCGGCTTCTATTCCAACCGCGGTGTTGGAAACAGCTATTGCGTCTAACAGAGCCAATTTAGATGCCTTATCTTACGCAGATCACCTTACTAAAGCGTTATCACTGCGCCTTCAAGGGAAAGAGTTTCAGGATATTCAATCCTCTTTAAGACTTCTTTCAAGGGCAGTAGCTTATTCCACATGTAACTCCGCCCTTTCAGTGGCAAATCTGGAGTTGGTTAGACGTGACGCAGCCCTAGCTACATCCACACTCGTGGATACTAAGGTGAAGAACTCTCTTAGAGTCGCTTCGGTCTCTGGAGATCTTCTCTTTGACGGCAAGCTTTCTGCTATTTATGATAAAATTACAAAGAAAGCTTCGGATTCTCTGTTGTTCAAATCTGCTTCTAAGAAGTCGGATACAGCAGACAAGAATAAGGCAGGCACTTCTGGGTCTAATGCGCCCAAGAGAGGTTCCTATAGAGGTTCCGGTGCGTCCTCTTGGTCTTATTCGAGAGACCGTCAGGGTAGCGACTCTCGTTCGGGACGTCCTTCGGGCCGGGACAACCGGTCGGACGCCCCGAGGTCGACGGGGCGAGGTGCGGGTCGTGGAGGACGTGGTTTCTCCTACCGCAGGCCTCGCAGGTCCAGGAGGTAATGGCTTAAACCTCTATCGCGTACCGGTTGGCAGAAGGTTGTCGAGCTTTTCACAAGAATGGGCATCGATTACGGACGACCCTTGGGTGAGAGGAGTGACTTCGGAAGGTCTAAAGATATCCTTCAAACGAAAGCCTCCATTAACTCGAAGTCCAAAGTGGACTCAACTTCCGTCAAATCCGCAGAAAAGAGACGCTCTGTTATCAGAGGTGCAGTCTCTTTTAATGAAGAACGCAGTAGAGGTCATAGAAAACCAGGAGACTCCGGGATTCTACAGCCATCTGTTTCTGGTTCCGAAACCGGACGGCTCGTTCCGTCCAGTCATAGATTTGAGCTGGATAAACAAGCTGATCGTCGCTCCGAAATTTTATATGGAGACGATTCGATCGGTCAGAGCGAGTATTCGGGTGAACGATTATGCAACAAGCATAGATCTCAAAGATGCGTACTTTCACGTCATGGTACATCCGACATTCCGAAAGTATCTACGCTTCGCAGTCCTAGGAGTAGTGTATCAATTCCGGGCGATGTGCTTCGGATTGAATCTAGCACCCTGGGCTTTCACTCGGGTAATGAACTCGGTAATGATCTATTTCCGAGCTCATTCGTCTGCGGTAACGTCGGCCTACCTGGACGACATTCTTCAGAGGTACAGCAACGAGTTAACGCTTCAGAACGATGTTCAGAATTTACTTCTATTGCTCCGACGTCTCGGTTTTATAGTAAATGAGGAGAAGTCGGATCTGGTGCCGTCCAAGTCATTCACTCATCTGGGAATGAGCTTCGAGACGCACAACAATCTCGTTCGTCTGCCATCAACCAGAGCGAAATTAGTCAGTTGTTATGCTCGCTATTGTCTGCACGCAGGCAAAGTCACAGCGAGAGAATTTATGAGACTGATAGGTCTGTGCGGAGCCGCTGCGGATCTCATTCCGATGGGGCGGTTACGCACACGTCCTCTCCAAATTTTCTTGACTCAGAATTGGAGTGTGAAAATTCATTCGCTCGACGTAGACGTTCTCTTGTCAGATCAAGTGAAACAAGAGATTCAGACTTGGGCAAACATTCAGTGGTTAACTCAGGGAGTTCCGCTGCAGTTGCCAGATCCGAGTTTTACCATTATGACGGATGCCAGTCAAACAGGTTGGGGTGCATCATTAATCCCAACGGATTCGAGATGCCAGGGTCTTTGGGATCCGCAATTCCTGTGCAAGCACATAAACATCAAGGAAATGATGTCAATTTGGCTTGCGTTACATCATTGGATGGACATTATTCACAATGCTCATGTCCAAATCCTATCCGACAATACGACAGTAGTGGCGTATATACAGAATCAGGGAGGCACTCATTCAGTTCCGTTGTTCAATCTAACGGAAAGAATCCTCCTGTTTGTGCTAGAACATCACGTTCTTCCTTCGGTCCTTCACATACCGGGTCGTCTGAATGTGCTAGCAGACTCCCTTTCACGAAAGGGTCGCTTGTTGCCGTCGGAGTGGACTCTCAACAAACAAGTATTCAATCAGATTTGCTACCAATGGGAACGGCCAATGATAGACTTATTTGCGACACATCTCAACAATCAGTTGCAGACGTATGTGTCTCCGTGTCCGGATCCAAGAGCATTTGCAGTAGACGCTCTGTCGATCCCTTGGGACGGAATGATAGGATATGCGTATCCTCCAGCGCCGTTAATTCAACAAGTATTGCTAAAGATAAAACAATCTCAATGCAAGATTCTGTTGGTAGCATCTCTGTCGCCACAGAGACCGTGGATAAATCTACTCAGGTGTCTGTTGTGGGACCTACATCTTCCTCAGGATCTTCTTTCGCAGGGGAAATCGCGCCAACTCCATCACAACCCGCAAGGTCTGAACCTTCACGTTTTTCCGTTGTGCGGTCCTTCTTGCATGGCAAGCACTTTACAGGACGAGCAGTGGACGGGATTTCTAACTGTAGGAGGACCTCCTCTTCGCTAAACTATGCGGCTAAGTGGAAGGTTTTTCGTTGTTGGTGTAGGGATCATTCTGTAGATATATTCGATCCCTCTATACCAGACATTGCAAACTTTCTAGTATACTTGTTTGACGAAATCGAACTGCAGCCTGTTACTATTAAGGGTTATAGGTCTATGTTATCTGATACCTATGCACATCATGATAGTTTACAAATTGGATCTAATGTCTCTTTATCTAAGTTGGTTAGAAACTTCTCGATAAATAGACCCAGAACTCTTAGATTAATTCCTAAATGGAATTTAGCTTGGGTTCTTCTTAAATTGAAGGAAAAGCCATTTGAACCTCTTGGGACAGTAGATTTCAAATTCTTATCTTATAAGACAGCTTTTCTCTTAGCTTTCTCTTCTGCTAGAAGAGTCAGTGAGCTTCATGCACTGTCGGTGGATGATTCTCACTATCGTAGTGTCGGGAACACTATCACCTTCACTACTAATGTGGGTTTTTTAGCTAAGAATCAGGCTCCTAATAAATATCCGGAACCTATTGTTATTAAGGCTCTTCCGTCTTCAGACGGGCATAGGCCTTTACTCTGTCCTGTTAGAGCATTACGTATCTATAAACAGAGATCTCAGTTTATCAGAAAGGGACGGAAACGTTTCTTTCTGTCTTTGATGCCTAATAGAAAGGACATTTCGGTCCATTCTATTGCTAGATGGATTCAATTAACTATCCGTACTGCTTATGAGAGTTTATCTTCTTCTCAGCAGTCTGTGCTTAAGATTTCCGCTCATGAAGTAAGAGCTCTTGCTACTTCTTGGGCTTATGCTAATAGTGTTGCTATTACAGATTTAATGAAGGCTGCTTATTGGTCTCAGCCATCCACATTCACGAATTTTTATCTCAGAAATATTGAGTCCATTTCTGGAGACCTGCATTGTTTAGGTCCGTTATCTGTTGCTCAGAATGTCGTCCACTAAACAGATGCAACTATAGTTATGCAGGCTTTCTGTTCTGGCAGTGACTCCGTCCGGCTGCCCTCTTCGCTCTGGGCTATTTGACCAAGGGGAAGGGGGGGGGGGGGGGGCGGGTGTTCCCTTAGGTCACCTGCTTTATAGTGAAAAGCAAGGGAATGCCTCCTCCAAGTCAGTATTTCTGAGTCGCTTCCGGGGTGGTTTTAAAGTGTAATATTAATGTTAAATTCATTCATGTCTTATTTTTAAAGTGTAGCTCGGTGTGAAGCATTAAGGGTATTGTATCTTTCTAATTTAATATTAAATAAGAAAGATACATGTAAAGCCTAATACTCCTTTTCTCCTTAAGGGGTTACCTCTTTATTATATAGTTGAGCTTATTGGATTTTCCTCTATGTCCTAGGCCCTCCAGCCTGTTTACTATTCAGCTAAGTCTGGGTCATTGGTACAGTATAAAAATGTTAAAAAATTTATAGTAATTTATATATTTTTTATACTTACCAATGACCCAGACGGGGATGGCCCTCCCAGGAGTTGGGAACTCTTGCCTCCCCGCTGAGTACATAGCGCTGACCAGGCACTGCCAGTAAGAATGATAATTGGCGCCAATTTCGGGACGTCCGTGACACTGAGCATGCGCAGTGGGGGCGTAGTATGGAGGTCCTTTAGGACATGATTTCTTTTTGTTTTGGATGCAAATTTTGGGGATTGGGGGGCAAAATTTGTGTTTGGCCCTGGTTTTGTTAGAGTTAGCACCAGCTAAGTCTGGGTCATTGGTAAGTATAAAAAATATATAAATTACTATAAATTTTTTAACTTTTGTGTGAGGCCAGCTACTTAACACTTTGTGGGGCAGTTGTGATCAGTCAAGTAAATATCAACTGTTTTATTTTAGTTTACTGTTGTTCATTTTCAAAGTGGTGCAAGTTGAATATAAATTGTACCGTGTAATGAGGCGAATGAACAATTAGATTATTATCTCCTGCCAAAACAAAGTTTGCAGGAGTCTAGAAATAGGGACAGTCCATCCGTAACAATTAGACTTATGTATCTTGGTCAGTGCATGTCATATTTCAATGATCTTTTGCGTGTGGAAGGACCATCATATTGGAAAGGCTATTCACAAGTAACATGTTTAGTCCAATCATTTGTTTTAGAGTTACAGGCTTTTATTGACTTACCATTCGTCCATCCATCCATAACAACTTTAGACCTTTGAATCTCGGTCAGTTTAGGTTGAATTTCAATGATCTTTGGTGTGTTGATGGACCATCATAGGGGAAAGGATATTCACAAGTAATGGGTTTTGTCCAATCATTTTTTTTTCTAGAGCTATGGGCCTTTTTCAACTTTTCTCGACTTGGAAAATTTCAATTTTTAACTCAACTTGACAAAAGTTGGCGTACAGACGTACGTCCACAATTTCTTTTGGCACACTGCGCAAGTCACATTATGATCAGATCGCTTTGAAACTTGGTGTGCTTCTTCGGGGAGACCTGTAGATGGGAGCAATCGATTTTCTTCCATTTCTATCGAAAAATGTTGCAGCTGGCAACGTTCTTTGAACTTAGTCAGACCTCAATGTTCACCTTTGGCACACCCATCAAGCACATTTATGATCGGATTCCTTTGAAACCTGGTATGCTTGTTTGGGATGACCTCTAGATGGGAGCTATCAATTTTCTTCAATTTCCATCAAAAAATGTTGCCACTGGCAACGACCATTGAACCTTGTTAGTCAGGCATCAGTATATTCCTTTGGCATGCCCTACAGGGCACCTTTATGATCAGATTGGTTTGAAACTTGGTATGTTGTTTGGGTTACCTCTAGATTGGAGCTATCGATTTTCTTTGATTTCCATCAAAAATGTTGCCGCTGGCAATGACCTTTGATGAACTTGGTGCGTGTATGCATCAATATTTCCCTTTGGCACACCCTGCAGTGCACATTTTTGACTGGATTGCTTTCAAGTAAGCTATCGATTTTCTTCCATTTCCATCAAAAAATGTTGCCGCTAGCAAAGTTCTTAAAACTCAGTTTACTCAGACCTCAATATTTTCCTTTGGCACACCCAACAGGGCACATTTATGATTGGATTACTTTGAAACTTGGTATGCGTGTTCGGGGTGACCTCTAGATGTGAACTATTCACTTCTTTTTTCATTTCCGTAAAAAATTGTTGTTATCACCAACCTTTGAACTTGGTGCATTTGTACAGCAACTTATCCCTTTTGCACTCTCTGCAGGGTGTATTTAGCTCAGCTTGCATTTGTACAGCAACTTATCCCTTTGCTTCTTTGGGGTGATCTCTAGATGGGAGCTATCGATTTTCTTCCATTTCTGTCAAAAATAATTGCCGTTGGCAACAAACTTTGATGATCTTAGTAAAAACTTAGTGCAGTTATGCATCAATATTTCCCTTTGACAAACCCTTCAGGACACATTTATGATAACTTGGAAACTAGGTGTGCTTGTTTGGGGTGACATCTATATGGGAGCTATCAATTTTCATCCATTTCTGTCGAAAAATGTTGCTGCTGGCAACAACCTTTGAACTTAGTTTAGTAAGGCCTCAATATTTCTATTTTGCATACCCTTCAGGGCACATTTATGATTGGATTACTTTGACTTTGAAACTTGGCATGCGTGTTCGGGGTGACCTCTAAATGTGAACTATTGATTTCTTTTTTCATTTCCATAAAAAATTGTTGTTATCACCAACCTTTGAACTTAGTGCATTTGTACAGCAACTTATCCCTTTTGCACTCACTGCAGGGTGTATTTAGCTCATCTTGACAAAGTCAAGCTGAGCTGTTGCCATCACATCTCGTCTGTCGGCATACAATTGTACATACGTACACAATTTTCTTTGGCCGCCTTTGGCACACCACACATGTCGCATTTATGCTTAGATCATTTTGAACCTTGGTATGCTTGTTTGGGGTGACCTCTAGATGGGAGCTATTGATTTTCTTCCATTTCCATCAAAAAATGTTGCCACTGGCAACGTTCTTCGAACTTAGTTTAGTCAGACCCCAATATTTCACTTTGGCACACCCTAAAGGGCACATTTGTGATCGGATTGCTTTGAAACCAGGTCTGATTGTTTGGGGTGACCTCTGGATTGGAGCTATCGATTTTCTTTCATTTCTGTCAAAATTTGTTGCCACTTTCAACGGCCATTGAACTTAGTTTTGTCAGGCATTAATATATTCCTTTGGGACGACCTATAGGGCACATTTATGATCAGATCGGTTTGAAAATTGGTATGCTTGTTTGGGGTTATCTCTAGATGGAAGCTATTGATTTTCGGCGATTTCTGTCAAAAAATGTTGCCACTGGCAATGACCTTCGATGCAGTTATGCATCAATATTTTGGCCTGTGTGATCCAAGTGAAATAAAATAAGGCCAACCGGGTCGCAAAGGATTTGTAAATCCCACATTGTCGCTGTGCGCCTTTGACGCGCTAAAACCTTCCATTCATTTCATTCAATTGGCTGTACCAGATACCTCATGATCACATAAGGCATCCTATCTCCCAGAAGGTTTGATGGATGACTCCCGGTTTTTAAAAACTAAACTGTTGGACCTTTCTCCACTCCTTTTTTGTAACTGCTATGGTCACATACCGGGGCCACTACCAAACCATGGTGGGACTCAAACCTCTACCATCGCCGAGCTGGAACCGAATAGAGCCCACTCTCTAATAGTCTTAGTGGCGTTGAGTATTGACAATCTATCACTCCAACGTAAACTGCCGGGAAACTGCCGCGTGCATACCCCCTCAGACCCCATTTGAGGGAATAGGAAAGCTAGGCCTGTGTGATCCAAGTGAAATAAAATAAGGTTAACCGGGTTTGTAAATCCCACATCGTCCCTGCGCGCCTACGGCGCGAAAACCTTTCATTCATTCAACTGGCTGTACCAACAGAAAATATAATTCATTCGGCAATTGTTTTTACTAATATAACACTCTCATTTACATCATGTTTTGAATCAATGACTTCTTCTTTATCTCTTTTTATTTGAGAAAAAGGGTATTAGGTACGTTTTGACTCATGGTTTGGGTACGTTCGGTCTGGGTACGTTTTGACTCATTGGGTACGTTTCGCAAATGTGATAAAAATAATAATAAATACTCCCATCGTGCATCTCGGGTAAATCACATCCTTGATGGCACGAATTAAATACAGAGGTTGTGCTGGAGGCGGGCAGTTGGGGTTCGGGGAAGGGGGTTAGGACACATAGGATGGGGTTATCGGTCTTTTTTGATCAATCATGACAAATCGTCACCATTAGTATTTAGAAAATGGCTTCTGTAAAATGAAAACTGTATAAAAGTACCTCGACCCCAGAGCTCAGAGATACCTATCTTTCTCTCTTCCTATAACTTTTCTAATTGGACATTCTAAAATTGTCTTGCAACACTCTTATCAAGAAGACGCATGGAAATGGTAAACAAAGCGTAGTAGGAATTGGTGCAACCTCCCTTTCTGTTAACATACACAGTTTTAGTTTAAACATTATTTTATTTCATAGATAAATTGAAGTGCACAAGATATGAAATAACGTGATTTAACAAGAGCTTATGGAATGTGGTTTCAGCAGAAAGCCGAAACTTATTATATAAGCTGTTTCCAACATACACAGGAAACCACCAAACACCATACAAGGATTGAAACAAACTTGTCTGGCTGGGGACGAGTGTACATTTTATATAAATAAACATTTGAATAAAGATTTAACAGCCCTTTTAAGGGCTTTTGGGTGTGTGTGGGTTTTTTTTTTTTTTTTTTTTTTTGTGTTTGTCGTTCTTTTTTCCCTCCAATCACCCCGTCATCTGTTCCCCCTGAAGGCAGACCAGATGGCCAATACCCAGCATCCACTCTCCCTTATAGGCTGATGGATGGCTCGGTATTAGGACAACTCGTACCCACGGCAACTCGTACCAGTCAAGTCGTACCCAAAATTGGACGACTCGTACCCAATTTCGGCTGGACAGCTCGAACCCACAGTTGGACAACTCGTACCCAAGATTGGACAACTCGTACCCACAGTTGGTCAACATGTACCTGGTCTTTAATTGTATGGGCGAAGGCGAATATTGGCTGAAGGACTTGATAAAATTTGTGTCTGTTTTCAATGGGTGTGCAGAAAGGCAAAAACTTTCCATTTTTAGCATTTATCTCAGCAGAACAGTCTGAACAGACTTCGCCGAGAGTCAATTTCGTCGCTATGGACATTTCATCGAGAGAGAGAGCAATTCGAAGGAAACAGGAAATATTTAAATTATATATTAATACAGTGGGGTAGATACGGGAGACGACCCCCCCCCCCCCCTTCCCACTACCCCTCCCCAAAATCGAGTAATCTTTGGCTCTTCGTTAAACTTCTGAGGGCTTTTCTACAAAATATTTTGTTGTACTGGTAGTCATACCCAGCAGTTCACGTGTTGCATGGTTAATGCAAAATCAGATGCGATCGGGGCTCATTCACCCACCCTAACCCACCCCTCCATTTGTTGGAGGATTAACGCGATGTCGGACGCGATCGTGGCCATCAGAAGTCCTTTCCTGGTCAAATTACATCTATATAGACCTGTGCCAATTTTGGTTTCGATCGGCCGAGGCACGAGAGTCAGGTGCCTAGAGAGAGAGAGAGAAGAGAGAGAGAGAGATTCACTTTTATTCACGTTTATAGTCTAATTGCAAACCTTACAAAAATGCTAATTACCATTTAATTTTCATGATTGTCATGGAAGATAATTGTTAGAAAAACACACCTCCCAACTGGAAAATTAACTTAATTGGCGATAATAATATGCACAAATAATTGGAAGAAAATTAAACGCCAATCGACTTTTAGGTAATAGACGATAGAAAATAATTCTTCGTGATCTCACACCTGGCATTGCCGGGTAAGTCTAAATTAAATGACTGTCGAGTTTTCAGGTGTGTCGGTGTTGACCATAAAATTTCCGACAGAAATCAGTTGATGCGAGCTGGTGGACTCATAGAGAGAGATGTATTAGAGCTTTTTAATTAGATTTTTTTTAAATGAACATCATTTGTGATCTTCTTGATTCAGTCTATCACTGGTCATTGTTTGCCGTTTTTCTTCCCAGCGGGTAAATGTGCTACGCTTCAAGTACAAAGACGGAGGAATTTCAAAGTACACTGTTTTCCATTACTATTATAGCACCTTAAACGGATGAAACAAAAGCAAAAACCCCGCTTCTATAGTTCTTAGGCCATTAACGGCCTTCGCCCATACAATTAAACACCAAGTACAAGTTGACCAGCCATGGGTACGAGTTGTCCAACCTTGGGTACGAGTTGTCCAATTGTGGGTACGAGCTGTCTAGCCGAAAATGGGTACGAGTCGTCCAATTTTGGGTACGACTTGACTGGTACGAGTTGCCGTGGGTAGGAGTTGTCTAGAAACCGATGCTTCCCGTCTTTCAAAAACACATATTGGTGGATTTTTTTTCCTTTTTGTAACCGTTAAGGATAATATGCTGCGGCTGCTTCCAAACCAGCAACTGTTTGGGTTTCTTTTTTTCTTTTTAAAAATAACCACCAAACTGCGGTTTCAGTATTACCATAAACTTGTCCACTTCTCTTAGCAAACACGGAGCAGAACTCTTGTAATTATGCAAATTCCTAGCCATTTTCCAGATCGAGGTTCTCTGGGATATCAACCCACTATCCTAATGCCAGTCGCACACTCTAACTTAATAAGATTATTGGCTCTCGCTCCCGACTCTCGTGGATTTATAAGCAAATAAAGCTATAAAGCAAATAAAGTTATTAGGGTCGCAAGGGATTTCAATCCTACATCGTCCATTCGTGCCTGCGGCGCGCAGAAACTTTTCGTTCATCTCATTCATCATTTCCAAAATGTCTTCAGATCTTTGCAAAGAGTGCAATCTACCAGTTCGCCCAAAGCAAGAGGGTTTGCAATACGATAGTTGCAGTCGATGGCAGCATAGGACCTGTGGCACTGGGGTCACTCAGCAAGAATACAGAGAAGCCAATTGGCAAAACACTGATATTGAGTGGTCTTGTGCAGAATGTCGAAATCAAACACAGGTGAGTTTAAAATAAGTAACATATTAATGTTTTATGATTTATCTGTTTTTGGTACATTAATAAATAGTTGTTCTTTAAGTAATCAAAGTATCGATCTTAGTCAGTGGTGAATTACTAAAATAAAAAGTAGGGGCGGAGAGGGGGGGGGGGGGGGGGCTCCCCCGGGAAAATTAATGCAAAGACAGCCTCTCTGCTCACCAAAATCAGTTTATATGAGATCAACCATCAACCTATGCAAGTATATAACGACATGCACGTAATATAATTTCCGATTCTATATGATCGGTCATTCTATATGAGAGAGAATGAATAAATATATAATGGACGTTTTTCTTTTCTGCTTGCTCTGGAGTTTCTTGATGAGAATCCCCCAGACTTCTTTGAAAAGGACATCACAGTGGACGAGAGAGCGCATTTATTGTTTCATACTGTCCGGCAACTTGAACTTCATATCCTGTTTGGTACCTCCCTGTAGTGTGAACCGGTAACAGGAATTGTATAATTCCTGGCTAAATCTAAACAGACATAAATCATTTCTAAACTTCATTAATTCGACAAATACTGAACAAATAAGTCAAATTATTATATATTTTTTTCGAATCTCGGCAATATAATATCGTAATATTATGCACCTGATACCCTACAAATGTTAAAAAGAGCAAATTACCCCCAAAAAGGTGCCGAATCATCCAAACCCAGGTGCCAAATAGTTCAAATTTTATCATCCTGACACGCGTGAACATAAAATTTATATATTTTCTCCAAGTATTATATGTATATTTATCTGTAATACCCAAAGATAATATATATTCGTTGGGGCCGAATCGTCCAAAGTCAAGTGCCGAATTGTCCAAAGTCAAGTGCCAAATCGTCCAAACTCGGGTGCCGAATCGTCCAAACCAAGTGCCGAATCGTCCAGGTGCCGAATCGTCTGCATCCCGTACTAACACAGCAAGTCACTGATAAGTCCCTAAGTCTCCTCGGATACTAAATACAGCAAGTCCCTTTAAAACGCATCGTTGATTATGTAAAACAACAACAAAAATAACCTCAGATGTTGATATGTGAAGTGACTATGAAGGTTTGTTTATTATGTGCAATTATTCAGTACTTATCAGGACTTTCATTGATAAATTCTGAACATTTTTGACACCTAATAAACAAACACATCGGAAATACGAGTCGGCGGTTTCGTCGTTCATAATTATTTGTTACATTATATCAGCAATTATTTACTGACAATGTAATTTTTATCAACCTACCTTACAATTGTTTACCATAGGCTTGCACTACAGTAGTGGAAGACCCTAACTCGGATAAAATACTCTCTAATTTAATCTTTCCCAAGAGATTTGGGAAAGAAAAGTGATGTAAAAACACCACGAAGAAAATAAGCCAAAACTGGGTCGAGTGCCACCGGCGCACACCCAGTAGGGGACGCTCTTCTCTTAGTAAAATTCCACGACTTCCGTTAACCTGTGCGCAAAGCAGTCATCAAACCATTTTTTTGTCCGCTCTCCGTGAAGGACTTGCGGCCATTTGCATTACGAAACAGTGATAATTATTCAACTCGTCGATAATGGTTTCCTGTGACTGGAATTATGGATCTGAGGATCGTATAATAACAGGACTGTGTTTTATACATTCTCGTTAATATTTTCAACCACATTTTCATTAAATTTTATATATTTTCCGTCGCGCGCGAATTTCGCGTACCGTGTGGTTCGGACATAAAATTGTTCGATTGATAAATTTTATTATTATTATTGGGGATAGCTGTCAATGAGGGACTGTATGGACAGGATTTCTTCACTCTGTTGAGTTATACCCCCTCCGTGGAGGACGGGGAACGCTATCGTTTCGGGGCCTCCAGACACGACCACGTCTGGTGAGAGTTATACCCCCTCTGTGAGGGATGTGCAGTGTTTTACCGTGGTGGATACTGCGGGAGCTGTTGAGTTATCTGGTGAAGAGATGCCTGGATCCGGAGCTATGCTCCCTCTCCAGTCGACATGTGGGGGTGTCATTAGGGTTGTGACTCCTCCCTTGGAGGCCGAGCTCGGTTGCTCTCTCCCCTTTTCTGCCAGTTTCAACAGCTCCCGTCATATCTGCTGCTACTTCTGTGCCGTCTACAACGTCATCGGTCTCCGTTTCAGCCGGCCTCGGCTTATCCCTGCAGCGATATCTGTAGTGTGGATGTGGGGTATTGGCCTCAACCTTCCCTTACTTCAACTCTGCGAAGTCGGAAGTGGCTGTCCACCGAACCCACTGCTGTGTCCTCTCAGCCGTTGCGCACAGCAGTTTTATCCATGCAGGGGTCTGCAGAGGTGTCTGACAGTGAAGACGTGGGGTATCGGCCTCAGCCTTCCCTGACTTCAACTCGGCGAAGTCGGAAGTGGCTGCCGACCGAACCCCCCGCTGTTGAGCACAGCAGGCAGTTTTTTCCCTGCATGGGTCTGCAGAGATGTCTGGTAGTGTAGACGTGGGGTATCGGCCTGAGCTCCCTGACTTCAGCTTGGCGAAGTCGGGAGGGGCTGCCGGCCGAACCCTCTACTGTGGTCTCTCAACCGTCGAGTACCGCAGTTTTTCACATTGGATTCGGATGTTCATGGTGGGGTCACCATAAGCTCTGTGGCGTTTCCGTCCACGCACTCTGGTCCCATGGCCAGTTGTGTGGGACCAACACTTTTTTGTGCAGCCTGAAGCTTCTGTCCCGCAGAGGTCCGCGGAGACTCTACTGAGTTTCCGCTCTGTAGATCCTCGGGGTATGTCATACCCCAATACACATCTGCCTTCAGATGTTTCGGCTGCAGCCCGTCGCGCCACGTCGGGTGTTTTTGAGGATCGTGACCTTTCGCTGGTTATATGGGTCAGGAGTTAAGACACTTTGTCGGTTCGTTCCCACGTCGAACCGTTCGACACAGTGAGCTTAGGGATGCTCTCTCCTTGCTCACTTAGTTTCTGTCCAAGAGCCTTTTCCGTTGCTTCCAGCGAGGCTACGAGTGGTTTCCGGGTTCCCCCTGTGGCGCCGCCCCCCCCCCCCCCCCCGGGATTGGAAGCAGGCCGCTTTCTGGTCCCCCTGGTGTGTCTACACCATGGGAGACATCGGCCAGTTTGCCCATGATGGGCTATGTGTCTTCTTACTCATGGGATGAGTCCGACATACCTGACGTTGAGAGCTAACAGTCTTCTGACTTGGGGGCAGCTCTTGACTTTGTGTTTGGGTTCCTTCCAGATCTCAAACTGTCAAACCAGCCGACAGTGTCAGCCCGGCTGTGACCATCGGTCGCGCGCCTACAGCGCGTGGAGCAACCTGCTTCTGGGCGCCTTTAACCGTGCCTGTCGGTACAGGTGGTTGAAGCGTTTATAGTTTTGGACTCTAAGCTGAGTTCCAAGGCTATGAAGACGTCGTTCTTCATCAGGGTTGACACATTTTGCCTCTGGTGCGTTATCGCTCCTACAATTCCGCCAATCCGTCAGTCTGCCAGACTTTGACGGCCTTGGATCAGGACTCAACACCCATGCCGTCCATTTTTCATATGGACACTCTGGGAGTCCGTGTTGGGCTTATCGAGAGAGATGCTGGAATGCTTTCTCTCTTCGATCACATCGTCTCTGCTTTGCTGCTTATCTGCTCCCAGATAAGTTTGACGACGAACAGGTTTTTTTGTGTATGTGCTGTCCAATGCGTTCATGCATCTTCTCACATGCATGCCTGTAACACGGCTAACTTGGAAGTAGTTCGCAGGGATGCTGTGCTGGACACAAGCCGTTCCCTTCTTGGGGGCGGCGCACTGCTGTTCGATCTGCCTCTATTGGCGGGTCCGCAACTATTCCATGGTTCCGTGACGACGGTCTGGGATGACTCCCTATGTCATTCCATTGATCTGCTGCTGCTTAGTCAGCTTGATCGGTCTTCTATTGGAGGCAGGCGCCGTCCAAAGCCTATCAAATACCCTTCTGCTTCCTCTGTGGAGCTATGGGCTGATCCTCCTGCCACCACTTCTGCTCCCTCACAGGGTAGGGTAGGCATCGGCAGTAGTCACCTCGAATTCGTCCCAGGTTGAGGCATTCCACTCAGTCGAGAGTGCCTCTTCCAACACAAGTCCCTTTCAACGTTACACGTTGGGAACTTTTGATCATGGAGATAGGCAATCTCCTGTCAAAGGGGGCAATCGAGGTCATCAAGAACATTCTTTCAGTGGGATTTTATTCCCGCCTGTTCTTGGTGCCAAAGGAGGACGGCCGACTCCGACAGGTTATCGATCTGAGTATTCTGACGCAGTCTTATCATTGCTCCTCAGTTCAGCATGGAGGCTTTTTATTCACGCCTGTTATTGGTGCTGAAGAAGGACGGGCGACTCAGACAGGTTATCGATCTGAGTAACCTGACCCAGTCTATCTATCATTGCTCCTTAGTTCAGCATGGAGGCTTTCAGGTTGGCTCGCCGCTCCTTTCTATGGGGAGTTTTCCAGTTCAAGGCCATGCCCTTCGGCCTCGACCTGGATCCTTGTACCTTCACCCGTCTGATGTCGCATGTGTTAGTCTTACATCGCACGCGGTCCAGAGTGTCTTCTTCGGCATATCTAGTCGATATCCTCCAGAGGCATTCCAATGCTGCCTTTCTGGAGTCGGATGTAGACACACTGTTGAGCCTGCTCACATCACTAAGGTTCAGAGTCAACGAGGACTTGGTCATTTCTCTGTCGTTTTGTCATCTGGGATGGGCTTCCGTACTCAGCTGGATACGGTGGCGGTTTCCCTGGCAAGGGCTGTGATTTTCTCGGCCTTTTGCCTAACTCTGTCCCAGTCCACGTCGGCAACAGCTCGGAGTCTTCCCCGGCCGCTCGGTCTCTGCGGTTCGGTGACGGATCTCATTCCTCTAGGTCGGCTGCATATCATATCTCTCCAACACTTTCTGCTCAGTCGTTGGAGGCCGAATGTCGATCCTCTGGATCTGGTGCTTCAGTTTCCAGAGTCTCTTCCTCGTCACCGTCTCCCCTGACAGATGTTAGTGGATTATGCACGGAGTTCCGTTGGACTTACACACGTCTGATCGTGTTCTGGCGGCAGTCGCCAGTGATCTCGGATGGGGTGTGACGTTGGATCCTCTAGGTCTTTTCCTTTCCCGAGTCATGGGGCCAGGATCCAGCAGCTCTTCACGTCAACCAGAAGGAGCTTCTTGCTCTTCTTCTTGGTCTTCTTCTGGGCTTCTGGCAGTGGATCCCCCGCCTTTCGACTTGTCAGGTCCTTCTGTTGTCCTACAATTCGACAGTGGTCATTTACATTTGGAACCAGGGCGGCACGCACTATGTTCCCGTGTACGAATTGGTTGGGGGTCTTCTACTGCTCGCTCAGGATGTCAACGCCGGAGTGGCGGTTCGTCACATTCCCGGTCGTCTGAACGTCCTAGCCAACTCCCTGTCCCGACTGGGCAGGTTCTTTTCCATCGAGCGGATCTCCACATGGCGGTGTTCCAGTCTCTTTGCGATCTCTGGTGTCATCCCCACATCGATCTCTTTGCGACTCGTTGGAACTATCAGGTGGACACTTTCGTGTCCCCATGTCCAGATGTTCTGGCTTTCGCTGTGGACGCTCTGTCCCTCCTTTGGAACGGTCTTGTCGACTACACCTTCCTGCCGGTTCCGATTCTGCCTCAGGTTCTAGCCCAGATACGAACCTGCAGTTGTCGAATCTTTTCGATCGCATGTCACCTCAGTGGGTGTGGATCAATCTGCTCCGCTCTCTGTTAGCGGCGGTTCTGGCACATCTCTACGTCGCGACCTTCTTTTCCAAGGTCACCCGAGGAGGTGTCACGTCGATCCGACTTCATTGTGCCTTCGCGCATGTCTTTTGTCAGGTCCTGTCCCCTCCGTGGCGTTTTTTTCAAGACAAGCAGTGGAGTTGCTTTTCTTCTTCAAGGAGGCACTCCACTGGTTTAGCCTATGCAGCTAAGTGGAAGGCCTTCTGTCGATGGTGTGCAGATCACTCTGTTGCATCTGTCACTCCTTCGATCACACAGTGTGCGGAGTTTCTGGTAAATGTTTGATTCTGGGGGTCTCCAGCAATGTGTACAGGTCCATGCTTCGGAGACTTTTTTCATATGTGGGACAGCGCCGTATCGGCACTCATCCTTGCCTCTCCAAGCTTGTTCGGCACTTTTCGTTGAAAGGGCCTAGGATTTTGCAGCTTACTCCAAGATGAATATTATCCCAGGTGGATATGCGTTTTCTCACATGCAAGACAGATTTCTGATGGCTTTTGCCTCGGCCAGACGGGTTAGTGAGCTTCACGCCCTCTCGGTTGACCCGGCCTTTTTCTGGAGCTCTCCCACGAGTGTTACGTTTACCAGTGATTGCTCCTTTCTGGCCAAGAATCAGATACCGGAAACTACTCTGTCTCCTCTCTGTATCGGGACTCTTCCTTCTGTTGAGGGTAAACACCCTTTGCTCTGTTGATTTGGTAGGGTAGGGTCGATTTTCTGTCTCTTATTCTGGTCGACAGAAGATCTTTCCTGAATCCATTTCTCGATGGATTTGTCTTGCTATTCGTGCAGCTTCCGCACGTCTAGCGACTGGCCATTGTATTACCAATCGTTTTTCTGCTACGAGGTACGTGCATTGTCTACCTCTTGGGGCTTATACTAACTCTATTATGTTGTCGGATGTTATGCTGGCAGCCTACTGGACAAATACCACTTTCTCCACTTATCTGCGACAGTTGCAGGAGCAGGCAGAGGACCTTTGTTCTCCAGGCCCTCTTTCTTCTGCTCAGGCTGTTGTCTATCCCAGCCATTCAGCTTCTTACAAGGTCAGTTCCAGCTCCGCGCTGTCACTGCCCTTTCTGTCTGTGCGTCGCACATCACCATACGCCTCATCTCTCATTGTATTTTACTAACGTTTGTGATGCTATGGTTTGATAGGCCTAGGGACCCCTTCCTCTGTCCACAGTCCCAGTGCTATTGAGTTCTGTGTGGGTTGGTTATGTGATTCCCTCCGTCCTATTGTCTAGTCAGTCTGTAGTAAACAATTGTAAGGTAGGTTGATAAGAAATATAAATTTTATAGTAAATTTCCTTTCTTATTATACCTACCGCAATTGTTTACATGGAGGCCTTCCCGTCTTTTTATTCGGGTAAGAATCCTTCCTCCCCGCTGATCACATAACTCCTATGTTGGCGGACTCAAAAAGAATGGTTTGATGACTGCTTTGCGCACTGGTTAACGGAAGTCGTGGAATTGTACTCAGAGAAGAGCGTCCCCTACTGGGTGTGCGCTGATGGCGCTCAACCCAGTTTTGGCTTATCTTTTCGTGGTGTTTTTACACCATTTTTCTTTCGCAAATCTCTTGGGAAAGATTAAAAGAGAGAGTATTTTATCCGAGTTAGGGGCTTCCACTGTAGTACAAGTCTGTAGTAAACAATTGCGGTAGGTATAATAAGAAAGGAAATTTACTATAAAATTCGGATTTCTCAAATTATGCTTTTCGGTGATGATTTTCGTAGATAAATTTCCACATTTAATGCACGAAACATATAATGGTATTAAAGCAGATTAGTTATTAATTTGCGCTTGTTTGACTCGTTACGACTTTCGTCGAATAGTTTCGCTTTGCTCCGACGATGTTTGCATGATAATTGCCTCCAAAACTATTTATTTATTTATTTATTTATTTATTTATTTATTTATTTATTTGCCATAGAGATTTAGTTGCGGAAGCTGGAATGCACGCGATCCACAGTGTGGTCCCCCCAATCCCAGCACAGAAAAATCAATAAAATGGGCCCGTAAGATAGGTGGGACAGGGTGATTGG
Organism: Pictodentalium vernedei; assembly: GCA_031216915.1. NCBI lineage: Eukaryota > Metazoa > Mollusca > Scaphopoda > Dentaliida > Dentaliidae > Pictodentalium > Pictodentalium vernedei. Next base: position 160,265,472 of record CM062290.1, read on the forward strand.
GTCACTCGGATAAGACTAATTATTTGACCCTTAAGGAACCATTTCCAACTTTTACAACAGTTTTAGCCACAAAACAGAGGCTCCAGGTAGCAGTCTTCTTGGAGTTATCCTTACCCTGGCAGTGATTTCTAGTCAAGTCTTGGCTGCCTGTTCAGCAGCCAAGACTTTACTTGAAATCAATGCAAATGCAACGTGATTGAAATACTAAGGGCTGGGAAATACATTCCTGAAAAATCTCTGGGCCCCTTAAGGGTTAATGATTGAAGGGACTTCTCGCCCAAGAACTGTGGCATATCAGTGCCTGGCCCAAGTGTTTTTACTGTTTACCGCTGGCTCACAAACTATGATTTTGAGCTTCATGTCATAAATTGCGAAAGGGAGATGGAGGGAACCTGGAAAGTTGATTTTGATTTTGTAGCATTTATTTGAAAATACATAATAATAAATGTAAATATACAAAAAGCACTTTCAATCGGTCAAGTCCAGAACAATTCTACGCCCATTATTAAAATAGTTTACATATCATCCCCATGGTATTACTCACTCACTTTTGGTGTTTTTGTTGTTTTTAAAAAAGGGACAAAGTTTTTGCAGCGCGTTTACGCTTTACTTGTCCCGTCTTTTTCCCACAATGCTTTTCTGGCAAAACGATTTTTACTCCATCAGTTGATCTCATAACCCCTTCCCTGATTGGTTTTACATGACCTAAAAACTTTACTAAATGGCGTCGTCCTGCTTCTTGGCTTCTTTGGTTTCATACTTCTGGAACTAAAGCAAAACGCTCAATTTTTAGTGAAAAAGAACCCCGTTAAAATACATGTAGAATAGAAACTAATCGAAATGTATTTGCATTTTCCTAAAAATATTTTGTTTAACAAAATGAAAGAAAGTTGAAGAGCTACATATTCTCACCGACAAGGATTTGAGCAACCTAGCTAATTACCGCCCAATCAGCCTATTCACCTGTATTGAACAAAATTTCGAACGGATTCTCACGACTAGACTCCGCAGCTATCTCGAATCAAGCAACTTTTTCAATAAGTGACAAAGGGCCTACAGAAGCCAAAGAGGGGGAAAGGAGCATGTCTATAGACTGGTAGATTATATGAAAACGGCGTTCAGTCAAAATGAAATAGGGAACTGCGCTATTACTCGACGTAGAAAAAGCGTTTGACTCTGTCTGGCACAATGACATGAGATACAAACTAGCTAAAATGGTGCTACCTAACAAAATTCTAAGGATCATATCATCATTCTTATCTGATCGAAAAATCAAAGTGAGGGTCAACCGCGAGGTGTCAGACGAGGTAAAACTCGAAGCGGACACTCCACAGGGTTCGGTCCTTAGCCCGCTTATATTTATAATATATGTGAATGACATTGACAAAGTAGGGAAGAACCATGTTGAACTATCTCAATTCTCAGACGACAAAGGAAAGTGAACGGCCAGTAAGTCTCGAAACATAATACAAAACCGCCTGCAGGATACCATCCGCGACCTGCAAGACTGGTGCGCTCTTTGCATCAAGCTAAATGCCGCGAAAACACAAAGAATCACATTCTATAAAAAGCAAAGGAAAAAACCTGTCCCCAATATTGAGCTTAAGCTTTACGACCACAAACTTGAAGCTACTAATAAGGCAAAGTTTCTGGGATTTACCCTGGATAGCAGTCTCAATCTAAACAATCACGTAAACTCAGTCACTGTCAAAGCCACTAAACACATCAATCTCCTGAAAATGATTGAGTTAAAAATTGGGGAGCCAATAAAGAAGTTCTCCTCAAGCTTTACAAATCATATATACGCCCAGTACTAGAGTATGGGCCATAATAAAGAGTGGCCTGAATAAAACCAATATTGAAAAACTACAATGGGTCCAAAATCGTGGCTCTGCGCAAGCCCACGTAGACATCGATAAAATAACTTCACGAGATAGCAAAAATAGACACTATAGCAATGCGTTTAAAAGATCTTCAAAGCAAAACTCAAAATAGACTTCAAGACAGCGAATTAATAATAGAACTCAATGCGCATCGCGCCCTCAATAGGAAAACTAAATAATCTGGGGCGTGTCCACCGAAAGGGTTAAAGATTACATGATTGCGATGGGGTGAGCCAGGCACTCGGTGACATAAATTCAGAACTGGCTGCGGGTGACACGATACGCACGAAAGCTTGCCTCTGTTCCCAGTGGGAGTTGCAAAGAGCGAGGAAAATCTCCACCTGCTGCCGTGTCTCTCCTCCCCGTGATATAAATTTTGGGGAAAAAATGCTGGCTTCCCCATCCACATGTCACTGGTCGTCACGGACGGAACAGTTGTAAATTAAAAACCGAATTGCTCTAATTACCAGCTCTCTATCCTTTCTAATTCCTTTATCTCATCAGTCACACGACCAAAACTGAATGACAAACTATGAGGGATTGAAACAATCCTCATACAAAGATGTGCAGAAGACCTAAATAAGACCAGGGCAAGGACTGAACCAATCTTGCCAGCAAACAGCCCTTTTAAGGGCTTTTGGGGGTTGGGGGTGGGGGAGGTCATTTGGAATTCCCGAAGGAGAACCAGATACCTCATAATCGCATACGGCATCCTATCTCCCAAAAGGCTTTTCTTTTCTCTTCTTCTCTTAAATTTGCCATCGCACAACATTATATTCTGGCTCGCCACCATGGTGGGACTCAAACCCCTACAATAGCCAAGCTGGAACCGAATAGAGCCAACTCTCTAATAGTCTTAATGGCGTTGAGGGATTGATTATTGACAGTCTATCACTCCAACGTAAACTACCGGAAATTCTAACCGCGTGCATACCACCTCATACCCATTTGAGGCAATAGGAAGCTAGGCCTGTGTGATCCAAGTAAAATAAAATAAGGTTAACCGAGTCGTAAAGGATTTGTAAATCCCTCATCGTCCCTGCGCGCCTTCGGCGCGCTAAAATCTTTCATTTATTTATTCGTTCACTATGGATCGGTCTCGTGTTTAATATATTTCGACTTTGGGAATAAAGGTAGGTACGCCGTATATATATTCTTTTAAATAAAATACTCTTGAAATACTCCTAAAATTAAAAAAAAAAAAAAAAAAACACAAATGAAGTAAAAAATTATTTTTTAAAGTTATTTTTCAACTCCCAAACACCGACAATTTTAAGCAAAAGTGGGAACATTCGGCCTCAAAAGTGCGAAAAAAAACATTCGGCCTCAAAAGTGCGAATGTTCCCGGAAAAATACCTGAGGCCGAATGTTCCCGAGCCCGTGAAGACCCGGACCCATTAAATGAACTCAAATAATGTTTACTCAGGTTATAAGTAAACAAACATGAAAAATGATTTTGAAAAAGTCTCATACTTTCGAAAATAACTTATTATTAATCAAAATAATTAAAATTCAGTTTAAAATATTAAAAAAGACGGAAATAAATAATTTTTACTGGAGGACGGTTTGGGTCCATTAGTGGCCGGTTTGGGTCAAAACGTAGCGGCCGGTTTGGGTAAAATTGCATGGGACGGTTCGGCTAGAGGACGGTTTGGGTGTTTCCCCGTGCACTACCAGCCCTCGCTCATGTGAGCATTTCTCCTGTATTTTTGTGTTACTATCTGCCCACCCCCTTGCAAATAATATCAGAAACGAGTTGTCCCATTTTGGGTACGAGTTGTCCAATCGTTGGTCAAATTTTGGATACGGCTTGACTGGTATGAGTTGTCTTATACGAATGCCAGTAACTTCAACCAACTGTAATTTCGAACAAAAGTAACTTCGACCCAAATCAGTAATTTCGACCCAAAAAAGTCATTTCGACCCAAAGTAATTTAGACCCAATTTCGGTAACTTCTACCCACTATTTTCTCGGACTCAAGAGCCCTTCCGCTGATTGCAGTGGCAATAAGCCTGCATGTAATGACACAATCGCCTCAATGGGATAAGCTTCCAGGATCAGAATCAAACAGCTACCGAAGTGTATAAGCCTTCCGTTGTTCCCAATAGCCCGCATCATGCAGACCTTTGACTTCAGAGTGATGAGACCTTAATTAGCTGCGTGATGGATTTCCTCACACTTCAAATGAAGGACAGCTTCGCAGCCCAGCCCCCTACACTGGTCCACACCATGGGAAGGGTAAGAAATGATGAGAGGGAGGGAGGGGGGGGGGGGACTAAATATGGAATGATCTTAGGTAGCAGGCGATAAAATAGCAGTGACTTGAGTTTTGTGGTACTTGAAATTGAATCTTTCTAAATTCATTTCGATAAGGATGGGTAAATTTTCGATAGGTCGGTGGTCCGGGTGGATCGATCCACTCAGCAATACATCCACTACGTCAACACAGAGTAGGAAAACATCTTCCAATTTATGATCCTGGACTGCATCAGCAATAGACAGTACCGGTACCACAAAAACAGAGATCAGACGTTCCACCAATACATACATTGTTATATATTTAAGTATTTTTTCTTATTTTATGTATTTTTTTTTTTTTAAGTTTGATTGATAAAAAGATACATTAAAAGATCCCCATTAAAATGAAAGGCGCCTTTGTTAACTGAAATCTCTTTCTCCGACATTAAGCCGTGTTAGCAGTTTATGGTGGAATATTAACTTACAAAGAACATACAACACCTTTCTCTCTATCTTTTGTCACGGTAACAAGCCTTTGTGTTCACTAAATGCAGTGCAAACTTTCAGTCACCTATCTTTATGAAAACTCACTTGTGACACTAAAGGCGTATTTTTAAAAAGTAATATTGCCCACAAAGCTGAAAAAAGCATGCTAAAAAGGAGATTTTTTATATAAATTGTGATACAGGTCCCAAAAGTTAAAAACATTCTGGTAAAATAAGCCTTCGCCATCGTGTATATTCCTTGTCATAATTTCCAATCGCACGTAATTTATGCTTTATAAAATTGAGAGGATAATTCACGGAGCCATTCCGAACTTTCCCACACCCTAGCGATGATCAACTGAAAATTTTCATAACAATTTTATAAAGCATAAATACCGTGTAATTGGGAAAAGTTAAACAATCATTTTATATGGTACAAGATGTAAACTCCTTTATGTTTTGTTACTCAAGTGTGGTTTTATTGCGTTTTTCGACCAGTTTTATAATAAATAAAATAGCTCAAATACATCATTTTTTTCCTGAGAAATAATCTTCCACTTCAAAGTACCCTTTCTCGTAGTATTCATTTTTGCCCAGAACCTCAAATAAACGGGCTATACATTCATTTTACTTAAATTCATCATTTTGGGATTCGTCTCGTTGCGATGACCATAACATAATTATGGAATAACTATAGCGCAGTTCTCAAAAATTACCATTCGATTGAGGCGATTGTGTCATTTTTAGCTCAACTTTGACGAAGTCAAATTTGAGCTATTGTCATGGCCCGTCGTCCGTCTGTCCGTCCGTCCGTCTGTCTGTCTGTCCGTACGTCAACAATTGGCTATGGCTCGGGCTAGAGGTCGTAGTTATGAACCGATCTTTACGAAACTTCTTGGGTACCTTTGTTATGACTGTGGGACGAGAACGAGTGTTTTTGGGTGCGGTCCGAAATTCAAGATGGCTGCCAGCTGCCATTTTGTACCGACGATGCAGAAATCTGTTTTTTGTACAGAACTTCCATATGAAAGCTCTGATTTGAATAATTTTTTGTATGAATGTTTAGTACCATGGGATACATCACATATAATATGGGTTTTTTTCTCGTGCGTAAATTATGCAAATTAGACTAACTTTGATGTTTTTTGGTGTTACTTTCAGCACTGTAAGTGCAAATGCCAATACGGCTCGGGCTAGAGGCCGTATTTATGAACCGATCTTTACGAAACTTCTTGGGTACCTTTGTTATCACCGTGGGACGAGAACGAGTGTTTTGGGGTCCGGTCCGAAATTGAAGATGGCCGATGGCAGCCATTTTGTACGAAATTTGGTGCAATCAGATTTTTGCACAGAACTTTCTTATGAAAGCGCTGATTTGAATAATTTTTTGTGTGAATGTTTAGTACCATGGGATACATCACATATAATACAGTTTTTTTTCTCGTGCAGAAATTATGCAAATTAGATGAACTTTGATTTTTTCAGTGCTGCTTACACACAGTAAGTACACATGTCAATACGGCCCGGGCTAGAGTCTGTATTTATGAACCGATCTTCACGAAACGTCTTGGGTACCTTTGTTATCACCTTGGGACGAGAACGAGTGTTTCTGGGTGCGGTCCAAAATTTAAGATGGCTGCCATTGGCCATTTTGTATCGAAATTAGGACTAATCAGTTTTTTGTACACAACTTCTATACGGCTCAGGCTAGATGCCGTATTTATGAACCGATCATTACGAAACTTCTTGGGTACCTTTGTTATTGCCGTGGGGTGAGAATGAGTGTTTTTGGGTGTGGTCCGAAATTCAAGATGGCCACCAGCAGCCATTTTGTACCAAAATTAGTGCAATCAGTCTTTTGTACAGAACTTCTGTAGGAAAGTTCTGATTTTAATAAATTTTTGTATGAATGTTTAGTAACATGGAATACATCACATATAGTACAGGGTTTTTTCTCGTGCAGAAATTATGCAAATTAGATGAACTTTGATTTATTCAGTGCTACTTATACTCTGTAAGTGCACATGTCAATACGGCTCGGGCTAGAGGCTGTATTTATGAACCGATCTTCACAAAACTTCTTGGGTACCTTTGTTATCACCTTGGGACGAGAACGAGTGTTTCTAGGCGCGGTCCAAAATTCAAGATGGCTGCCAGTGGCCATTTTGTACCGAAATTAGGTCCAATCAGTTTTTTGTCACAACTTCTACACAGCTCATATTTGTGAACTGATTTTCACGAAACTTCTTGGGTACCTTTGTTTTCACCTTGGGACAGGAATGAGTGTGTTTTGGGGTGCCTTTGTTGTCACTGTGTTATGAGAACAAATATTTTGGGGTTCAGTCAGACCCACTCTGGGACTCAAAGATTTTTTCTAGTTTAGCATCTGACTGTCACCCACCTTTACAATACTTTACCTATACATTTGTTACAGGCTACGGTCAGTATTTATGTACAGACCATTACAATATTTTATATGTACCTTTGTTATCAGGTCATTACCTAGATGTTTGTCATTGCTGTGTCACATACTATACATGTACATGTCTTTGTCTTGACAAGTTGAGCTACAGTGTCATTGACACTTTCATTCATTTTTCCTTTCATTTATGAGTCAAAAAGATTTGTTATAACACAGTTAAAACATTTAGGTTTATACAAGGGTTTTGAATAGACTAATGATAGGAGTTAAATAACAAGTCGTTAAAATACAAGTTTTCATTTCATTTTTGTATTTCTGTTTCATATTTCATATTTAATTTTGCCAACCAGACTACACTAAAAATAACTACAATTAATTGGGGCCGGATCGACTTCGGTACATGGAGCAATGCTGTAAAGCGTTTGGCGTGGACTATCAAAAGTGGTAGGAAAGGGGGGCCAGAGAAGCAGGTAGATAGGGGTGTAAAGTCCAAAGGCAGTGGGGAGTGCAGCACCAGAAACAGATTTGATGTGCTCGATTCGGAAGAGTCAGAGGAGGAGATGGAGGTACTTGCAACAGATAGTAGCTTGGGGTCTAGGCCAGGAAAAAGGAGGAGGGATCCGGTAGAAGACCAGGGGAGTAGTCCAGGTAGTTCAGGGCCTGGAAAGAGACGGAGGGACAAGGATAGGAGTAATCCTAGGTCAAAGATACCGATATTGATTCCGAGTGGGGCTGTTGGAGAGGAAGAGGACGCTGTAAACAATAGGAGACTAGAGGAGATAAATAGGGCGAGGGACAAAAGTAAGTTGGTGGTTGCGGGAAGTAGCATAGTTCGGGGGATCGACAAGGTTGTCTGTGGTCCGGACAGTAAAAATAGAACAGTTCTGTGCTTTCCGGGGGCTAAAGTGGAGGACCTGAGGGATAGAGTGGACGGTATTGTAGCTGGGTCGGGGCCTGATCCGGTAGTGGTATTACATGTGGGGTCCAATAACATCAGGGAGAGGAAATCAGTTCGTTTGGTGGACACATACAAGGACCTAATTAGTAAGCTACTTAGCAGGAATGCTCGGATCATCGTTTCAGGGGTGCTCCCCGTTATGGGTGGTGGGAATGAGAGGAACTCGCGGATTATGGCGCTAAACGAGGAGCTGGAAGAGGAAGAACACTGCAAAGACTTGGGAATACATTTCATTGACCACTGGGACTCATTCTGGGGACAAGGAGAGTTGTATGGGCGAGACGGATTGCATTTAAGTAGGATGGGTACAGACCTGTTGGGCCAGAAAATTTTACAGGTGGCTGGGCCTTTTTTGGAGAAAAGGGGGGTAGGGGACCACAGCCGATAACCCAGAGGGGCACAAATGCTGGGAACATAGGAAGAACAACAAACATGCACAACACAGGGACACACCAGGGTTATAATAATGTGCCAGTGATGACAAAGAAACAAAGATTCATTAAGTTTGGGTACTGCAACATCCAGGGTCTGCACAAGAAAGTAAGCGAAATATCAACACTGATGGACGAAGGAGACTTCGATATAATGGGTCTAAGTGAGACGTGGATACGACGGGATGAGCGGGTTGATCAGATGAAGGGTTGCGTGTGGATAGGAGCTGGGCGAACTGAGGGTCAGAAACGTGGTGGGGGTGTTGGCATCTACGCTAAAGAGGAATTACAGCCCTCATTGATTACAGATCTCACAGAAGCAAGGACTCAGATTCCAGTATCCAACGAAATAGTCTGGGCAAAAATCAAGTTAGGAAGCAGGAGTGTTGCCGTTGGTGTTGTATACTTAGCAGTGGAGGGAAGTAAGCCCGAGTGGAATGATTCAATATATACAACTCTTAGATCGAATATCACAGAGCTTGAAAGCAGAGGGTTCAGTATTGTCCTAATGGGGGACTTCAATGGGCACATCGGGGATAAGGAGGAGGGCATACAGGGAGGTGATAGGAAAATTAACACGAATGGGAGGAAGATGTTGGACCTATCAAAAGAGCTTGGTTTAAAGATCTTGAACAGGGATGCGAAATGTAAGGGTAAATGGACCTGGGAGAGGAACGATAAGAAAACAATAATTGATTATATACTCACTGACATTAGCGTATGGAGGGAGGTTATAGATGTAGAAATAGATGACGAGGGAAAAAATGACTTGGGTAGTGATCACAACCTGATAACAGTTAAGATTATGGGCAAAAAGACGAATAGAGACAGAAATACCTTCAAGGAAGTTTGGGGACTAAAACAAGGAGCCGACTGGAAGCAGTTTCGGGAAAAACTAAAACCAAGTCTTGAATGTATACCTAGGGATGCAAATGTCCAGAGTATTTCAGATGGCATAGTAAATAGCCTAACAGAGGCAGGGAAGGATTGTATAGGAAGGGTGAGGGTCCCAACGAGAGAGCTTGGATACAGGGTTAACGAGGGACTGAAAAAGGCTATAAAAGAAAGGAAGGTAAAATGCGCTGCTTACAGAAGAAGTAGGAAGCTTAAAGGGGTGGATAACAATGACACGAGACTAATGAAAGGAGAATATGAACTGGCACGGAAAAAGGTGAATGAGATAAAGAATAATAATAGGAAGGAGCGCAATTGCAGTCTTGCCAGAACAATAAAGAAAACGGGGGGTTCGAGCTCAAACGTATTTTGGAACTGGGTAAATAAACGGGGGAAAAGTAGTGTGCAGAGTATCAAAGTGGATGGGGAAGGTACAGAAGATAAAGGCCGTATCGCTTCAGAGTTAGTCAAGCACTGGGAAAAGATAAACGATAGGCGATGGGGCAGTGGGTCCCCACCAAAAAGAAATACACTGGTGGAGGAGAACCTATCCAATCGTGTATGTAGCGAAAGAACGGCAGAAGAAGTGCGGAACGTGGTCTCGAAACTAAAAAATGGTAAAGCGGGAGGGACTGATGAAATTCCGAACGAATTCCTCAAAAATGGAGGGGAGGCACTTATTGAAGTCCTGACAAACCTTTTCAACCTGGATCTGCGAAAGCAAGAGGTCCCCAGAGAGTGGAGGGAAAGTAAGGTGTCGTTCATACACAAAAAGGGGGATAAGGAAGTTCTAGATAACTATAGGGGGATATCAGTTAGTAGTAACATCGGGAAAGTATTCTGTAAGGTCATATACAGTAGACTAGAGGAAGTTATTGAAGAGAAAGGTTTTCTAGGAGAAATTCAAAATGGTTTCAGGAAAGGACGAAGAGTCACTGATCACCTATTTACACTCACCCAACTGATAGAATCAACAAAGGCTGAAAAGAAAAAGATGTTTCTGGCATTTCTAGATGTGAAAAAAGCGTACGACCGAGTGTGGAGGGAAGGTATGTGGCGAAAGCTCGAGGGCATCGGACTGGGGGGTGACTTTGTGGGAATCATGAAAGCACTGTATACAGATGTGCAAAGCCAACTCAGTCTAGGGAGTATCACTACAAAACGAGTCCCTATGGATATAGGCCTCAAGCAGGGGTGTATCTTTTCACCGATTTTGTTTGCATTGTATGTTAAAGATTTAGGGGACGAACTAATTCAGAGTGCGGAGGGGGTAAATGTTGGAGACATAAAGATACCAGGCTTATTCTTTGCGGACGACATGGTGTTAATGTCTAGAACTGAACAGGGGCTAGAGAAATTGCTGGAAATTGTTGGTAGTTATGGGAACACTTGGCGGCTCGAACTAAATGAAAATAAAAGCAAGGTAATACCCGTTGGACGCAAGGTAGATATGACGAAGAGATGGAGAGTGGGGGAGTTCTCAATCCCCGAAGGGGAAAGCAAACAAATCACTGTAGGAGAAAAGGGAGAGTATGAGTATCTAGGGGTAAGCATAAATATAACGGGAAGAGGGGTGTACAGAAATTACTCAGCCAAACTGATTCTGAAAGGGAAAAGAATTCTGAACCAACTAAAACTTTTAGGGAAAAATAGTTTCAACAAGGTCTTTGTGGGGAAAACACTGTGGGAGAGGGTGGGTTTACCAAGTATAACGTATGGCACGGACGTGATTCCATTAAACCAAACCGTTATTAAAAAGTTGGAAAGTACTCAGAATGATGCCGGCAGATGGATAACAGGGTCGAGTAATGCTGCAGCTTTGGAAGCAGTAAGGGGGAGCTTGGGTGGATGAAAATCAAGGACAGGGTAGATTTGGGAAAACTGTGTTACTTTAACTACTTGAGAAACCTGCCTGACAACCGGTGGTGCAAATTGATGCTCGATACCATTTGGAATTCTAATATAGAAACGGGGTGGTCAAAACATGTGAGGGAACTAATGGACAATTACTCTATAGAGGTCACAAACATAGAAGTAGGAATGAAAGAAGGCAAAAGGTTTGTCAAAGAGAGAGTCATGGAAGATTGCAATCGAAACTGGCGAGCAGGGGTTAGCGTGAAAAGATCACTGCAGGGGTTACAATATAAAGAAAAGCCAGCTTTTGAGAAGTACCTAGATGGCACCTTTGGAGGGTCACTGCTGTTCAAACTGAGATCAAGATCACTGGAGCTTCGGGGAAAAATTGGGAGAGATGGGGAAAAGGGATGCCAAATGTGCCACTCTGGAGTAGTGGAGACCCTGGAACATTTTCTCTTGGAATGCCCACAGTATATACCTCATAGAATAAAATTTACTGGAAGAATAATGCAGAAGTGGGGTGAAGAAACAAAGGATAGATGGCTGAAGGCGGACACGAGGGAGAGGGTAGGAATGCTTATTGAAGAAATTGAAAAAGAGGAAGTGAGGGACACTATTAAGCAGTTTATATCTGAATGCTGGGAGGAGAGGAGGGGAAGAGGGGGTGGGGTGCTGGGGGAATGATGGCCTTCTCTTATGAGGACCGCGACAAATCAGCGGCTGGCCAAAGAGTTATTATTATTACATGGGGACGGATCGATTGGGGACTGTTCGTCTGGGGGTGAATGGTCTAGGGACGGATCGTCCTTGGGGACGGATCGACTCGAAAACACCAATTTCGATATTCGTCTTGTTGGGAATAAACCTTTAATTGTAAATAATGTTGTATAAATACTTACCACAACTAGGGCTGTCGCGATTATTCGATTAGTCGACTAACAGTCGACTATTGAAGTAGTCGACGTTTTTTATTTTTAGTCGATCGTCGTTCATTTTCAAGGTGGTACACGTCTACTACACGTCGGGGCTAAATTGCATTGTTTTGTGAGGTGAATGATCAATGAAGGTGAATAACTTTAAATATCTAACCATAGTTAACATTCATACCCGGAAGACTGTACGACTGTCACTGACTGTGTAAGAAAGAACACTCACAGTTACTCGAGAAGAATAGATTCTTCTGAATTTCTCCAGTCTTGTACACACGAATGCACCCATTGGAAAACCCAAAGCGCGGAAGTGACAAAATTATGACAAAAGTCAGAACGTCAGATCACTTCTCAAAGTTCGGAACTTCAGACTAAGATCCAATTTTAACAACTGACGAGGGAATGCATAGATCTCAATGTTCAAAATTTCGAGAAACTTATTGCAGAAAGGAAACATATGCAGGAACGTTCTTTGGTAAATTCATTTTAATTCATCGGCTTCAATCTAGTTCAAACTTGGACCCGCAGTCAGTAATATTATTTTTGGGGTTGGTACGTCCTACAGGACGTACCAACCCCAAAAATTATATTACGGACTGTGGGTCCAAGATTGGACTACATGTAGCTTCAGTCGGGACCGACTTGTTGTTCCCACAACCCCACTTCGTCTGGACACACTGGTGCCATTGTCATTTTCAGAGTTTTACGAATAGAAGAATGATTTGCTAAAAAATCATTGGAAGCGACTATTAATCGACTAATCGTCGATTACTGGTCACGATTAGTCGATTACAAAAAATGATAGTCGCGACAGCCCTAACCACAACAAATGTTGTAATAACACACGAACGATATTTACAAAAGATGTATTTTTAAAAGACGAAACTAACCAAGCTGATCATTACTTGAATAAAGCTTTATGTTTATGGAAAAAATCTGGAAAAATAGTGATTGAATTTACCGAAGTGGGTCGAAATTACTTTGGGTTGAAATTATTGATCGGCAAGGCGGTCAGCGGGAGGGCGTTTGAGTCGGGGAAAATAGTGGGTCGAAGTTACCGAAATTGGGTCGAAATTACTTTGGGTCGAAATTACTTTTTTGGGTCGAAATTACTGATTTGGGTCGAAGTTACTTTGGGTCGAAATTACTGTGGGTCGAGGCTACCGAACGAGCAAATTGCACTTCAAATGTAAACCAGAATTGGAATTTGAGGAAGTGGCGCTCGCAAGTTTTATGATGATGTTGTCAATGACAACATGGATGCTGTTTTTGCTCATCGCAGTGTCGCATCTGTATAAAACAGCATAGCTCCCCTATGGATAGGTAGGTCAGTATGACAAGATTAAAAAGAAATAAAAAAATTATCATTATTTCGACTCCCATTTGTTCAGTGGCGTAGCAAAAATTCTATAAATAAGGGGGGGGGGGGGAGGCAAGCCATTTCTAGCCATTTGTTGTGGCCGGGGGCGGGGGCATATTTGTAATGACGTGGGGTTTCTGGGGTCCTTGCCTAGTCCAAGCTAGCACCCTCCCGTCTATACGCCCTCCTCCCACTTCCCTTCATGGACAAGGACGTGGGAGGAAGCGGTTGACGACCAGAGGGGCTTAGTTTGGACAAGGCCTTCCCCGAGAAAATTTTGCAAAATTTAGTACTCCAAGATCGAATATGAGGCAATTGTAGCCTGTGTAGCCCTATATTGGAGAGCATTTGGGTCAATATTTCTTTTTTATTTAGGGGGGGGGGGTGGCTGCTAAAGCTTTAGGTTGACCTGAGCCTCCAGCCCCCACCCCACCCCTGGCTACGCCACTGGCCAGGACACCTGGAGATTGGGGACAGGTTATCGACATTGTATCCATAAAACTCTGCTCGTTGACGTTATTTGAGTGAGAATTAAAAAAAAAATCAGTATTTGGTGTCCACTATTTGTTGGTTATGAGTATACTGAGAACCAGCAAAGCCTGTCTGTGCACTCTCACCACAGAGTTCCCGTGAACAAGAAGGTCATGAATGCACCGCCGCGTTGTAAAGGTTCAGTGACAATATCCTATCTCACCAGGGGGAAGGTTTGGGGAGTCAAACTCACACAGCTTGGCTGGAGTGGTATAATGGAGCGGGGTGTGGTCACACCCCTCAAATTTCTAACTGGTGGGGGTGGGGTGGAGAAAGGTTTCCAGATCTTCAGTTTTCAGAATTTTGGCGTCTGTAGGATTTGAGCCTTGTAACCAAGTTGGTTGTACTCCGCCACCCCCTCCCCAACCCCACCCCACCCCTCGACGTTCATCATTTTAGGATTTCACATCCAGATGTCACGGTAATGTTCTGTCACAATAATCAGGGTTTCGGGTCTAGGCGAAATAAATGAGTCAGTTATGGGCGGTCAAGAGTGGTCACTTCGCAAAAAAAAAATGAATTCCAGTGTCCAAAAAATTCATTTATTCGATTTGGGGGTGGGTCAACGGGCCTGTTGTTTAATTGACTCCATAGTTCTTTCTCTTTATTTTCATCAATTATTTGTGGGTATGCTATGTTTAAATATTTTGCTGAATTCCATGTACCTAACATATTTGTTATTGTCTTGATCACTCAAACGTTTTTGGAGAATACAACGAACAGGGAAATATTTTCCACTATTTGTTGATAATTGCGCATGTTAGGAATAAAAGGTAAACCATCTCGGTATCGCGGAACTAAATATTGAAATTACAGTGAACCGCCTTAAAATGTTGCACTCGGACATGTTGCAATCTCTAAAAATTAACAGCCTTGGGAAAATCCATTGATTCAAGAAACGTTTGAACCATTCTATTGACATCTTGCATTATTGTTGAATATTCCTGATAAAAAAGAGGGTGATTTGATTACTTTTGGACCTAGAAAAATACAATTTACTTTTTCACAACACTGCGCCCCGACCACTGTTCCTTGTGAAAAGTCAGTACTGAAATCGCGACTGTTGAGAGCATCAAACACGCTTTGTTTAGCTGGCATATAGGACCCATTGACCAATGTTTGTTGTGGAATTCCCTCCCATGTCTTTCAACTCCTTACACCTCGAGGTCTACTTACACCCAACTTGCAACTAAGTGAACTAGAAGTTATCATGTTATGTCTTCGACTCATCGTGAGCTGTTATTGGAAGCCTGAGCGTGACTTCGATGCATGCTTTTTTGCATCCGCTTAACGGTGATAATCTCAATCTATCATGTATTCAAGCTGATATCGTCATATTAGTTACTTTTTCACTTCTTCATCTCTCAGTTTATAAGTTCTCTTCTCAACTCTTCTTCCTTTCCTTTCATTTTACTTTGGAGTTTAAACAATTTCACACGGCATTGCCTGGCGGTCGAGGCGCCTTCCTCTACTCTGTATCTGTTATCATGTGACGCTTATCCCACTTGATCTCCAATCATAGTATGTAAATTGTAACCTAAGTTACAATCGAGGAGGGGTGGGCTCGGCTGTCAAGTGATGACGTGAGGGTTCTTCCGCTGACCTGAACCACCTACAGGAGTACGTTATATGATGATAGGGAGACGACTTACATAAGCTTTAGCTTTCTGTCGAATCCCTCTTTTAATAGATGACGAGGGAAAAAATGACTTGGGTAGTGATCACAACCTGATAACAGTTAAGATTATGGGCAAAAAGTCGAATAGAGACAGAAATACCTTCAAGGAAGTTTGGGGACTAAAACAAGGAGCCGACTGGAAGCAGTTTCGGGAAAAACTAAAACCAAGTCTTGAATGTATACCTAGGGATGCAAATGTCCAGAGTATTTCAGGTGGCATAGTAAATAGCCTAACAGAGGCAGGGAAGGATTGTATAGGAAGGGTGAGGGTCCCAACGAGAGAGCTTGGATACAGGGTTAACGAGGGACTGAAAAAGGCTATAAAAGAAAGGAAGGTAAAATGCGCTGCTTACAGAAGAAGTAGGAAGCTTAAAGGGGTGGATAACAATGACACGAGACTAATGAAAGGAGTATATGAACTGGCACGGAGAAAGGTGAATGAGATAAAGAATAATAATAGGAAGGAGCACAATTGCAGTCTTGCCAGAACAATAAAGAAAATGGGGGGTTCGAGCTCAAACGTCTTTTGGAACTGGGTAAATAAACGGGGGAAAAGTAGTGTGCAGAGTATCAAAGTGGATGGGGAAAGTACAGAAGATAAAGGCCGTATCGATTCAGAGTTAGTCAAGCACTGGGAAAAGATAAACGATAGGCGATGGGGCAGTGGGTCCCCACCAAAAAGAAATACACTGGTGGAGGAGAACCTATCCAATCGTGTATGTAGCGAAATAACGGCAGAAGAAGTGCTGAACGTGGTCTCGAAATTAAAAAATGGTAAAGCGGGAGGGACTGATGAAATTCCGAACGAATTCCTCAAAAATGGAGGGGAGGCACTTATTGAAGTCCTGACAAACCTTTTCAACCTGGCTCTGCGAAAGCAAGAGGTCCCCAGAGAGTGGAGGGAAAGTAAGGTGTCGTTCATACACAAAAAGGGGGATAAGGAAGTTCTAGATAACTATAGGGGGATATCAGTTAGTAGTAACATCGGAAAAGTATTCTGTAAGGTCATATACGGTAGACTAGAGGAAGTTATTGAAGAGAAAGGTTTTTTAGGAGAAATTCAAAATGGGTTCAGGAAAGGACGAAGAGTCACTGATCACCTATTTACACTCACCCAACTGATAGAATCAACAAAGGCTGAAAAGAAAAAGATGTTTCTGGCATTTCTAGATGTGAAAAAAGCGTACGACCGAGTGTGGAGGGAAGGTATGTGGCGAAAGCTCGAGGGCATCGGACTGGGGGGTGACTTTGTGGGAATCATGAAAGCACTGTATACAGATGTGCAAAGCCATCTCTGTCTAGGGAGTATCACTACAAAACGAGTCCCTATGGATATAGGCCTCAAGCAGGGGTGTATCTTTTCACCGATTTTGTTTGCATTGTATGTTAAAGATTTAGGGGACGAACTAATTCAGAGTGCGGAGGGGGTAAATGTTGGAGACATAAAGATACCAGGCTTATTCTTTGCGGACGACATGGTGTTAATGTCTAGAACTGAACAGGGGCTAGAGAAACTGCTGGAAATTGTTGGTAGATATGGGAACACTTGGCGGCTCGAACTAAATGAAAATAAAAGCAAGGTAATACCCGTTGGACGCAAGGTAGATATGACGAAGAGATGGAGAGTGGGGGAGTTCTCAATCCCCGAAGGGGAAAGCAAACAAATCACTGTAGGAGAAACGGGAGAGTATGAGTATCTAGGGGTAAGCATAAATATAACGGGAAGAGGGGTGTACAGAAATTACTCAGCCAAACTGATTCTGAAGGGGAAAAGAATTCTGAACCAACTAAAACTTTTAGGGAAAAATAGTTTCAATAAGGTCTTTGTGGGGAAAACACTGTGGGAGAGGGTGGGTTTACCAAGTATAACGCATGGCACGGACGTGATTCCATTAAACCAAACCGTTATTAAGAAGTTGGAAAGTACTCAGAATGATGCCGGCAGATGGATAACAGGGTCGAGTAATGCTGCAGCTTTGGAAGCAGTAAGGGGGGAGCTTGGGTGGATGAAAATCAAGGACAGGGTAGATTTGGGAAAACTGTGTTACTTTAACTACTTGAGAAACCTGCCTGACAACCGGTGGTGCAAATTGATGCTCGATACCATTTGGAATTCTAATATAGAAACGGGGTGGTCAAAACATGTGAGGGAACTAATGGACAATTACTCTATAGAGGTCACAAACATAGAAGTAGGAATGAAAGAAGGCAAAAGGTTTGTCAAAGAGAGAGTCATGGAAGATTGCAATCGAAACTGGCGAGCAGGGGTTAGCGTGAAAAGATCACTGCAGGGGTTACAATATAAAGAAAAGCCAGCTTTTGAGAAGTACCTAGATGGCACCTTTGGAGGGTCACTGCTCTTCAAACTGAGATCAAGATCACTGGAGCTTCGGGGAAAAATTGGGAGAGATGGGGAAAAGGGATGCCAAATGTGCCACTCTGGAGTAGTGGAGACCCTGGAACATTTTCTCTTGGAATGCCCTCAGTATATACCTCATAGAATAAAATTTACTGGAAGAATAATGCAGAAGTGGGGTGAAGAAACAAAGGATAGATGGCTGAAGGGGGACACGAGGGAGAGGGTAGGAATGCTTATTGAAGAAATTGAAAAAGAGGAAGTGAGGGACACTATTAAGCAGTTTATATCTGAATGCTGGGAGGAGAGGAGGGGAAGAGGGGCTGGGGTGCAGGGGGAATGATGGCCTTCTCTTATGAGGACCGCGACAAATCAGCGGCTGGCCAAAGAGTTATTATTATTATTTACATAGTATTCTGCTTTTCCTTGTCAGAAAGGCACAGGCCCATTGGCGTTCACCCTTGAATTTATTCGATGGTGCCAACCTTCAGTGTCATTGTTGGTCCTGACACTGCACATGTACACATTCCAGCAAATATTGTGAAGAAAGGTGGTATAAAGGGGAGCGGGTCTTTTCGGCCTCGGGAACATTCGGCCTCGGGAACATTCGGCCCCGGGAACATTCGACCTCAGTTTTCAACAAGGGAGA
Source organism: Pictodentalium vernedei (assembly GCA_031216915.1). Classification (NCBI taxonomy): domain Eukaryota; kingdom Metazoa; phylum Mollusca; class Scaphopoda; order Dentaliida; family Dentaliidae; genus Pictodentalium; species Pictodentalium vernedei. Next base: position 160,284,144 of record CM062290.1, read on the forward strand.
CTAAGAGAGACGCGATTTAATATGAGTTTAAATGCCTTTGTTACAACTAACAGCAAAAATAAATACCGCGTAATATAAAATATACCGTTATGAATGAATGAAAGGTTTTAGCGCGCCGAAGGCGCGCAGGGACGATGTGGGATTTACAAATCCCTTGCGACCCGGTTAGCCTTATTTTATTTCACTTGGATCTTGGATCACACAGGCCTAGCTTTCCTATTGCCTCAAATGGGGTCGTTACCGTTGTTGGGCCTAGCTTTCCTATTGCCTCAAATGCGGTCGTTACCGTTGATGATTTCGCGCGCCGAAGGCGCGCAGGGACGGTATAGGGGACAAGCCCCTTTCGACCCTCTGTGGCTGTATAGGATGGCTCTCACATGTCAAGGCGTGTTGAAGGAGGAAAATGATCCGGTACTCGGCAGGTGTCTTCGGTAGTGTCCATTTGTGGATGGGTAGTATCATTGGCAGATGTCGGTTGAACCCTCGAGTGAGGACCAGTGTGGGAGGTTGGGTCCTCTCACAAAGGTACTACCTCTCCCCGAGGGTGCAGTCGTTCTGGATTTTCGGGCATGTATAGTCTGCCGCTTCGAGGATGATAATGAGTGATGGCCATCACTGGCAAGTATAATCTGCCTCAGACTGTCTCTGTTATAGTTGACTCTTTGGAGGAAAGCAACAACGACCCCTTACGGGGACCACCAAGAAGAAGACCCGAACTTCCCTGGTTCGGGGGCAGGCCTGCATTGTAATCCTATTGGGTTGGGACAAAAGATGCGCATTGCGCTTACAAAAAGGGGCAGAGGCGGGACGCAGGACAAACGCTCGCCTCCCTTAAAGTGGTTGACCACTTTTAGGGATGGAGCGGAGGATGTTCAGGAACCGTTGGGGTGACTGTTTCCATAACGGTTAGACTGTCTGTAGCGGTTATTGGGGTGCTGGTCAAAAAACATCTTCTGTGTACCTGCTTAAAAGAAGAAGGAAGAATTAGTTTTCATTAGAATATGTAAACTGTAAAGATAAAAGTAGCACCTCTTTAGTTGCGTGTCCTTGTGGTATCTGCTGTGTGTGTGTGGAGAGTATGGAATGCACGAATCTTTACATTCGTAAGAGCAGTAACATACTCTCGTGTGGTATTGTGCTGTGTGTGTGCTTGTCGCTACGGGGGAGAGTATGAAATGCACGAATCTTTACATTCGTAAGAGCAGTAACATACTCTCGTGCTTGGGACCCCAATCCCTATTTATTATTTAGTTTTAAGGTGCAGGGGATCTCGAGCGTTTTAAGTTGGCTGAACTTCCTAGTTTGCAGCGGGACGGTAACAGGTCTTAGCACACTAGACCACACCCGAGGGTGTTTCTTTCCTGTTGTGTCCTTCGCTGGAAGTGGCCTTATTTAGGTTAGTTTAAGTTTATTTGAAGTTGAGGGTGCCGGGGATCGCGATCGTTTAATGCGGGTTGAGCTTCCGAGGTTGTCAGCGGAAGGGCAACAGGTCTAGCACACTAGACCACACCCGAGGGTGTTTCTTTCCTGTTGTACCCTTCGCTGGTTCGGACTTATTTTTTTAATTTAGTTTAGGGGTATTCGGGGGCGTCGGGGATCGCACTTCACCTTGTCATTCCCTAGTTTTTATTCGAGCTGTCTTAGTTTTGATTGCAATTTTTGGGCTTTTGTCGGCTTTCGCAAATTACTCCAAGTTCGGAGATTAGTTCTCTGTCGGCTAACCGGTCATGATTTTTCGCGGCCAGGGTGGCTAGGCGGTCTTTAATGGTGGGGATATCGGCCCTGTCGTGGAGTGTTTTTATGTGTGTGTCCCATGGGGCGCGGAAGGCAACTCTAAGCGCGTGATTTTGGACCCTCTGGAGTTTCCCATATTAGTTTGGTTGAGGTCAGTTAGTATTATTGCACCGTATTCGAGTACTGGGCGCACAAAGGATTTGTATAGTTTGAGTAGGGTGGACTGGTTGGCCCCCCATGAAGTTCCCTTGAGCATTTTCAGTAAGTTAATTCGTTTAGTAGCTTTTTTCGCCATGTCGTCGGTATGTTTGTTGAAGGACAGATTCTGATCAATGGTGATGCCCAGGAATTTCGCTTCTTTGCATTCTGGGAGGGTGTTATCCATAAGTTTTAGGTCAAAATCTCGTTTATTTTTCTTGCGAGTAAAGGTGATTCGTTGGGTTTTATTGGCATTTAGCTTAATTCTCCATTTGGCACACCATTGTTCTAGGTCATCGAGAGCGCGTTGCAGGGGTTTTTGGAGCAGATTGGCCGTATTGTTAGAGTCCCAGAGGCCCTTGTCATCCGCGAATTGGGAGACTTGTACACGATCTTCGGAGAAGTTAAGGTCATTTACATAGAGGATGTAAAGGAGGGGGCCAGGACGGATCCTTGGGGGTGCCTGCTTCAAGGGGGACACTGTCAGACATTTCATTGTTCACTCTGACTTTAATTTCGCGATCATTTAAGAAAGAGGATAGCAATCTGAGCAGTTTCTTGGGGAGTTTCATTTCTGATAATTTGTAGCGCATTCCATTGTGCCAGACGGAGTCAAATGCTTTTTCGACGTCTAACAGGACTGTCGCGCCTATTTGCTGATTGTTGATAGCGGCCTTCATTTGGGTAACTAGTCGGTAGACATGTTCGATGCCTTCTTTGCGGTTTCTATAGGCTCTTTGCCATTTATTAAAAAAATCGTTGTCGATTGGTAAGGATTCGTTCGAATGTCTTACCAATGCAGCTGAGTAGGCTGATTGGGCGGTAGCTGGCTGGATCGGAGGGGTCCTTGTCCGGTTTTGGTATCATGACACCGATGGCTTTTTTCCAACATTTTGGAAAATAGCCATGGGTGAGGCATGCGTTGAACAGTTTTTTTAGTTTTTCGATTAGGGAGTATGGGCTTTGTTTTAGAATTTTGTAGCTTACTTCGTCTTCGCCGGGTGAGGAAGTATTTTTGCATTTTTTTTATGACGTTGATGATTTCGTCATTAGTGATGGGGATGACGAGGTCATCGTCATCCCCGTCTTCTGGCTCGTTATCGAATTTGGAGTCACGGGAGATATCAGGGTGTGCATTGATGAAGTCATTAATGGCGTTTATGGCGGCGTCATCGTTGCCCGCACCTTGATGCGGGCGATGGGTTTTTCTTAGGAGGTCGGCAAAGGTGTCGGCCTTGTCTTTGTCAGTGCGCGTGAAGGAACCGTCTTCCTTCTTAGTTTGCCCAGTTAGGGTTTTGAAAGAGTCCCAGAATTTTTTCGCATCCTGGACTCCGTTTAGATCGGCTGTTGCCTTTTCCCAGTTGGCTTGTTTTTCAGCTTGGAGGGCTTTTTTGACCTCGCCATGAAGGTGGTTGTATGTTTTTTGAGGTCAGCTTTCTTACCGGGGTCAGTTTCGGTTTTAAGAGCGCGAAGAGCTTTCCGTTTAGTTTTGATTAGTGAGAATGTGTCGCCCGAGATAGTATTTCTCCAGGGACGTACTTCTTCTTTCGGGCATATTTCGTTTAGGGTTGAGTTAATGATTTTTTCTATGCCCTCGCATTGGGTTTCGAGTTCCGCTGCATTGGATGGGGGGGGGGGGGGGGGGGGGGGGTTGTGAGTTGGACATCGATGATGTCACGATAGAGGTTCCAATTAATTTTTCTAAAATTTCTGCGGAGAGTTGGGGGGTACCTGAGTGGGCCATTTCCTAGCTGCAGTGAGGCATGGGCCGAGAGGTGATCGCTGCCTAAGTCGTCATCGCCGACCCAGTGGTCATCGATGTAATTAATCAGGGAGTAACTGGCTATAATTAGATCAAGGATCTCAGATGAGAATAATGGGTTATTACTGATATAAGTTGCAGAGCTGTCGTTCATAACCACATGAAGGTTATGCTTTTTTTGTGATTTCAAGGAGGGCTTCACCGTTAGGGGTGGTTTTGTTACAGCCAAAGTACAGGTGTTTGGCATTGAAGTCGCCAAGGAAAATGCAGTGTTTGTATTTCCTCGTAAAGAATTCAAAGACAGTGTCAGAAACAATTTTGCTTGGGTCGTTATAATAACAAACAATCGTGATGTTTTTATTGTCTACAGTGATTTCAGTAGCAATCACCTCTGCATCGAGGTGATTAGTTTTTATGGTTTTGGTTTTGATGTTCTGCTTTATTAGAAGAGCGACGCCGCCACCTGTGGTGGTTAGTCGGTCTCTTCTAATACTGCTGAACCCACTTATTGAGAAATTTCTGCTGGGTTGGGGTCGTTACCGTTACCAACAACGTGGCCCTATATATAGGAACAATCATGTCGGAACAACAAAGATTAACACCCGTTATTGAGATTCACTGACGGAGTAGGTGTAATGAAAACAATCGCAACAGTCAAAGAAATCAAAGGAATCAATAACAAAGTGAGTACCACCAAAACTTACGTAATAAACACAAACCCTTCCAATGAATGAATAGTATTCCTCCCGAGTTACTGTTGTAAAACACAGACACTGGCACGATTTTGTGGGGGATTCTAATAAGGTGGGGGGGGGGGGTCAAAGTTCTGAGGCAGCGTAGGGTATTAGACGGGTTAAGATAGGGCGGTGGGTAACAAGTCAAACAAATTGAAAACAATGCAGTCTTGTCGTGGACATCACTGCATTGTTTTTAATTCAATCGATCTGTTTGTAGGATTATTAGTGGTGTTAAAAAAGAATGTCAATTATTGACTGATAAAGCAGTTAATCTCTTTGATAATAAAATAAACGATTAATAGTAATGTTTTTTGATTATTAATTAGTAGAACCGTGGTATCATATTTTAGTAACAACACGTGAAATGTGAATAATATAAATGAAGAACGTATTTGACACTTCTCTTATATGGGTTGCAATAGAGCTTTCAAAGTAGTGCTTTTGTAAAAATTATGCCCTTTTGTTTCTTATTTTATTATATTTTTTTGAAAACTAAAGATGCCAAAGAAGTAAAAGAATATGGTACAGTATCACCAGGAAATAGTTGTAGGATACCCACAATGAAATTTTCTTCACAGTTTTCCCCTGTTGATAATTTCAACACTCGACGTCATTTCTCGGAAAGCTCAACATCAAATGCTTACCACGAAAGCACGTCAAGGGTTGAAATTATCAAGAAAATGAAAATCGACACCGTTAAACAGAATGAACTTGAGAAACACTGTTGTTGTAAAATTTCGAAAGTGCTATTCCGTTGTTTATTTCTTTTTGTGAAAATTGAAAAAATGCTGAAACTCTGTTGAAATAAAAACATGTATTCACATCGTTCTGTTGTGTCTTCTTCTACAGCCCAGAATTACTTCATTTATGTCATCAGTGAGAAGTTTGACTTTTTAAATTGTTTCCAAGTTCTGCGTGTGTATTTAACTTCTGAAGAATTGAGCGTAGCGATTTTTCAAAATACGCTACAATTCTTCACAAGTTAAATAAACATCAAACGATTTCAAAAGCCAGTTACCAAGCTTAGGATAGTCCATATGCTTGGTAAAATCCCTTAGGGCCAACTACCAACCTGTGTTCATATTCCACTAGTTAAATGCACAACAAAATTAAGAAATGAAATGATTTCACCCAAGGTCCCTTCTGGAGCGTCTCTCCCAAACACCTCAACCCCACTCCCCACCACACCCCGTTTTCCTTACTGTCTACGATCGACACAGGCCTTCACTATTTCAAGTGTTAGCTTATTAAGTTATTCCGTTTTTCCTCACTCTTCTCTATTGATAATCTACTGCCGGTCCGGCGAATTAAATACTTCAAATATCTCCTTTTTGTCGTATCATCTTTTAAGTGGGTCGTTCACTACCTCCCTTTAAAACTGAGTCGTTTCGCCCCCTTTTTATATGAGTCGTTTCGTTCCTTTTTATTTTGATAAGTCGTTTCGTACCTAAAAGAGTACGAAACGACCCAGTACGAAAAGGTAAAGGTACGAAACGACCCGGAGGACGAAAAGGAAAAGGAACGAAACGACCCGTCACCTTACATTGCAACTGTGCTGCTTGATTGGAGGATGTTTCAGTCATACTGTAAAATTTATTTGTGTTGGAATGTACTAAGTCTGTGAAGCTGGTGATCAAAAGAAAATCGGATATAATTGGGATTATTAATTCAGAAAATCGGATATAATTGGGATTACTAATTCAGAAAACTGTAAGTAACAGGGAAAATAAAATAATTCAATTTAATTCAGATAAAAAAATAAATAATTAAAGATAATTTTCGAAGTGGGCCAACTCGCCCCCAAAATCGGGCCAACTCGCCCCCAGCGGCGAGTGGTCCCGTACCCACTTCGGACACACGAGTCAGGAGATTTCTAGACAATCGTACCCACGGCAACTCGTACCAGTCAAGTCGTACCCAAAATTGGACGACTCGTACCCATTTTCGGCTGGACAACTCGTACCCACAATTGGACAACTCGTACACATGGTTGGACAACTCGTACCCATGGCTGGTGAACTTGTACTTGGTGTTTAATTGTATGGGCGAAGGCCGTTAATGGCCTAAGAACTATAGAAGCAGGGTTTTTGCTTTTGTTTCATCCGTTTAAGGTGCTATAATAGTAATGGAAATCAGTTTACTTAGAAATTCCTTCGTCAGATATTCCATGAATATGAATGAAATATACACAAAGTTTACGTCTAAATGACGGTTGTGATACACAGAACAGGAAACATATATTCATTGGCCGTACTTTGTTGATAGCAGGCACCAGTGGTTCGTGAAAGTCTGCAATCGTATTCGTTCGAGAACTGGCGTGAATGACCCCCCCCCCCCCCCCCCCCTCCAACCCCGACACACGGCTTCTGTGCTTCAGTTTTGGGAAATAGAGTACTGGAAAAAACTAAAAGGCCTGTCATCTAGGCCTAGGCTCTGCAAATTATCAGGGTGAAAACAATAGCCTTCGTCGCATTAACTCTTGCCTTTCCTAATTAATAATGCCACTCTCCACCTTTACATTATTTTTCTTGTGGCAAAGTCACATCACTGGTGAGGCGCCACTCCGGTCAGGCGAGAAAGGATTTCATTGTAAATTGAGAGTCCAGCCGGATTTTGTACTTGAAGCGTAGCACATTTACCCGCTGGGAAGACAAACGGCAAACAATGACCAGTGATAGACTAAATCAAGAAGGTCACAAATGATGTTCATTTAAAAAAAAAATCTAATTAAAAAGCTCTAATACATCTCTCTCTATGAGTCCACCAGCTCGCTTCAACTGATTTCTGTCGGAAATTTTATGGTCAATACCAGCACACCTGAAAACTCGACAGTCATTTAATTTAGACTTACCCGGCAGTGCCAGGTGTGAGATCACGAAGAATTATTTTCTTTCGTCTATTACCTTATAGTCGATTGGTGTTTAATTTTCTTCCAATTATCCGTGCATATTATTATCGCCAGTTAAGGTAATCTTCCAGTTGGGAGGTGTGTTTTTCTAACAATTATCTTCCATGACAATCATGAAAATTAAATGGTAATTAGCATTTTTGTAAGGTTTGCAATCAGACTATAAATGTGAATAAAAGTGAATCTCTCTCTTCTCTCTCTCTCTCTCTCTAGGCACCTGACTCTCGTTCCTCGACCGATCGAAACAAAAATTGGCACAGGTCTATATAGATGTAATTTGACCAGGCGTCCGACATCGCGTTAATCCTTTCAACTAATGAAGGGGTGGGGGAATGAGCCCCGATCGCATCTGATTTTGCATTAACCCTGCAACACGTGAACTGCTGGGTATGACTACCAGTACAACAAAATATTACGTAGAAAAGCCCTCAGAAGTTGAACGAAGAGCCAAACATTACCCGAATTTGGGGAGGGGGGAAGTGGGAGGGGGGGGGGTCGTCTCCGGTATCTACACCACTGTATTAATATATAATTTAAATATTTCCTATTTCCTTCGAATTGCTCTCTTGATGAAATGTCCAAACCGGAGAAATTGACTTTCGGCGAAGTCTGTTCAGACTGTTCTGCTGAGATAAATGCTAAATAAGTTTTTGCCTTTCTGCACACCGATTGAAAGCAGACACAAATCTTATCAAGTCCTCCGGTCAATATTCGCCTTCGCCCATACAATTAAAGGCCAGGTACACGTTGACCAACTGTGGGTACGAGTTGTCCAACCTTGGGTACGAGTTGTCCAACTGTGGGTACGAGCTGTCCAGACGAAATTGGGTACGAGTCGTCCAATTTTGGGTACGACATGACTGGTACGAGTTGTCGTGGGTATGAGTTGTCCTGATACCAGTCAGGACAGTGACGGCCATTGATTTTGTAATCTTGTGGGAATTTCCAAGAAGTTTTTTGTGTCTGATTTTCTACGCATTGTTTTTTGCTATTCTCCCACGGTAAGAGCACGACTCATAACTGAACGTAATTTATGTGTTGTCGCATCTTAAAGATAGCTAAAAATATCTTTGTAATTAATAATGTAATATTTATAATTATAAAATACTGAGGGTCCCCTAAACACCGGAATAACAGACACTGACAGACACCGATAGAGACAGGCTGAGATGGATCAGGGACAACCCGCCCCAGGATCAACCTGCCCCAGGCCTATTTTTGGGGCGGGTTGTCCCACTTTTTGAGGCGGGTTGTCCCGATTTTTTTTATATTTGAGAAAAAATTTTGGGCGGATAGTATAGTAATATATAAAAAGATTTCTACTCACTTTTTTATCGAAAATTGTTAAATTTAATAGAAAATTATCCCCAATTCACGTTGATCCGATTTTTTTTTTCTACTATTTTTTGCGGAGATGGTAATATATAAAAAAAGATGTGTACTCACTTTTTTTATCGAAAATTATCCAATTTTAACGAAAATAATCCACAATCCTCTTAACACATCCCATAATAACTGAATCAAACTAATAATACTTTTGAACTGAATTGGTAGCATGTAGACACCAGTCAGAATTGGCGTGTTGTTTTAGACATGTTGTTTCAGTCGGGTATCCTCTTAGAGGAATGATATTTGTTTGATGCGCAAAAATCAAATGACAGAACATGTTGTTTTAACTTTTAGCGTGATATGGATTCATCACAGTGTTGATCTCTTTTCCTTCATCTAAGACTAAGACAATAAATGTGTTTTTTAGCTGTTAACAATCATGTTGCTTCTCTTTGAATTATACCAGATGGCTGTAGTGAAGACTGTATATAATCTGTAGCTATATTTCTAGCCTCGAACAAGCTTATTTTATGATTTTGATATTTTATGTGCTCGTTCTCAGCTAGAAATTTAAAGGCGATTTTTCAATCGGACGTTCGTTGTAACGGTTTTTCGGTACGAACGGTTTGGTGTACAAAAATGACTGAATTACCTTCTTTCACAAGCTTATTCCAGTTTGCAGTTCAAGTTGGTCACCTCTTAAACAATTCTGCACAAAAATATTGCCCAGTTCGATGTTTGTTATTCCAAAAATGTTCGATATTCGGCATAGCCCTAGCAAAAATCAACAAGATTTCCTAATTTCACATTGGGATTTACCATCACACCGTGACGTCACAGTCAAATCCTAAACTCAGGAGCCACAAAGCGGGCCAATTTAAGAACAACATTTGAATTGGGAGGGAACTAAAAGGCAACGTAATACAAAAATGTGAATTCGCCTATTTTTCACATAAATCCTTCAGACAAACAATATTTTTTTTTATTTGGCACTCCCGACATCGGTTTTAGCTGTCAGAGCAAGTGACCTCAATCAAACTCAGAAGAAAACAATGAATAATGAACTCGCAAAAGTGTGAAGCACAGTGGCACGTTACATTACAAACTATTTTTTTAATTCCCAAATAATATTTATTAGAAAATCATACTCGACACCCACATGATAATAGTATAATATGCCGCTATTTATAATATACTATGACCATTGGGGTGACCAGTATGATTTCTTATCAACCTACCTCAATTGTTTACAACAGGCTTGCACTACAGTGGAAGAACCTAACTCGGATAAAATACTCTCTATTTTAATCTTTCCCAAGATTTGGGAAAGAAAAGTGGTGTAAAAAACACCACGAAAAAATAAGCCAAAACTGGGCCGAGCGCCATCGGCGCACACCCAGTATGGGACGCTCTTCCATAGTACAAATCCATGACTTCCGTCACAGCGCGCAATGCATTAATTCGTCATTCTTTTTCTATCCGAGGCACGAGCAGGATGTGTTTCCGCCATATGCATTATGAAACAGTGATGATTCAACTCGTGGATAATGGTTTTCCTGTGACTGGAATTATGGATCTGAAGATCTTATAATAACAGGACTGTGTTTTATATATTCTCGTTTATATTTTCAACCACATTCTCATTGTTTATTAATTACTATTCCGTTTTCGCGAATGTTTTGCGACATCGTGTCATCGCGATTCGACAATGAATTTTTTCGGTTGATAAAAAAATTTATTGGAGTCGGTGTCGGCCTTCTGGGTTCTGCCACCTTCTCTCGTAGTTGAGGGTATTCTTCTACTTTCTGTTTCTGTTGAGTTCACCTTTTTCTTCTACTGCTCTCACCTCTGTTCTTTCCAGTTCGGTTCCTTTAGGGCAATTCCTTTTGCCCTCGCCATTGGTGCGTTCTCGTGTCCGTTTCATCCGCACACGCGGGTGGTGTGGAATGCAGTCGTTTCGGGAGCCTCCCGACTCGACCACGTCCGATGTGAGTTTACTCCCTCCGTGGGGGATGTGCAGCTCCTCCCGCACCCACGGGGGAGGGGGGGGCACTGTCGTTTCGGGGCCCCCCGACTCGACCACGTCTGGTGTGAGTTTGACCCCCTCCGTGGGGGATGTGCAGCTCCTCCCATTCCCGCAGGGGGTGGTGAACGCTTTCGTTTCGGGTCGCCCGATTCGACCACGTCTGATGAGAATTGCTCCTCCTCCGTGGGGGATGTGCAGCTCCTCCCGCACCAGCGGGGGGTGGGGACCGCTTTCGATTCGGGGCTTCCCGATTCGACCATGTCTGGTGAGAGTTATTCCCCTTCCGTGGGGAATGTGCAGTTTTTTTACCGTGGTGGATACTGCGGGAGCTGTTGGTTTTCTGGTGTAGAGATGCCTGGTTCCGGGACTATGCGCCCTCTCCAGTCGACATCTGAGGCTGTCACTAAGGTTGTGACTCCTCCTTTGGAGGCCGAGCTTGGTGGCTCTCTCCCCTTTTCCGCCAGTTCCAACAGCTCCCGTCGTATCTGCTGCTACTGCTGTTCCGTCTACAACGTCATTGGGCACCGTTTTTAGCCGGCCTTGGCTTCTCCCTGCCAGGGTCTGCAGGGATGTCTGTAGTATGGTTGTTGGGTTTCGGCCTCAGCCTTCCAAGACTTCCACGAAGTCAATTGGGGCTGCCGACTGCACCCCATACTGTGTCCTCTGAGCACAGTAGTTTTATACCTGCAGTGGTCTGCTGCGGTGTCTGGTTGTGTAGACGTGGGGGTATCAGCCTCAGCCTTCCCTGACTTCAACTCGGCGAAGTTGGAAGTGGCTGCCGGCCGGACCCTCTCCTGTGGTCTCTGCGCCGTCGAGCACCACAGTTGTCTTTGGACTCGGTTGTTCTTAGTGGGACACTATGAACTCCGTGGCGTTTCCGTCCCTCATTCTGGCCACACGACCAGTTTTGGGGGTCCAACGTCTTTTGTGCAGCCTGGACCTTCTGCCCTGCAGAGGTCAGCGGTGACTCTCATGAGTTCCTGCTATGTTGATCCTCGGGGTGTGTCACACCCCTATACACGTCTGGCTTCAGACGTTTTCGGCTGCCGCCCGTCGTCCCATGTCGGGTCTTTTGGAGGATCGTGACCCTTCGCTGGTTCAGAGGGTCAGTGGTGAAGCCACTTTGCCGGTTCCTTCCCCTGTCGAACCGGCCAGTACAGGCAGTGAGCTTAGGGAGGCCCTCTCCTTACTCACTCAGGTTCTGTCAACAAGCCTTCCTGTTGCTTCCAGCGAGGCAGCGAGTGGTTTCCAGGCGCCTCCTATGGCGCCGCCTCCCGGGATTGGAAACAGGCAGCTTTCTGATCCCCTGGTGTTCCGACACCATGGGAGGCGTCGGCTGGTTTGCCCACGATGGGCTATGTGTCTTCTGACTCAGGGGAAGAGTCAGACATGCTTGATGTCGAGAGCCAGCAGTCTTCGGACTTGGGGGCAGCTCTTGATTTCGTGTTTGGGTTCTTTCCGGATCTCAAACCATCCAACCAGTCGACAGTGTCAGCCAGGCCGCGATCATCGGTCGCACGCCAACAGTCTATGGAGCATCCTGCTTCTGGGCGTCTTCGACCGTGCCCTTCGGTACAGTTGGTTGAAGCATTTTCAGCCTTGGACTCCAAGCTAAGTTCCAAGGCTATGAAGGCTCTGTTCTTCACCAGGGTTGACACCTTTTTGCCTCCGGCGAGTTATCGTTCCTACGATTCCGCCAATCTGTCGGTCTACCAGACTTTGACGGTTTTGGATCAGGACTCCAATTCCCACGGGCTTTCCAAGTCCAAGTCTGCCGTCATTCCGATGACGACTCTGGCGTCCACATTGGGCTTATCGAGAGAGATGCATGGTATGCTTTCTCTCTCCGATCACGTCGTCTCAGCTTTTGCTGCTTATCTGCCTTCAGATAAGATTGACGAGGTACAGGCTTCTTTGCGTGTGCTGTCCAAGGCGCTCATGCATCTTACTCACACGCATGCCTGTAACATGGCTAATCTGGAATTAGTTCGAAGGGACTCTGTGCGGGACACAAGCCGATCCCTTCCTGAGGAGCAGTACGCTGCTCTTCGATCTGCTTTTTTGACAGGTCTGCAACTTTTCCATGATTCTGTGTTGACGGTCCGGGATGACGTCCTACGTCATTCCAACGATCAGCTGCTGTTTCTTCAGCTTGATCAGCCTTCTAGGGTAGGCACGGGCCGTTCCAAGCCTAACAAGTACCCTCTGCTTCCTCTGCGAAGCAAAAAGGGTCTGATCCTTCTGCCACCGCTTCTGCTTCTTACTCAAGGGGTAAGGGTAAGCAACGGCAGTCTTGAGGGAACTCCCAGGATTCTTCATTCAGTAGAGGTGTTTTCTCCTCTCGCGAGCCTCGTCGGGGTTCGCAATGAAGGTCCTCACCTCGACTCGTCCCAGGTTGGAGGAAGGATAGCCGAGTTCGCAGACTGTGGGCCACCATCACATCCGATCCTTGGATGTTAGATGTTGTTTGTTCCGGGCTGCGAATATCCTTCCGACGGCACTCCACTCTGTCCGGGGTGCCTTTTCCAACCACAGTTCCTTCAGACATTTTACGTCGGGAACTTTTGTCCACGGAGATAGACAATCTCCTGACAAAGGGGGCGATTGAGGTCATCAAGAACATTAGGTCAGTGAGTTTCTATTCCCGCCTGTTCTTGGTGCCGAAGAAGGACGGCCGACTCCGACCGGTTCTCGGTCTGAGTTTCCTGAACCAGTCATCATTGCTCCCAAGTTCTGCATGGAGACTTTCAGGTCAGTCCTCCGTTCAATTCACTAGGGAGTTTTCGCTTCCAGCTTCGACCTGTCACCTGCGAGACGCTTACTTTCACGTTCCGATTCATTGGGCGTTACGGAAGTATCTCAGGTTCATTTTTCTGGGGCGAGTTTACCAGTTCAAGGCCATGCCTTTCGGCCTCAACCTGGTTCCTTGGTCTTTCACCAGACTGATGTCGCATGTGATGGCTTTCCATCGCACGCAGTCCAGGGTGACTACTTCGGCATATCTGGACGATATCCTCCAGGGGCATTCCAATGCTGCCTTCCTAGAGTCGGATGTCGCCACTCTGTTGAGCTTGCTCACGTCGCTATGTTTCAGAGTCAACGAGAAGAAGTCGGACCTGGTCCCTTCTCAGTCGTTTTATCATCTGGGGATGGCTTTCCGCACACAATTCAATTTGGTGGCGGTTCCCCAGGCCAAGGCTGTGATTCTCTCAAGATCGAATATGAGGCAATTGTAGCCCGTGTAGCCCTATATTGGAGAGCATTTGGGTCAATATTTCTTTTTTATTTAGGGGGGGGGGGGGGGTGGCTGCTAAAGCTTTAGGTTGACCTGAGCCTCCAGCCCCCACCCCACCCCACCCCTGGCTACGCCACTGGCCAGGACACCTGGAGATTGGGGACAGGTTATCGACATTGTATCCATAAAACTCTGCTCGTTGACGTTATTTGAGTGAGAATTTTAAAAAAAAATCAGTATTTGGTGTCCACTATTTGTTGGTTATGAGTATACTGAGAACCAGCAAAGCCTGTCTGTGCACTCTCACCACAGAGTTCCCGTGAACAAGAAGGTCATGAATGCACCGCCGCGTTGTAAAGGTTCAGTGACAATATCCTATCTCACCAGGGGGAAGGTTTGGGGAGTCAAACTCACACAGCTTGGCTGGAGTGGTATAATGGAGCGTGGTGTGGTCACACCCCTCAAATTTGAAGTCATCAATGGCGTTTATGGCGGCGTCATCGTTGCCCGCACCTTGATGCGGGCGATGGGTTTTTCTTAGGAGGTCGGCAAAGGTGTCGGCCTTGTCTTTGTCAGTGCGCGTGAAGGAACCGTCTTCCTTCTTAAGAGGTTTTTCTGCGGCTTTGCTGCTTTTGATTTTTTGCCCAGTTAGGGTTTTGAAAGAGTCCCAGAATTTTTTCGCATCCTGGACTCCGTTTAGATCGGCTGTTGCCTTTTCCCAGTTGGCTTGTTTTTCAGCTTGGAGGGCTTTTTTGACCTCGCCATGAAGGTGGTTGTATGTTTTTTGAGGTCAGCTTTCTTACCGGGGTCAGTTTCGGTTTTAAGAGCGCGAAGAGCTTTCCGTTTAGTTTTGATTAGTGAGAATGTGTCGCCCGAGATAGTATTTCTCCAGGGACGTACTTCTTTCGGGCATATTTCGTTTAGGGTTGAGTTAATGATTTTTTCTATGCCCTCGCATTGGGTTTCGAGTTCCGCTGCATTGGATGGGGGGGGGGGGGGGGGGTGTTTGTGAGTTGGACATCGATGATGTCACGATAGAGGTTCCAATTAATTTTTCTAAAATTTCTGCGGAGAGTTGGGGGGTACCTGAGTGGGCCATTTCCTAGCTGCAGTGAGGCATGGACCGAGAGGTGATCGCTGCCTAAGTCGTCATCGCCGACCTAGTGGTCATCGATGTAATTAATCAGGGAGTAACTGGCTATAATTAGATCAAGGATCTCAGATGAGAATAATGGGTTATTACTGATATAAGTTGCAGAGCTGTCGTTCATAACCACATGAAGGTTATGCTTTTTTTGTGATTTCAAGGAGGGCTTCACCGTTAGGGGTGGTTTTGTTACAGCCAAAGTACAGGTGTTTGGCATTGAAGTCGCCAAGGAAAATGCAGTGTTTGTATTTCCTCGTAAAGAATTCAAAGACAGTGTCAGAAACAATTTTGCTTGGGTCGTTATAATAACAAACAATCGCGATGTTTTTATTGTCTACAGTGATTTCAGTAGCAATCACCTCTGCATCGAGGTGATTAGTTTTTATGGTTTTGGTTTTGATGTTCTGCTTTATTAGAAGAGCGACGCCGCCACCTGTGGTGGTTAGTCGATCTCTTCTAATACTGCTGAACCCACTTATTGAGAAATTTCTGCTGGGTTGGGGTCGTTACCGTTACCAACAACGTGGCCCTATATATAGGAACAATCATGTCGGAACAACAAAGATTAACACCCGTTATTGAGATTCACTGACTGAGCAGGTGTAATGAAAACAATCGCAACAGTCAAAGAAATCAAAGGAATCAATAACAAAGTGAGTACCACCAAAGCGTTAATCTGATGACATGTTCTTGTTCAGATTACTCATCTGTTATGTTTACATTGCAACTGTGCTGCTTGATTGGAGGATGTTTCAGTCATACTGTAAAATTTATTTGTGTTGGAATGTCCTAAGTCTGTGAAGCTGGTGATCAAAAGAAAATCGGATATAATTGGGATTATTAATTCAGAAAATCGGATATAATTG
This sequence comes from Pictodentalium vernedei, assembly GCA_031216915.1. Classification (NCBI taxonomy): domain Eukaryota; kingdom Metazoa; phylum Mollusca; class Scaphopoda; order Dentaliida; family Dentaliidae; genus Pictodentalium; species Pictodentalium vernedei. The sequence continues at coordinate 160,300,086 of CM062290.1, forward strand.
GGATTACTAATTCAGAAAACTGTAAGTAACAGGGAAAATAAAATAATTCAATTTAATTCAGATAAAAAATAAATAATTAAAGATAATTTTCGAAGTGGGCCAACTCGCCCCCAAAATCGGGCCAACTCGCCCCCAGCGGCGAGTGGTCCCGTACCCACTTCGGACACACGAGTCAGGAGGTTTCTAGACAATCGTACCCACGGCAACTCGTACCAGTCAAGTCGTACCCAAAATTGGACGACTCGTACCCATTTTCGGCTGGACAACTCGTACCCACAATTGGACAACTCGTACACATGGTTGGACAACTCGTACCCATGGCTGGTGAACTTGTACTTGGTGTTTAATTGTATGGGCGAAGGCCGTTAATGGCCTAAGAACTATAGAAGCAGGGTTTTTGCTTTTGTTTCATCCGTTTAAGGTGCTATAATAGTAATGGAAATCAGTTTACTTAGAAATTCCTTCGTCAGATATTCCATGAATATGAATGAAATATACACAAAGTTTACGTCTAAATGACGGTTGTGATACACAGAACAGGAAACATATATTCATTGGCCATACTTTGTTGATAGCAGGCACCAGTGGTTCGTGAAAGTCTGCAATCGTATTCGTTCGAGAACTGGCGTGAATGACCACTCCCCCCCCCCCCCCTCCAACCCCAACACACACGGCTTCTGTGCTTCAGTTTTGGGAAATAGAGTACTGGAAAAAACTAAAAGGCCTCTCATCTAGGCCTAGGCTCTGCAAATTATCAGGGTGAAAACAATAGCCTTCGTCGCATTAACTCTTGCCTTTCCTAATTAATAATGCCACTCTCCACCTTTACATTATTTTTCTTGTGGCAAAGTCACATCACTGGTGAGGCGCCACTCCGGTCAGGCGAGAAAGGATTTCATTGTAAATTGAGAGTCCAGCCGGATTTTGTACTTGAAGCGTAGCACATTTACCCGCTGGGAAGACAAACGGCAAACAATGACCAGTGATAGACTAAATCAAGAAGATCACAAATGATGTTCATTTAAAAAAAAAATCTAATTAAAAAGCTCTAATACATCTCTCTCTATGAGTCCACCAGCTCGCTTCAACTGATTTCTGTCGGAAATTTTATGGTCAATACCAGCACACCTGAAAACTCGACAGTCATTTAATTTAGACTTACCCGGCAGTGCCAGGTGTGAGATCACGAAGAATTATTTTCTTTCGTCTATTACCTTATAGTCGATTGGTGTTTAATTTTCTTCCAATTATCCGTGCATATTATTATCGCCAGTTAAGTTAATCTTCCAGTTGGGAGGTGTGTTTTTCTAACAATTATCTTCCATGACAGTCATGAAAATTAAATGGTAATTAGCATTTTTGTAAGGTTTGCAATTAGACTATCAATGTGAATAAAAGTGAATCTCTCTCTCTCTCTCTCTCTCTTCTCTCTCTCTCTCTCTCTAGGCACCTGACTCTCGTTCCTCGACCGATCGAAACAAAAATTGGCACAGGTCTATATAGATGTAATTTGACCAGGCGTCCGACATCGCGTTAATCCTTCAACTAATGAAGGGGTGGGTTAGGGTGGGGGAATGAGCCCCGATCGCATCTGATTTTGCATTAACCCTGCAACACGTGAACTGCTGGGTATGACTACCAGTACAACAAAATATTACGTAGAAAAGCCCTCAGAAGTTTAACGAAGAGCCAAAGATTACCCGATTTTGGGGAGGGGGGAAGTGGGAGGGGGGGGGGGGGGGGTCGTCTCCGGTATCTACACCACTGTATTAATATATAATTTAAATATTTCCTGTTTCCTTCGAATTGCTCTCTTGATGAAATGTCCAAACCGGAGAAATTGACTTTCGGCGAAGTCTGTTCAGACTGTTCTGCTGAGATAAACGCTAAAAATGGTAAGTTTTTGCCTTTCTGCACACCGATTGAAAGCAGACACAAATCTTATCAAGTCCTCCGGTCAATATTCGCCTTCGCCCATACAATTAAAGGCCAGGTACACGTTGACCAACTGTGGGTACGAGTTGTCCAACCTTGGGTACGAGTTGTCCAACTGTGGGTACGAGCTGTCCAGACGAAATTGGGTACGAGTCGTCCAATTTTGGGTACGACTTGACTGGTACGAGTTGTCGTGGGTATGAGTTGTCCTGATCCCAGTCAGGACAGTGACGGCCATTGATTTTGTAATCTTGTGGGAATTTCCAAGAAGTTTTTTGTGTCTGATTTTCTACGCATTGTTTTTTGCTATTCTCCCACGGTAAGAGCACGACTCATAACTGAACGTAATTTATGTGTTGTCGCATCTTAAAGATAGCTAAAAATATCTTTGTAATTAATAATGTAATTTTTATAATTATAAAATACTGAGTGTCCCCTAAACACCGGAATAACAGACACTGACAGACACTGATAGAGACAGGCTGAGATGGATCAGGGACAACCCGCCCCAGGAACAACCTGCCCCAGGCCTATTTTTGGGGCGGGTTGTCCCACTTTTTGAGGCGGGTTGTCCCGATTTTTTTTATATTTGAGAAAAAATTTTGGGCGGATAGTATAGTAATATATAAAAAAGATTTCTACTCACTTTTTTATCGAAAATTGTTAAATTTAATAGAAAATTATCCCCAATTCACGTTGATCCGATTTTTTTTTTCTACTATTTTTTGCGGAGATGGTAATATATAAAAAAAGATGTGTACTCACTTTTTTTTATCGAAAATTATCCAATTTTAACGAAAATAATCCACAATCCTCTTAACACATCCCATAATAACTGAATCAAACTAATAATACTTTTGAACTGAATTGGTAGCATGTAGACACCAGTCAGAATTGGCGTGTTGTTTTAGACATGTTGTTTCAGTCGGGTATCCTCTTAGAGGAATGATATTTGTTTGATGCGCAAAAATCAAATGACAGAACATGTTGTTTTAACTTTTAGCGTGATATGGATTCATCACAGTGTTGATCTCTTTTCCTTCATCTAAGACTAAGACAATAAATGTGTTTTTTAGCTGTTAACAATCATGTTGCTTCTCTTTGAATTATACCAGATGGCAGTAGTGAAGACTGTATATAATCTGTAGCTATATTTCTAGCCTCGAACAAGCTTATTTTATGATTTTGATATTTTATGTGCTCGTTCTCAGCTAGAAATTTAAAGGCGATTTTTCAATCGGACGTTCGTGTAACGGTTTTTCGGTACGAACGGTTTGGTGTACAAAAATGACTGAATTACCTTCTTTCACAAGCTTATTCCAGTTTGCAGTTCAAGTTGGTCACCTCTTAAACAATTCTGCACAAAAATATTGCCCAGTTCGATGTTTGTTATTCCAAAAATGTTCGATATTCGGCATAGCCCGAGCAAAAATCAACAAGATTTCCTAATTTCACATTGGGATTTACCATCACACCGTGACGTCACAGTCAAATCCTAAACTCAGGAACCACAAAGCGGGCCAATTTAAGAACAACATTTGAATTGGGAGGGAACTAAAAGGCAACGTAATACAAAAATGTGAATTCGCCTATTTTTCACATAAATCCTTCAGACAAACAATATTTTTTTTTATTTGGCACTCCCGACATCGATTTTAGCTGTCAGAGCAAGTGACCTCAATCAAACTCAGAAGAAAACAATGAATAATGAACTCGCAAAAGTGTGAAGCCCAGTGGCACGTTACATTACAAACTATTTTTTTAATTCCCAAATAATATTTATTAGAAAATCATACTCGACACCCACATGATAATAGTATAATATGCCGCTATTTATAATATACTATGACCATTGGGGTGACCAGTATGATTTCTTATCAACCTACCTCAATTGTTTACAACAAGCTTGCACTACAGTGGAAGAACCTAACTCGGATAAAATACTCTCTATTTTAATCTTTCCCAAGATTTGGGAAAGAAAAGTGGTGTAAAAAACACCACGAAAAAATAAACCAAAACTGGGCCGAGCGCCATCGGCGCACACCCAGTATGGGACGCTCTTCCATAGTACAAATCCATGACTTCCGTCACAGCGCGCAATGCATTAATTCGTCATTCTTTTTCTATCCGAGGCACGAGCAGGATGTGTTTCCGCCATATGCATTATGAAACAGTGATAATTCAACTCGTGGATAATGGTTTTCCTGTGACTGGAATTATGGATCTGAAGATCTTATAATAACAGGACTGTGTTTTATATATTCTCGTTTATATTTTCAACCACATTCTCATTGTTTATTAATTACTATTCCGTTTTCGCGAATGTTTTGCGACATCGTGTCATCGCGATTCGACAATGAATTTTTTCGGTTGATAAAAAAATTTATTGGAGTCGGTGTCGGCCTTCTGGGTTCTGCCACCTTCTCTCGTAGTTGAGGGTATTCTTCTACTTTCTGTTTCTGTTGAGTTCACCTTTTTCTTCTACTGCTCTCACCTCTGTTCTTTCCAGTTCGGTTCCTTTAGGGCAATTCCTTTTGCCCTCGCCATTGGTGCGTTCTCGTGTCCGTTTCATCTGCACACGCGGGTGGTGTGGAATGCAGTCGTTTCGGGAGCCTCCCGACTCAACCACGTCCGATGTGAGTTTACTCCATCCGTGGGGGATGTGCAGCTCCTCCCGCACCCACGGGGGAGGGGGGGCACTGTCGTTTCGGGGCCCCCCGACTCGACCACGTCTGGTATGAGTTTGACCCCCTCCGTGGGGGATGTGCAGCTCCTCCCGTTCCCGCAGGGGGTGGTGAATGCTTTCGTTTCGGGTCGCCCGATTCGACCACGTCTGATGAGAATTGCTCCTCCTCCGTGGGGGATGTGCAGCTCCTCCCGCACCAGCGGGGGGGTGGGGACCGCTTTCGATTCGGGGCTTCCCGATTCGACCATGTCTGGTGAGAGTTATTCTCCTTCCGTGGGGAATGTGCAGTTTTTTTACCGTGGTGGATACTGCGGGAGCTGTTGGTTTTCTGGTGTAGAGATGCCTGGTTCCGGGACTATGCGCCCTCTCCAGTCGGCATCTGAGGCTGTCACTAAGGTTGTGACTCCTCCTTTGGAGGCCGAGCTTGGTGGCTCTCTCCCCTTTTCCGCCAGTTCCAACAGCTCCCGTCGTATCTGCTGCTACTGCTGTTCCGTCTACAACGTCATTGGGCACCGTTTTTAGCCGGCCTCAGCTTCTCCCTGCCAGGGTCTGCAGGGATGTCTGTAGTATGGTTGTTGGGTTTCGGCCTCAGCCTTCCAAGACTTCCACGAAGTCAATTGGGGCGGCCGACTACACCCCATACTGTGTCCTCTGAGCACAGTAGTTTTATACCTGCAGTGGTCTGCTGCGGTGTCTGGTTGTGTAGACGTGGGGGTATCGGCCTCAGCCTTCCCTGACTTCAACTCGGCGAAGTTGGAAGTGGCTGCCGGCCGGACCCTCTCCTGTGGTCTCTGCGCCGTCGAGCACCACAGTTGTCTTTGGACTCGGTTGTTCTTAGTGGGACACTATGAACTCCGTGGCATTTCCGTCCCTCATTCTGGCCACACGACCAGTTTTGGGGGTCCAACGTCTTTTGTGCAGCCTGGACCTTCTGCCCTGCAGAGGTCAGCGGTGACTCTCATGAGTTCCTGCTATGTTGATCCTCGGGGTGTGTCACACCCCTATACACGTCTGGCTTCAGACGTTTTCGGCTGCCGCCCGTCGTCCCATGTCGGGTCTTTTGGAGGATCGTGACCCTGCGCTGGTTCAGAGGGTCAGTGGTGAAGCCACTTTGCCGGTTCCTTCCCCTGTCGAACCGGCCAGTACGGGCAGTGAGCTTAGGGAGGCCCTCTCCTTACTCACTCAGGTTCTGTCAACGAGCCTTCCTGTTGCTTCCAGCGAGGCAGCGAGTGGTTTCCAGGCGCCTCCTATGGCGCCGCCTCCCGGGATTGGAAACGGGCAGCTTTCTGATCCCCTGGTGTTCCGACACCATGGGAGGCGTCGGCTGGTTTGCCCACGATGGGCTATGTGTCTTCCGACTCAGGGGAAGAGTCAGACATGCTTGATGTCGAGAGCCAGCAGTCTTCGGACATGGGGGCAGCTCTTGATTTCGTGTTTGGGTTCTTTCCGGATCTCAAACCATCCAACCAGTCGACAGTGTCAGCCAGGCCGCGATCATCGGTCGCGCGCCAACAGTCTATGGAGCAACCTGCTTCTGGGCGTCTTCGACCGTGCCCTTCGGTACAGTTGGTTGAAGCATTTTCAGCCTTGGACTCCAAGCTAAGTTCCAAGGCTATGAAGGCTCTGTTCTTCACCAGGGTTGACACCTTTTTGCCTCCGGCGAGTTATCGTTCCTACGATTCCGCCAATCCGTCGGTCTACCGGACTTTGACGGTTTTGGATCAGGACTCCAATTCCCACGGGCTTTTCAAGTCCAAGTCTGCCGTCATTCCGATGACGACTCTGGAGTCCACATTGGGCTTATCAAGAGAGATGCATGGTATGCTTTCTCTCTCCGATCACGTCGTCTCAGCTTTTGCTGCTTATCTGCCTTCAGATAAGATTGACGAGGTACAGGCTTCTTTGCGTGTGCTGTCCAAGGCGCTCATGCATCTTACTCACACGCATGCCTGTAACACGGCTAATCTGGAATTAGTTCGAAGGGACTCTGTGCGGGACACAAGCCGATCCCTTCCTGAGGAGCAGTACGCTGCTCTTCGATCTACTTTTTTGACAGGTCTGCAACTTTTCCATGATTCTGTGTTGACGGTCCGGGATGACGTCCTACGTCATTCCAACGATCAGCTGCTGTTTCTTCAGCTTGATCAGCCTTCTAGGGTAGGCACGGGCCGTTCCAAGCCTAACAAGTACCCTCTGCTTCCTCTGCGAAGCAAAAAGGGTCTGATCCTTCTGCCACCGCTTCTGCTTCTTACTCAAGGGGTAAGGGTAAGCATCGGCAGTCTTGAGGGAACTCCCAGGATTCTTCATTCAGTAGAGGTGTTTTCTCCTCTCGCGAGCCTCGTCGGGGTTCGCAATGAAGGTCCTCACCTCGACTCGTCCCAGGTTGGAGGAAGGATAGCCGAGTTCGCAGACTGTGGGCCACCATCACATCCGATCCTTGGATGTTAGATGTTGTTTGTTCCGGGCTGCGAATATCCTTCCGACGGCACTCCACTCTGTCCGGGGTGCCTTTTCCAACCACAGTTCCTTCAGACATTTTACGTCGGGAACTTTTGTCCACGGAGATAGACAATCTCCTGACAAAGGGGGCGATTGAGGTCATCAAGAACATTAGGTCAGTGAGTTTCTATTCCCGCCTGTTCTTGGTGCCGAAGAAGGACGGCCGACTCCGACCGGTTCTCGGTCTGAGTTTCCTGAACCAGTCATCATTGCTCCCAAGTTCTGCATGGAGACTTTCAGGTCGGTCCTCCGTTCAATTCACTAGGGAGTTTTCGCTTCCAGCTTCGACCTGTCACCTGCGAGACGCTTACTTTCACGTTCCGATTCATTGGGCGTTACGGAAGTATCTCAGGTTCATTTTTCTGGGGCGAGTTTACCAGTTCAAGGCCATGCCTTTCGGCCTCAACCTGGTTCCTTGGTCCTTCACCAGACTGATGTCGCATGTGATGGCTTTCCATCGCACGCAGTCCAGGGTGACTACTTCGGCATATCTGGACGATATCCTCCAGGGGCATTCCAATGCTGCCTTCCTAGAGTCGGATGTCGCCACTCTGTTGAGCTTGCTCACGTCGCTATGTTTCAGAGTCAACGAGAAGAAGTCGGACCTGGTCCCTTCTCAGTCGTTTTATCATCTGGGGATGGCTTTCCGCACACAATTCAATTTGGTGGCGGTTCCCCAGGCCAAGGCTGTGATTCTCTCAAGATCGAATATGAGGCAATTGTAGCCTGTGTAGCCCTATATTGGAGAGCATTTGGGTCAATATTTCTTTTTTATTTAGGGGGGGGGTGGTGGCTGCTAAAGCTTTAGGTTGACCTGAGCCTCCAGCCCCCACCCCACCCCACCCCTGGCTACGCCACTGGCCAGGACACCTGGAGATTGGGGACAGGTTATCCATAAAACTCTGCTCGTTGACGTTATTTGAGTGAGAATTTTAAAAAAAAATCAGTATTTGGTGTCCACTATTTGTTGGTTATGAGTATACTGAGAACCAGCAAAGCCTGTCTGTGCACTCTCACCACAGAGTTCCCGTGAACAAGAAGGTCATGAATGCACCGCCGCGTTGTAAAGGTTCAGTGACAATATCCTATCTCACCAGGGGGAAGGTTTGGGGAGTCAAACTCACACAGCTTGGCTGGAGTGGTATAATGGAGCGGGGTGTGGTCACACCCCTCAAATTTGAAGTCATCAATGGCGTTTATGGCGGCGTCATCGTTGCCCGCACCTTGATGCGGGCGATGGGTTTTTCTTAGGAGGTCGGCAAAGGTGTCGGCCTTGTCTTTGTCAGTGCGCATGAAGGAACCGTCTTCCTTCTTAAGAGGTTTTTCTGTGGCTTTGCTGCTTTTGATTTTTTGCCCAGTTAGGGTTTTGAAAGAGTCCCAGAATTTTTTCGCATCCTGGACTCCGTTTAGATCGGCTGTTTCCTTTTCCCAGTTGGCTTGTTTTTCAGCTTGGAGGGCTTTTTTGACCTCGCCATGAAGGTGGTTGTATGTTTTTTGAGGTCAGCTTTCTTACCGGGGTCAGTTTCGGTTTTAAGAGCGCGAAGAGCTTTCCGTTTAGTTTTGATTAGTGAGAATGTGTCACCCGAGATAGTATTTCTCCAGGGACGTACTTCTTCTTTCGGGCATATTTCGTTTAGGGTTGAGTTAATGATTTTTTCTATGCCCTCGCATTGGGTTTCGAGTTCCGCTGCATTGGATGGGGGGGGGGGGGGGGGGGTGTTTGTGAGTTGGACATCGATGATGTCACGATAGAGGTTCCAATTAATTTTTCTAAAATTTCTGCGGAGAGTTGGGGGGTACCTGAGTGGGCCATTTCCTAGCTGCAGTGAGGCATGGACCGAGAGGTGATCGCTGCCTAAGTCGTCATCGCCGACCCAGTGGTCATCGATGTAATTAATCAGGGAGTAACTGGCTATAATTAGATCAAGGATCTCAGATGAGAATAATGGGTTATCACTGATATAAGTTGCAGAGCTGTCGTTCATAACCACATGAAGGTTATGCTTTTTTGTGATTTCAAGGAGGGCTTCACCGTTAGGGGTGGTTTTGTTACAGCCAAAGTACAGGTGTTTGGCATTGAAGTCGCCAAGGAAAATGCAGTGTTTGTATTTCCTCGTAAAGAATTCAAAGACAGTGTCAGAAACAATTTTGCTTGGGTCGTTATAATAACAAACAGTCGCGATGTTTTTATTGTCTACAGTGATTTCAGTTGCAATCACCTCTGCATCGAGGTGATTAGTTTTTATGGTTTTGGTTTTGATGTTCTGCTTTATTAGAAGAGCGACGCCGCCACCTGTGGTGGTTAGTCGGTCTCTTCTAATACTGCTGAACCCACTTATTGAGAAATTTCTGCTGGGTTGGGGTCGTTACCGTTACCAACAACGTGGCCCTATATATAGGAACAATCATGTCGGAACAACAAAGATTAACACCCGTTATTGAGATTCACTGACTGAGTAGGTGTAATGAAAACAATCGCAACAGTCAAAGAAATCAAAGGAATCAATAACAAAGTGAGTACCACCAAAGCATTAATCTGATGACATGTTTTTGTTCAGATTACTCATCTGTTATGTTTACATTGCAACTGTGCTGCTTGATTGGAGGATGTTTCAGTCATACTGTAAAATTTATTTGTGTTGGAATGTACTAAGTCTGTGAAGCTGGTGATCAAAAGAAAATCGGATATAATTGGGATTATGAATTCAGAAAATCGGATATAATTGGGATTACTAATTCAGAAAACTGTAAGTAACAGGGAAAATAAAATAATTCAATTTAATTCAGATAAAAAAATAAATAATTAAAGATAATTTTCGAAGTGGGCCAACTCGCCCCCAAAATCGGGCCAACTCGCCCCCAGCGGCGAGTGGTCCCGTACCCACTTCGGACACACGAGTCAGGAGGTTTCTAGACAATCGTACCCACGGCAACTCGTACCAGTCAAGTCGTACCCAAAATTGGACGACTCGTACCCATTTTCGGCTGGACAACTCGTACCTACAATTGGACAACTCGTACACATGGTTGGGCAACTCGTACCCATGGCTGGTGAACTTGTACTTGGTGTTTAATTGTATGGGCGAAGGCCGTTAATGGCCTAAGAACTATAGAAGCAGGGTTTTTGCTTTTGTTTCATCCGTTTAAGGTGCTATAATAGTAATGGAAATCAGTTTACTTAGAAATTCCTTCGTCAGATATTCCATGAATATGAATGAAATATACACAAAGTTTACGTCTAAATGACGGTTGTGATACACAGAACAGGAAACATATATTCATTGGCCGTACTTTGTTGATAGCAGGCACCAGTGGTTCGTGAAAGTCTGCAATCGTATTCGTTCGAGAACTGGCGTGAATGACCACCCCCCCCCCCCCCCTCTCCAACCCCGACACACACGGCTTCTGTGCTTCAGTTTTGGGAAATAGAGTGCTGGAAAAAACTAAAAGGCCTCTCATCTGGGCCTAGGCTCTGCAAATTATCAGGGTGAAAACAATAGCCTTCGTCGCATTAACTCTTGCCTTTCCTAATTAATAATGCCACTCTCCACCTTTACATTATTTTTCTTGTGGCAAAGTCACATCACTGGTGAGGCGCCACTCCGGTCAGGCGAGAAAGGATTTCATTGTAAATTGAGAGTCCAGCCGGATTTTGTACTTGAAGCGTAGCACATTTACCCGCTGGGAAGACAAACGGCAAACAATGACCAGTGATAGACTAAATCAAGAAGATCACAAATGATGTTCATTTAAAAAAAAAATCTAATTAAAAAGCTCTAATACATCTCTCTCTATGAGTCCACCAGCTCGCTTCAACTGATTTCTGTCGGAAATTTTATGGTCAATACCAGCACGCCTGAAAACTCGACAGTCATTTAATTTAGACTTACCCGGCAGTGCCAGGTGTGAGATCACGAAGAATTATTTTCTTTCGTCTATTACCTTATAGTCGATTGGTGTTTAATTTTCTTCCAATTATCCGTGCATATTATTATCGCCAGTTAAGTTAATCTTCCAGTTGGGAGGTGTGTTTTTCTAACAATTATCTTCCATGACAGTCATGAAAATTAAATGGTAATTAGCATTTTTGTAAGGTTTGCAATTAGACTATAAATGTGGTTAAAAGTGAATCTCTCTCTCTCTCTTCTCTCTCTCTCTCTCTAGGCACCTGACTCTCGTTCCTCGACCGATCGAAACAAAAATTGGCACAGGTCTATATAGATGTAATTTGACCAGGCGTCCGACATCGCGTTAATCCTTCAACTAATGAAGGGGTGGGTTAGGGTGGGGGAATGAGCCCCGATCGCATCTGATTTTGCATTAACCCTGCAACACGTGAACTGCTGGGTATGACTACCAGTACAACAAAATATTACGTAGAAAAGCCCTCAGAAGTTTAACGAAGAGCCAAAGATTACCCGATTTTGGGGAAGTGGGAAGGGGGGGGGGGGGGGGGGGGGGTCATCTCCGGTATCTACACCACTGTATTAATATATAATTTAAATATTTCCTGTTTCCTTCGAATTGCTCTCTTGATGAAATGTCCAAACCGGAGAAATTGACTTTCGGCAAAGTCTGTTCAGACTGTTCTGCTGAGATAAATGCTAAAAATGGTAAGTTTTTGCCTTTCTGCACACCCATTGAAAGCAGACACAAATCTTATCAAGTCCTCCGGTCAATATTCGCCTTCGCCCATACAATTAAAGGCCAGGTACACGTTGACCAACTGTGGGTACGAGTTGTCCAACCTTGGGTACGAGTTGTCCAACTGTGGGTACGAGCTGTCCAGACGAAATTGGGTACGAGTCGTCCAATTTTGGGTACGACTTGACTGGTACGAGTTGTGGGTATGAGTTGTCCTGATACCAGTCAGGACAGTGACGGCCATTGATTTTGTAATCTTGTGGGAATTTCCAAGAAGTTTTTTGTGTCTGATTTTCTTCGCATTGTTTTTTGCTATTCTCCCACGGTAAGAGCACGACTCATAACTGAACGTAATTTATGTGTTGTCGCATCTTAAAGATAGCTAAAAATATCTTTGTAATTAATAATGTAATATTTATAATTATAAAATACTGAGGGTCCCCTAAACACCGGAATAACGGACACTGACAGACACTGATAGAGACAGGCTGAGATGGATCAGGGACAACCCGCCCCAGGAACAACCTGCCCCAGGCCTATTTTGGGGGCGGGTTGTCCCACTTTTTGAGGCGGGTTGTCCCGATTTTTTTTATATTTGAGAAAAAATTTTGGGCGGATAGTATAGTAATATAGAAAAAAGATTTCTACTCACTTTTTTATCGAAAATTGTTAAATTTAATAGAAAATTATCCCCAATTCACGTTGATCCGATTTTTTTTTTCTACTATTTTTTGCGGAGATGGTAATACATAAAAAAAGATGTGTACTCACTTTTTTTTATCGAAAATTATCCAATTTTAACGAAAATAATCCACAATCCTCTTAACACATCCCATAATAACTGAATCAAACTAATAATACTTTTGAACTGAATTGGTAGCATGTAGACACCAGTCAGAATTGGCGTGTTGTTTTAGACATGTTGTTTCAGTCGGGTATCCTCTTAGAGGAATGATATTTGTTTGATGCGCAAAAATCAAATGACAGAACATGTTGTTTTAACTTTTAGCATGATATGGATTCATCACAGTGTTGATCTCTTTTCCTTCATCTAAGACTAAGACAATAAATGTGTTTTTTAGCTGTTAACAATCATGTTGCTTCTCTTTGAATTATACCAGATGGCAGTAGTGAAGACTGTATATAATCTGTAGCTATATTTCTAGCCTCGAACAAGCTTATTTTATGATTTTGATATTTTATGTGCTCGTTCTCAGCTAGAAATTTAAAGGCGATTTTTCAATCGGACGTTCGTAACGGTTTTCGGTAACGAACGGTTTGGTGTACAAAAATGACTGAATTACCTTCTTTCACAAGCTTATTCAGTTTGCAGTTCAAGTTGGTCACCTCTTAAACAATTCTGCACAAAAATATTGCCCAGTTCGATGTTTGTTATTCCAAAAATGTTCGATATTCGGCATAGCCCTAGCAAAAATCAACAAGATTTCCTAATTTCACATTGGGATTTACCATCACACCGTGACGTCACAGTCAAATCCTAAACTCGGGAGCCACAAAGCGGGCCAATTTAAGAACAACATTTGAATTGGGAGGGAACTAAAAGGCAACGTAATACAAAAATGTGAATTCGCCTATTTTTCACATAAATCCTTCAGACAAACAATATTTTTTTTTTATTTGGCACTCCCGACATCGGTTTTTTAGCTGTCAGAGCAAGTGACCTCAATCAAACTCAGAAGAAAACAATGAATAATGAACTCGCAAAAGTGTGAAGCACAGTGGCACGTTACATTACAAACTATTTTTTTTAATTCCCAAATAATATTTATTAGAAAATCATACTCGACACCCACATTGATAATAGTATAATATGCCGCTATTTATAATATACTATGACCATTGGGGTAACCAGTATGATTTCTTATCAACCTACCTCAATTGTTTACAACAGGCTTGCACTACAGTGGAAGAACCTAACTCGGATAAAATACTCTCTATTTTAATCTTTCCCAAGATTTGGGAAAGAAAAGTGGTGTAAAAACACCACGAAAAAATAAGCCAAAACTGGGCCGAGCGCCATCGGCGCACACCCAGTATAGGACGCTCTTCCATAGTACAAATCCATGACTTCCGTCACAGCGCGCAATGCATTAATTCGTCATTCTTTTTCTATCCGAGGCACGAGCAGGATGTGTTTCCGCCATATGCATTATGAAACAGTGATAATTCAACTCGTGGATAATGGTTTTCCTGTGACTGGAATTATGGATCTGAAGATCTTATAATAACAGGACTGTGTTTTATATATTCTCGTTTATATTTCAACCACATTCTCATTGTTTATTAATTACTATTCCGTTTTCGCGAATGTTTTGCGACATCGTGTCATCGCGATCGACAGTGAATTTTTTCGGTTGATAAAAAAATTTATTGGAGTCGGTGTCGGCCTTCTGGGTTCTGCCACCTTCTCTCGTAGTTGAGGGTGTTCTACTTTCTGTTTCTGTTGAGTTCACCTTTTTCTTCTACTGCTCTCACCTCTGTTCTTTCCAGTTCGGTTCCTTTAGGGCAATTCCTTTTGCCCTCGCCATTGGTGCGTTCTTGTGTCCGTTTCGTCCGCACACGCGGGTGGTGTGGAATGCAGTCGTTTCGGGAGGCACTGTCGTTTCGGGGCCCCCCGACTCGACCACATCTGGTGTGAGTTTGACCCCCTCCGTGGGGGATGTGCAGCTCCTCCCGTTCCCGCGGGGGGTGGTGAACGCTTTCGTTTCGGGTCGCCCGATTCGACCACGTCTGATGAGAATTGCTCCTCCTCCGTGGGGGATGTGCAGCTCCTCCCGCACCAGCGGGGGGTGGGGGACCGCTTTCGATTCGGGGCTTCCCGATTCGACCATGTCTGGTGAGAGTTATTCCCCTTCCGTGGGGAATGTGCAGTTTTTTTACCGTGGTGGATACTGCGGGAGCTGTTGGTTTTCTGGTGTAGAGATGCCTGGTTCCGGGACTATGCGCCCTCTCCAGTCGACATCTGAGGCTGTCACTAAGGTTGTGACTCCTCCTTTGGAGGCCGAGCTTGGTGGCTCTCTCCCCTTTTCCGCCAGTTCCAACAGCTCCTGTCGTATCTGCTGCTACTGCTGTTCTGTCTACAACGTCATTGGGCACCGTTTTTAGCCGGCCTCGGCTTCTCCCTGCCAGGGTCTGCAGGGATGTCTGTAGTATGGTTGTGGGGTTTCGGCCTCAGCCTTCCAAGACTTCCACAAAGTCAATTGGGGCTGCCGACTGCACCCCATACTGTGTCCTCTGAGCACAGTAGTTTTATACCTGCAGTGGTCTGCTGCGGTGTCTGGTTGTGTAGACGTGGGGGTATCGGCCTCAGCCTTCCCTGACTTCAACTCGGCGAAGTTGGAAGTGGCTGCCGGCCGGACCCTCTCCTGTGGTCTCTGCGCCGTCGAGCACCACAGTTGTCTTTGGACTCGGTTGTTCTTAGTGGGACACTATGAACTCCGTGGCGTTTCCGTCCCTCATTCTGGCCACACCAGTTTTGGGGGTCCAACGTCTTTTGTGCAGCCTGGACCTTCTGCCCTGCAGAGGTCAGCGGTGACTCTCATGAGTTCCTGCTATGTTGATCCTCGGGGTGTGTCACACCCCTATACACGTCTGGCTTCAGACGTTTTCGGCTGCCGCCCGTCGTCCCATGTCGGGTCTTTTGGAGGATCGTGACCCTTCGCTGGTTCAGAGGGTCAGTGGGTGAAGCCACTTTGCCGGTTCCTTCCCCTGTCGAACCGGCCAGTACGGGCAGTGAGCTTAGGGAGGCCCTCTCCTTACTCACTCAGGTTCTGTCAACGAGCCTTCCTGTTGCTTCCAGCGAGGCAGCGAGTGGTTTCCAGGCGCCTCCTATGGCGCCGCCTCCCGGGATTGGAAACAGGCAGCTTTCTGATCCCCTGGTGTTCCGACACCATGGGAGGCGTCGGCTGGTTTGCCCACGATGGGCTATGTGTCTTCCGACTCAGGGGAAGAGTCAGACATGCTTGATGTCGAGAGCCAGCAGTCTTCGGACTTGGGGGCAGCTCTTGATTTCGTGTTTGGGTTCTTTCCGGATCTCAAACCATCCAACCAGTCGACAGTGTCAGCCAGGCCGCGATCATCGGTCGCGCGCCAACAGTCTATGGAGCAACCTGCTTCTGGGCGTCTTCGACCGTGCCCTTCGGTACAGTTGGTTGAAGCATTTTCAGCCTTGGACTCCAAGCTAAGTTCCAAGGCTATGAAGGCTCTGTTCTTCACCAGGGTTGACACCTTTTTTGCCTCCGGCGAGTTATCGTTCCTACGATTCCGCCAATCCGTCGGTCTACCGGACTTTGACGGTTTTGGATCAGGACTCCAATTCCCACGGGCTTTCCAAGTCCAAGTCTGCCGTCATTCCGATGACGACTCTGGAGTCCACATTGGGCTTATCGAGAGAGATGCATGGTATGCTTTCTCTCTCCGATCACGTCGTCTCAGCTTTTGCTGCTTATCTGCCTTCAGATAAGATTGACGAGGTACAGGCTTCTTTGCGTGTGCTGTCCAAGGCGCTCATGCATCTTACTCACACGCATGCCTGTAACACGGCTAATCTGGAATTAGTTCGAAGGGACTCTGTGCGGGACACAAGCCGATCCCTTCCTGAGGAGCAGTACGCTGCTCTTCGATCTGCTTTTTTAACAGGTCTACAACTTTTCCATGATTCTGTGTTGACGGTCCGGGATGACGTCCTACGTCATTCCAACGATCAGCTGCTGTTTCTTCAGCTTGATCAGCCTTCTAGGGTAGGCACGGGCCGTTCCAAGCCTAACAAGTTTCCTCTGCGAAGCAAAAAGGGTCTGATCCTTCTGCCACCGCTTCTGCTTCTTACTCAAGGGGTAAGGGTAAGCATCGGCAGTCTTGAGGGAACTCCCAGGATTCTTCA
Organism: Pictodentalium vernedei; assembly: GCA_031216915.1. Taxonomy (NCBI): domain Eukaryota; kingdom Metazoa; phylum Mollusca; class Scaphopoda; order Dentaliida; family Dentaliidae; genus Pictodentalium; species Pictodentalium vernedei. Next base: position 160,316,750 of record CM062290.1, read on the forward strand.
TTCAGTAGAGGTGTTTTCTCCTCTCGCGAGCCTCGTCGGGGTTCGCAATGAAGGTCCTCACCTCGACTCGTCCCAGGTTGGAGGAAGGATGGCCGAGTTCGCAGACTGTGGGCCACCATCACATCCGATCCTTGGATGTTAGATGTTGTTTGTTCCGGGCTGCGAATATCCTTCCGACGGCACTCCACTCTGTCCGGGGTGCCTTTTCCAACCACAGTTCCTTCAGACATTTTACGTCGGGAACTTTTGTCCACGGAGATAGACAATCTCCTGACAAAGGGGGCGATTGAGGTCATCAAGAACATTAGGTCAGTGGGTTTCTATTCCCGCCTGTTCTTGGTGCCGAAGAAGGACCGCCGACTCCGACCGGTTCTCGGTCTGAGTTTCCTGAACCAGTCTATCATTGCTCCCAAGTTCAGCATGGAGACTTTCAGGTCGGTCCTCCGTTCAATTCACTAGGGAGTTTTCGCTTCCAGCTTCGACCTGCGAGACGCTTACTTTCATGTTCCGATTCTTTGGGCGTTACGGAAGTATCTCAGGTTCATTTTTCTGGGGCGAGTTTACCAGTTCAAGGCCATGCCTTTCGGCCTCAACCTGGTTCCTTGGTCCTTCACCAGACTGATGTCGCATGTGATAGCTTTCCATCGCACGCAGTCCAGGGTGACTACTTCGGCATATCTGGACGATATCCTCCAGGGGCATTCCAATGCTGCCTTCCTAGAGTCGGATGTCGCCACTCTGTTGAGCTTGCTCACGTCGCTATGTTTCAGAGTCAACGAGAAGAAGTCGGACCTGGTCCCTTCTTAGTCGTTTTATCATCTGGGGATGGCTTTCCGCACACAATTCAATTTGGTGGCGGTTCCCCAGGCCAAGGCTGTGATTCTCTCAGCTTTTGCTCCGACTCTGTCCCAGTCCACATCCACGACAGCTCAGAGTTTTCTCCAGCTAATCGGTCTCTGCTGTTCGGTGACGGATCTCATTCCTCTAGGTCGGCTGCGTGTCAGACCTATCCAACACTTTCTGCTCAGTCGTTGGAGGCCGAATGTAGATTTTCTGGATCTGGTGCTTCAGTTCCCAGACTATCTTTATCCTCACCTTCTCCTCTGGGCGGATGTCCAGTGGCTTTCGCAGGGTGTTCCGTTGGACTTACCCACGTCCGATCGCGTTCTGACGGCAGATGCCAGCGATCTTGGATGGGGTGCGACGTTGGATCCTCTAGGTCTTTCCATTCATGGGATGGTGGACCAGGATCTTGCAGCTCTACACATCAACCAGACGGAGCTTCTTGCTCTTCTTCTGCGTTTCAGGCAGTGGATCCCTCACCTGTCGAATCGCCAGGTCCTTCTGTTGTCCAACCATTCGACGGTGGTTGCTTACATTCGGAACCAGGGCGGCACGCACTCTGTTCCAATGTACGAATTGGCTTGGGATCTTATACTGCTCGCTCAGGATGTCCACTCCGGGGTGGCTGTTCGTCACATTCCCGGTCGCCTGAACGTCCTAGCCGACTCCCTGTCCCGTCGGGGCAGGGTCATTTCCACCAGGTGGATGCTCCACATGGCGGGTTCCATCGATCTCTTGTGACTAGTTGGAACCATCAGGTGGACACTTTCGTGTCCCCGTGTCCAGATGCTCTGGCTTTCACCGTGGACGCTCTGGCCCTCCTTTGGGATGGTCTTGTCGGCTACACCTTCCTGCCGGTTCCGATTCTGCCTCAAGTTCTCACCCAGATATGAACCTGCAGTCGTCGAATCCTTTCGATCACACCCGTCGCTTCGGTGGGTGTGGATCATTCTGCTCCGCTCTCTGTTAGCGGCGGTTTCCGGCATGTCTCCCTCTACCTCGCGACTTTCTTTGCCAAAGTCGCCCGGGAGGTTTTCAAGTTGACCCGACTTCATTGTGCCTTCGCACATGTCTTTTATCGGGTCCTGTCTCCTCCGTAGTGGTTTTTCGAGACACGCAGTGGAGTTGCTTTTCTTCAAGGAGGCACTCACTCCACTGGTTTAGCCTCTGTGGCTAAGTGGAAGGTTCTTCTGTCGATGGTGTGTGATCACTCTGTTGATTCTGTCACTCCTTCGATCACACTGCTTGCGGAGTTTTCTGGTATGTTTGTTTCTGGGGGTCTCCAGCTATGTGTACTTGTCCATGCTTCGGAGACATTTTTTCCTATGTGATACCGCATTGTTTCGACACTCATCCTTGCCTCTCCAAGCTTGTTCAGCTCTTTTCCTTGAAAAGGCTTAGGACTTTGCAGTTTACTCCAAGATGGTCACTTTCTTGGGCGCTGCTCTGCTTGGGGGTGGGGGGCGTTCACGCCTTTATCCTGGATGAATATGCGTTTTCCCACATGCCAGATCTCTCCTGCATCCATTTCTTGATGGCCTTGTCTTGCTATTCGTGCAGCTTCCGCTCGTCTAGCTACTGGTGATTGTTTTTTTCTGCCAGGAGGTGCGTGCATTGTCTTCCTCTTTTAATACCTCGGTCATGTTGTCGGATGACTGATGTTATACTGGCAGCCTTCTGGAGAAATGCTACATTCTCCTTTCTCTGCGACAGTTGCAGGAGCCGACAGAGACCCTTGGGGCCCTCTTTTTTCGGCTCAGGATGTTGTCTATCCAAGCTTTTCAGCTTTTTTCAAGGTCGGTTCCAGCTTTGTGCTGTTACTGCCCTTTCTGTCTGTGCGTCGCACTTCACCATACGCCTCATCTTTCATTGGCTTTTCTAATGTTTGTGATGCTATGGTTTGATGGCCTAGGGATCTCTTCCTCTGTCCATGGTCCCAGTGCTATTGAGTTATGTGTGGGTTGGTTATGTGATTCCCTCCAGCTTTTTGTCTATTCAGCCTGTTGTAAACAATTGAGGTAGGTTGATAAGAAGTATAAATTTTATAGTAAATTTCCTTTCTTATTATACCTACCGAAATTGTTTACATGGAGGCCCTCCCGTCTTCTTATTCGGGTAAGAATCCTTCCTCCCCGCCGATCACATAACTCCTGTGTTGTTCAGAATCAAAAGAATGATGAATTAATGCATTGCGCGCTGTGACGGAAGTCATGGATTTGTACTATGGAAGAGCGTCCCATACTGGGTGTGCGCCGATGGCGCTCGGCCCAGTTTTGGCTTATTTTTTCGTGGTGTTTTTTACACCACTTTTCTTTCCCAAATCTTGGGAAAGATTAAAATAGAGAGTATTTTATCCGAGTTAGGTTCTTCCACTGTAGTGCAAGCCT